>JAXCHB010000084.1:8325000-8722500 GCA_036926305.1 Uropetala carovei | reverse complement strand
CCTTTATGCTGCCTCGAACATCATCTTTGTATTCACAAAGGCATAGCATAAGCCGCAAATGGATATGTTTTTCCAGATTCTCATCTGGGGGCTGATTGCAATGATGCAGTATCATTGGGCGATGGGGTCGCTAATTGCCTACGCCGGCACATACAAGATATGATAACAGAATTATTTATGATATAATTTTAAATGCGATATATTGGCAATTCTCTCCTTAGTGGGTGACAGTTCCAGAACAGCTGTCACAGGAGATAAAAAATTTTTAATCGAAAATGGACCGACCCATTGTGGTGTGAGTTTGGCGGTTTGGTGGAGCGCCTTTGAACTAGTAGGAAACCTTTTATACAAGAGCATATCACCAGTTTTAAAGGGTTTCCCTGAATGACTTCTATTAAATGCCACTGCTTGTCTAAGTCTAGTCCTTTTTAAATTTCTTAACACATCTTGCCATAGGGACTGTCTTTCAGATTGTGTTAACGTCTCCGACAGAGCTTGTGGAGGAATTCTCCAGAAATTTGTTAGAGGGTGAGGAAGTTCTCTTCCCATAAACACCCTCGCAGGAGTATATCCTGTACTGCTGTGCTTGGCAGAATTGAAGGCAAAGGTTAGGCTGGGCACATACTCATCCCACTTCCTATGGTCATGTTGGGATAAGATGGTTAAGGCATATTTCAGGTTGCGGTGGACTCGTTCAGCTTGGTTAGGTTGCAGATAATAAGGGGCTGTGAAAATCTGTTTTATACCATATTTAAAACACATATCTGACAGAAGCGCAGATCTGAATTGGGTTCCATTATCAGAAACCAAGAATTTAGGATAGCCAAATTTAGGAAAGATTTTCTGGAATAACGTGGAAACAACTTGGGAGGCTAACTGAGAGTGTAACGGTTCAATGAAGGTAAATTTGGTGAAACCGTCAATGACTGTGAGTGCACAGGTATTCCCATTCCGACTTCTGGGTAATGGACCAACAAAGTCTATATAAACTCTTTCCCAGGGGTAGTTAGGAGTAGTAGAACTCATTTTTCCAGGGGGAAGGGTGTTCCTAGGTTTACATGTTTGGCAGTCATGACAGGTTCTAACCATCTGGGCTATTTCTGACTTCATGTTACTCCACCAAAACTCCCTACAGATTCGCTCAGAAGTCTTACTAACGCCCATATGTCCAGCAGTTGGTAAGGAATGGAAATAGGAAAATAGCATGGCCTTGAGGGCATCTGGAACGACCACTCTACCCCTTTTAAGTCTGCTTGTTCCATGATATAATAACCCATTCTTAATGAAATAATTGTGGGATGGGCTTCCCTGTCTGATTTGCTCGATCAGCTGTTTTAGCTGCGGATCTGAATTCTGGTGATCCCTAATGTTTGTGAAGGACAGAGGTATTTGATGTAACAGCATAGAACAATGAGTTGGATCCTCAATTGGTTGGTCAACCGCTCTAGATAGACAGTCTGCTACCCTATTTTTAGAAGATGGGACATGATGGATTACAAAGCGAAAGGATGACAATTTTAACACCATTCGTCCAATTTTTCCTAGTTCCTTGGGATGTTTAAACAACCAGGTTATCGCCCCATTGTCTGTGTATAAATGGAATAGTTTTGGCTGTAGATAAGTCCTGAATTTTTCGACCGCCCAACAACAAGCAAGACACTCCAATTCATAAGATGGCTGCTTCTGTTCAAAATTATTCAAGGTTCTACTAGCATAAGCTATAGGCTTTAGCTTCCCATCGAACGTTTGGTGAAGAACCCCCCCAAGTGCCACCTGACTGGCATCCACGAACAAATGGAATTCTTCCTCAAAGTTAGGAAGTTGAAGTACAGGGGGAGAAGACAGACATTGTTTCAATGTGACAAAGGAATCTTGCTGCAAATTGGTCCATTTGAAAATGACATCTTTCTTGCGGAGTGCATTCAGAGGGGATGCTATCTCCGCATAATTTGGAATAAAAACCGCACATACCGAGAAAGCGTGAGACCTCCTTAACTGATTTAGGAGCAGGGAATGCCGAAAGGGTTTGTGTTCTCTCTGGGTCAGTGGTAAGTTCGCCATGGGAGATTCGATGTCCAAGGAAGGTAATGGATTCGTGGGCCAATTTCATCTTCTCTGGATGGACCGTGAGACCAGCTGCCCTTAGCTTCTCCAACACCAGTTTGACATGACGAAGATGTTCTTGCAGGCTCTTGGAATAAATGCATAAATCATCAATATATGGATACACACAAGAATATTTTAAATCACCGAGCACCTTGTCAATCAACCTCGAAAAGACCTGAGGAGATGTGGTTAAACCAAATGGAAGACGATTATATTGATACAGCCCAAACGGTGTGACGAAGGCGGTGTACTCCTTTGAATTCGGTGTCAAAGGAATTTGATGGAAGGCAGAATTTAAATCAAGAATGGTGAAATATTTGGCCGAACCCAAATATTGTAGGGCGTGTTCTATCGAAGGCGTAGGAAAATTATCGGCCTTGACCTGCTTATTGAGTTTACGATAGTTGACCACTAGTCTTTCGGAGCCATCTCTCTTGGGGATGAGAAAGGCAGGTGAACTCCAGTTCGATAACGAAGGCTGGATAATACCGTCGGCGAGTAACTTATCGACATGAGCCCTCATCATGGCCAATTTTGGTGGCGAGCATTGATATGGAGGAGATCTGACCGGAGTTGAATCGAGCAATTCAATCTCATAGCACATCAGGTTGGTTTGGCCTAATTGTGAAGAGATTATGTCGGAATAGCCATCGACGAGACATTTTATTTCCTTTGTTGGACGACTAAGGTTATCTTCGCCGCCGCCCTTTTCCCTGTTGGAATGGGTTTTGCTTGCAAGTGGGGCATTTTGGCATTGCATATGAACAACTGATGACGGGGGCGAATCGGACGACGCTAACGAAGTGTCGGAATTGAAGTGGAAAGGGAATTTCTTATCTGGACAGTTTTCAAAGGAAAACGCATCGTGGTAAAGTACGATTCGCGTCCTTTTGATGAAATTCTGACCCAATATCATTGGGACAGGCAAATCGGACAAATAGAATGTATATCGCCACGATAAGTTTTGAATGCGGACCCTCAATGTAACATATCGTGTCAAGATAATCTGAGCTGCAATGATATTCCGACACGTAATGTTACACTGTTGGGTTCGTCCCGTGCGGGGAATTTTACGCCAAGTATTAATGTCAAGCATCGATAAAGAGGAGCCGGTATCTAGTAAAGCTGGAATTTTTGCAGAATGAACATCGCAATTTACAAAAGGCATCTCAAGTTGGTCATTTATATTGGAAAACGAAATGGCTGGGCGGTTCTCGCGGATCTCGCGGAGTGATTTTCACTATCTCTTCGCCGACAGTCGAGGAAAGAATGTCCGCGATTATTACAAAAGGAACAAATTGTTACATGGGGGAATGCAACCGACTGTGAATTGGGAGAAGGAAGTGAGTTTGCTAAGTTTAATGGCGCCTGGGCCGCGGAATATTCGAGGCGATTCATCAGCCCCTTAGCTGCATGACTCACCAGACCCTGCAGCTGAACGAGCGTCTGGGGGCGGGTAGCGAAGGTCAACGTGGACTGCGACATAGGATTGAGCCCTTCCAATACCAATTCTATAAATTCTTCATCAGAATACGTTTTTCCGAGTGCTTTCGCGGCAACTTGAACGGAATAATAAAAGTCGCGAGGGGACTCGTGCGGCATCTGAAATCGTTTCACTTTGGTTGTCAGAAGTCGTTCGTATTCCCTTTTTGAGACAAAAGTATCCCATACTTTAGTTATTATATTATCCCAAGGAAGTCTCTGGTTAACGACCGCGAGCCAGAATTGGCGACAATTAGCCGGAAGTTTAGACAGCAACAGAGTAAACAGATAATGTTCTGGGATCAAAGACAAAGACAAGACATCGTATACCGCTGATATGAATTTAAACCAATTCTCCGAAGTGGGTTCATGGAAAGGGGAAATTTCAAGCAACAGCTGATTAGCGACTTTTACACAATCCGCGAAATGAGGCCTCATTTCACCCCCGTTCGACGGGGTCTCTTCGGCGGGTTCAGGAAGCAATCCAACGCCCCTTTTACCGCGTTCTTTAGACATATTTAATACGAAATAACAGGATATTAAACAAACAGCAATCTTGAAAGGAGATGGAATGAATGAGATGACAAAGTGGAATGATTCACAATATAATCAAATACCAGGAGAACTATACCACCAAAAACCAGAAATACCCTTAAACAAACTAAAACTATCCCACAAATTGTTGAACAAAAATAAACCGAACATATAGCAACCTTATAGTTAGATTTACCGAAATTTCATCTCCCCGGTGCCTCCATTTATGTGGCGACCACAAATTAAAGCCACATACGGCTCTAACTAAATGCTATATCGTACACATAATAAAGTAAAATAAAGTATTAACAACACAAATGCTCTTGAGACGTACGTCTCGCAGCTTAACCACTTCAGAAAATGTCAACTTATCGTTACCGTCTGTCCGACAGGAAACTTTAGCACACTCTCCATGACTCCTCTCTCTCTCTTACTCTCGCTCACCGCGGCGACCCTCGGCTCTCGGTATGTCCCGGTGCTTCTGCCTTCTTTCTCTCGACGGCCACTCTCGTCTCATGTCGCCGCTCGCGGGGGGGGGGGGTACGGCGGGTAGCTTAAATGGGCGACTCCTCGACTTCGTATTGGTTAATTTCCTGATTATGTGATATAACCATGCGAAAAGGAGGGAATGGGAAATAGGGGTAATATTCGCCCTATATAAAGCTCGTTGGTGTGGGAGCAGCCATTCGGCGGGCCATTCGGTGAGGCCTTCGGTGTTCTGTTCACCGATTACGAAAGACACCGATAACGAAAGGTGGCGATATTCGGCAATTTTCTGCATTTTCGTCGCGTTTATTCGACAAGTGCTTCGTTAAGTGCGTAGAACTAGAGAAAATCGCTGCAGTTCACTGCCGATATCCCCAAACTTCCCGGACGCCCTAAACTTTCCAATAATCTTTTTGTTTTGCATGTAAGCGTAGCAACGTATTAAATAAGAATGAGTAAATAGTGTCTATATCTAACTACGTGTGGAAGAATTAAAATGGAAAATGCAAACCTCATGCATAGTTCTGTTTGGGGAGTACGATAGTGAACCTTAGCCCAATTGTGTTTGGTTATTGCTAAATTGGCGATGTCAGAATCGAAAATCGCTCCCCTAACCAGATATTTCTCCTAATTGGCTTTCCACAATCCCTAAGATAGCCGGATAAAACAGCTTTTACTGTAGTCGCAGTGAGTCGACTTCAATTCCGTACTTACATATGCAAAGAGATGCTTATCAACTTCGCGGCATGTAAAATGTTCGACTGCTATTATATACGAGTTTTTAAATGGTCAATTAATATTATTATTATGATCATTAATTTACATAAACATTTCACATTTTTAATATCAATCTCAAAACAAAGGGAGCGTGGAAATTCGTATGGAAGAGGTAGATGGAGGAAGGAGACCTCTACGAACAAGTGCGTGGTAAACGGGCGGAAACTATTCATTACTTATCGCTCTGCTCGCCAAAATTCGTTATATATGGGGCATTTTTTGCCACGGGACCAAACATTTGCTCGTTACAGCCGAGAATTAGTAAAATGCGTGTTCGTTACATCCGAGAAATTTAACGAATGCCCTTATGGAGAAGTTCAAGACATTTCTTCGTTATAGCCGAGATTTCGTTTTAGGCGTGATCGTTAAAAACGAGATTTACTGTGTGTGTGTGTATGTATATATATATATATATATATACGGTATCATTCACTTTCCCGAATTTCATTTTCCTGAACGTTCAATTTCCCGAATATCACTTTCCCGAATCCTCATTTTCCCGAATCCCTCATTTTGCAGAATCCTCATTTTCCCGAATACGTCATTTTCCCGAATCCTCATTTTTCCGAATCAACCAATTTACGTTAATTTTATGTACATATACAACGAAAGACTGATTTTGTTCACGTTTAACAATTAACTAATGTTATTGAAAATTGATTTATATGACATAATTACAAAAACGTACAGCAGCCAATTTACAATGGAAACTTTCTTGAATGATAATTTTATTTACATATACAACGAAAGACTGTTTCTGTACCCGCAAAACTAAACAAACCCATGACTGATTGGCCGGTCTCGACGTTTACGAACCCAATCACCGGACAGCGGGGAGGGTTTCTTTGGTTCCGGGCGAGGCGAAGGGCGTGGTAGCGCCCGGAGATGACTACCCATCAAAACAAAGCGAGCCGAAGGCTCTTCAATATCCTCGGTTATTAGACAAATACACAGGCAGAGTAATCCGTGATGATTCGGGAAAATGATATTCGGGAAAACGATCATTTGGGAAAATCATCATTCAGGAAAATGACCATTCGGGAAAGTGATATTCGGGAAAATGTTACCAAGTCATATATATATATATATATATATATATATATATATATATATATATATAATATGTAGATGCTTCTTACACATGATATATCTATAATATATAGATGCATCTTACAAATCATATATATATATATACATATATGTATATACTATACTACGTACCAAACTTAATGATCGCTGAGATGGCCACCAAATATGAGGGCGTTCCCTTCGTCAACAAATCAAAGGCATCCGGCATTGCCGCTTGTTTGTTTCCTACTCAGGGGATTTACCGCGCTCTCTCTCTCTCTCACAATCAGAGGACTTACCACGCTCTCTCTCTCTCTCACACACACAGTCAGATGCGTAGCGTCTTTTGCTTGCGGCGGCTGAGTATTGTGTGTAAGATGTCTGAGCGAAAATCTGTGAGACGTGTTCTTCAGAGTTCCGCGCGGAATTTAGTTTTAAGTGTACGAAATTACTTCGAGAGGGAGAAAAGTAATGGTGGATCGTTACTTGCTATTTCGAAGGTTGTAAAAAGATCAGCTGCTGCCCTTAACTTGGGAACGGCTACAGTCAGAAGAATAACCAACGAGAAGTATTCTCAGGAAAACCGTAGTAGAAAACACAAAGAAAGTTATCGAGGAGGCTTGGATTAAAGAAGGAATATTGGAAGAGGGAATTCAAGAAATTATAATAGCATTGACCTCAAGTTAGGATTCGAATACTAGCAGTGATGTCAATATTAGCGAAGATAACGTTGGACTGGAAGAATTAGGAGTTTCTCCTTTGTAGAAGGTAACTATAAAAATATTAAAAATTATAGAAATTATTTATATTTGTTTCATTCTGTTTAAATACTAAGGAAGGTAGGTATTGATTGAATAATTACTCTTTGTTTAAAAAATTAAGTGTAAAATTAGATAATTACTAATATGCTGTATTGTTTTGCCATTTACTCATACAAATATCTCTCTTTTTTTGAACAGCTTCAATTGAACACTGTCAATCAGTCAACAATTTGTCTCCTGATTTAAATATATCTTAATGTTTTACTAGGTAAGAAGGTGCGGTGAATGAGTTATAATTTCCTCTTGACTTCTTATTAATAAGTTAAATTTTCAGTCTATGCCAAGTTGATCAGTTCCTCCATGGTGCCTTTGCCCAAATTTCCAGCTGCTAATTAAGTTCCACAAGGTAAGTATATTGGAGTATTACATTACCATACTATTGAATGAGTGTTTTGAAATTCATTATGCTAGTCCTCTCTTTTTTGCAGAACCAGTTAATTTCAACCAATGTTCATACTTAAGTTTGATTATAAGTATTAATTCATAAGTTAGAAGTTAAGGCAATGCTAATAATAAAAATAATCTGTAATGATATAACTAAAACCTTCATCAATTAATTAAGACATATTGATTAATTGGTTTAATAATGGTTTACTTATTCATTGCATTTTCTACCAAATGTGGTTCTCCCTATTATCCTTATTAAAGTGTAAATTGTAATTTATTTGTATAGGGTCAGTGTCTACTTGAAATCCCTGAAGTGTGAATGTGTGTCTCCCTCTATCCCACAGTGCTTTTCCCTTTTTAAAGTTTAAATTGCAATATATTTGTATAGTGGCAGGTTAGTGCCTGTGTGTACATGAAAGTGATGGATTTAAATAACTTTAAGGCAAGTGAAGATAACTGATTATTTCAAAGGTATTTTTGTCTTAACTTTTCTCATTATTATGCATTTCCTCTTTATTTTATTACTTACTGTTCATGCTTAGTATATAATTCCATTTCTGTTTATTTTATATCCTAAAATTGCTTCTCTTATTTTTACTTCATCTATTTACAAATAACCTAAATTTTATATGTAGCTACTCTATTTTTAATTCACTCTGTCTCTCTACCTATCATTATATTTCAATAGTGACATTGATGTGGCTATGATTAATCTAATGTCATATGTTTTTTCAGGCAGTTATATTACTTTCTTCTTTTTATGAAATTCAGCAATAATAATATGCTGACAAAAACGGTTATTTTATTCTAGTGTTGATCTTACTATTTATGTGCACAATTTAATCGTGTTTATTGTTATGTTTTCTAATCACTGCGTCTTTTACAGCTCTCTATATCTTAGTTTACCTCAGTAGGTTTCGCAGTTTTTTCACATCCCTCGTCTTGTGGCCGTTTTTCTGCAAATGGGGTTTTTGCCTTACTGGTTTTTCCCTGTAAAAATGTTCAATTTGTTTGCAGTTTTAAATATATTAAGTAATTGTACTACTTTGAATTTCTTTAATATTCCCATATTCATGCAAACGTTTACTCTGAATCACTGTATATAATATGTATTGGTTTATTGTCTTTGGAATAAGTAAAAGTACCTACTCAATGAGAAGCGTTATTTTTATTCCTTTATCCAATCACGATTTCCTAATAATATGATAATTATTCACTTATGTGTTTGCTTTAATTTGTGTAATGTATTTGTTATATTATAATATTAGTAACAACAGAAGTAAGAAAATACTCGAAATGTTATTCTTCTGTAATCCAACTGCTACCTTTAAGAATATTTTGCTCTTCTTCTTGATGTGATCTATTAACTATTTGCAATTATATATAGTTGATTGTTAATAATAAAAATAAATAGATGAAATTAAATATTGCGTATTTATTCCTACTCTTCCCTTTCATGATGCATGTTGTACTAGTTTTTTTTATATTAATAGTTCAATAAGATTTTGACCTAAACTTTTAGAATGCTGCATCTTTACAGCCTATGGCTAAAATTTCTGTATTTTCGGCAATACGAGATAGGATACGGAAAATATGGCAGTATTTTCATCTGGCTGAAATGTTACGAGATGGTTCTACGCAGTTCTACCGTTATATACTTTACAGCTGCTTGAAAGCAGAAGCAAATAACTGTGAGAAAGGAACATATGTTGTGGTCATACATGTGGTTCCTTAGAAATCCCACACCATTCTTTTCCCTCATCCTTCCCTCCTTGTGTTAATTACACTACCTGCTCCGACCTTTGCCATTCGCATACCAAATAGTCTCTTCTTCCTGCTTCCTTTTCTCTACGCATTCTCAAAAATGTAAAATATAACATCCTTTTCTCTTATTTGTCATTTAAGCAGAGAATATTCGATATTGTTTAAAGGACAATCATATAAAATAGGTACACTATAATGTGGAAAATATTTTATATCTACTTATGAAAGATAACGTAAGAAGTAATATATTCGTAGTTACTAAGATAATATTACCAAACGTAAATACTCGTAATTTCATTTTATGTAGCTTTAAATGTTAAAGTTTTCAACATTTTCAAAATTTCGTTTACTGATGTTCGCCTGTCGCACTCATATCTGACCCCACTCCTACAAAGTCTCTTATCCATCCAGCGTCTCTGCCAACTTGCGAAGCACTATAATAAGTTTGTGGACTGATTCGGCAACAAGGTTCCCTTTCCACACATTTTAACCCCGCCTCCCAGCGATCATTAAGTTTGGTACAGACCATAGTTAATGTATGCTTGCATTCTGCAAGCATCTTGTCTCATCTTAATATAAAGAGTAGAATAGACAGATAATTTTAAAATGCAAAAGTTTGCACCTTGCGCCGATTAATGTTTTACATTACGGACAATATTGGAATAAAAAAAACCCCTAAAATTTATAATTGGAAAACTTCCATAGTTTTTACCATGTGATACAAATACCTTAGATTTCTGCAAAATTTCATCGATGTAGCACCTCTTAATGTGTAGTTATAAAAAATTAATTGTTTAAAAATGATGAACTTTTAACAGTCACAATAATAAACTTTATTATGTTTTTCAATATTATTTACCGATGGAAGAGAATTCCCTAATTTCTCAAAATATTCAGCTCCCTAGCTCTAATAAAAGTGCATAAACATTAGTAAATTTCTTTAACATTTATGAATGTTTTACGGATCAATAAATAAACATTTTCAAATTTCTATAATCCCGTTTTCGTTACTTGGTAAGATCAACCGTTAGAAAAAATTTCAGCATTGTAGCACAATTATAAGTAACTAAACCATGAAACGTTTGTTTATATGTTTATAATATATGATTGCATTATGCAAGCATTCTTAAATATTCGCATTTTTACAAATCCGAATTATTCTTAATCGATTATGTCCAAAACCATATAACCGTGTCAAATTTCAAGTTTGTATCTCATTAAGAAGTGCCTTATAATATTCACACTCGTATTGGGTAGAACTGGGGCAAAACCACACCTAAAAATTTGAATTTTTGCTATTTTTTTATTTTATCTTCGGTTGCAACAACATTTCTATAATCGTGCTAAATTTCAAGTCTCTAGGTCACATGGAGCAGCCTAACCGTTTTTGTTCTCGAGTAGAGCAATACTGGGGCAAAATAGCCCCAAAAATAAGATTATATGAGTATCGGATTTCATTCATTAGTAGTAGTTTAACATTAATGGCATTAAAATATAAGCCACTGATTCCCATTAAAAGCTTACCCATATGAAAGGATTAAGCCAGTTGCCTAGGAAGCCTATTGTTAGATATATATCTATAATATATAGATGCTTCTGACAGAGGATATATATATATAGGAGGATACAAAATTATGAGGCACTTCCAGATGTGGTAGAAACTTGAAATTTGGTAGGAGTATAGGTTTTTGGTCACAACCGAAGGAAAACATCCGAAACGATCGAAATTCCTATTTTAAGGGGCTATTTTGGCCCCTTTTTGCCCCATTATCTGCCCATAAGAAAGCATGTAAATTGGTGTAGAGGTTTTTATATTTACATTTTAAAATTACTTCCCATCAAGATATGACCTCGAGACTTAAACTGTCGGATAGAATATAAATTGTAGTTTCTTATTTTTGAAGACAGAATTCAAATCCGAATAGAATTAACGTAAAAATATAGTTTTTATCGCAAAAAATTGCTAATTTTTCTGGGTCTAACAATAGGCTTCCTTGGTAACAAGCTCTATCCTTTCATATGGGTAAGCTTTTAATGGGAATCAGAGACTTATATTTTAATGCTGTTAATGTTAAACTACACCTAATGAAGGAAATCCGATATTGATATAATCCTCATTTTTGGGGCTGTTTTGCCCCATTACTGCCCCTTTCGAGAACAAAAAAGGCGATGCAACTGCATAGGACCCAGAGACTTAAAATTTGGCACGGTTATAGAAATTTCATTGCAACCTAAGATAAAATTACAAAATTACAAAAATTCTCATTTTTAAAGGGCGGTTTTGCCCCTTTTCGGCCCCATGCGAGAACAAAAAATGCGAGTCAGCTGCATAGGACCTAGAGACTTGAAATTTGGCAGGATTATAGAATTTTCATGGCAAACTAAGATAAAATTGCAAAAATTCCGACTTTTAATGGGTGGTTTTGCCCCTTTTCGGCCCCATACGAGTGTGATAATTATAAGGCACTTCTTAATGAGATACAAACTTGAAATTTGGCAGAATTATGGGTTTTTAGTTACAACAGATGGAAAAAATCTGAGACTGTAATAATTCTTAATGTTAGGGGCTGTTTTGCTCCATTATTGCTCCATACGAGGATTAAAATTATAAGGCATTTCTAAATGAGCAACAAACTCCAAATTTGACATGATTATGTACAACATCGCTTGGGAATAATTTGAATTTGTAAAAATGCTAAAATTTGAAAATGCTTGCAGAATGCAAGCACATAACAACTAGTCTATAATATATGGACGCTTCTTACACATGATATCTATATATATAGACGCTTCTTACACATGATATATATATATATATATATATATATATATATATATATATATATATATATATATATATATATATATATATATATATATATATATATATATATATATATATATATAGGAGGATACAAAATTATGAGGCACTTCCAGATGTGCCAGAAACTTGAAATTTGGGGGGATTATAGGTTTTTAGTCACAACCAAATGAAAAAATCCGAAACTCTCGAAATTCCTATTTTGAGGGGCTATTTTGGCCCCGTTTTGCCCCATTTTTTGCCCATAAGAAAGCATGCAAATTGGTGCAGAGGTTTTTATATTTACATTTTAAAATTACTTCCCATCAAGATACGAACTCAAGACTTAAACTGTCAGATAGGATATGAATTGTAGTTTCTTATTTTTGAAGACGGAATTCAAATCCAAGTAGAATTAGCGTAAATTTATAGTTTTTGTCGCAAAAAAGTGGTAATTTTTCTAGGTCTAACAATAGGATTCCTAGCAACAGGCTTAATACTTTCATATGGGTAAGCTTTTAATGGGAATCAGAGGCATATATTTTAATGCCTTTAATGTTAAACTACACCTAATGAAGGAATTCCGATATTGTAGTAATCCCCATTTTTGGAGCTCTTTTGTCCCAGTATTGCTCTATACCAGGCATGTCAAACTCGAAGAAGCATCAGGGCCGCATTGAAATGATGGGTATTACAGAAGGGCCGCATTAAGATTAGGGTTGATTAATGAGGGCCAGGATTGGCAATATAAACTTTATCTCTAAGATCGGTTACCTGTTTTACTAGGTATTAAAAACATTGATTTAGAAACCACGTTCTGTTGTATTTCAACAACTAAGACAAAATCTCGTGTCCTTATCATAAAATAAAGTATTTATATAAAATCTCGAACGATTTAGCTAAGAGAAAAATTAGCGTTCGGGCCGCAGTAAGATAGAGAAAGGGCCACCGGTTTGACATGCCTGCTCTATACGATAACAAAAATGATGAGGCAGCTCCATATGACCTAGAGATTTGAAATTTAGCAAGCTTATGGAAATGTTTTTGCAACCGAAGATAAAAGTCAAAAAGTAGAAAAAATTCAAATTTTTAGGTGTGGTTTTGCCCTATTTTTACCCACTACGAGTGTGAACATTATACGGCACTTCTTTACGAGATACAAACTTGAAATTTGACACGGTTATATGGTTTTGGACATAATCGATTAGGAATAATTCGAAATTGTAAAAATGCTAATAGTTAAAAATGCCTGCATAATGCATTCACATATAATAAACATATAAACAAACGTTTCATTGTTAAGTTACATATTAATGTGCTACAATGCAGAAATTTTTTCTAATGGTAGATCTTACCAAGTAACAAAAACGGGATTATAGAAATTTGAAGATGTTTATTTATTGATCCGTAAAACATTCATAAATGTTAAAAAAATTAATGTTTATGTACTTTTATTAGAGCTAGGGAACTGAATATTTTGAGAAATTAGGGAATGCTATTCCAGCGGTAAATAATATTGAAAAATATAATAAAGTTTATTACTGTGGCAGTTAAAAAATCATCATATTTAATCAATTAATTTTATATAACTACACATTTAGAGGTACTACATCGATGAAATTTTGCAGAAATGTGAGGTATTCGTATCAAATGATGAAAAACTATAGAAGTTTTACAATTATAAATTTTAGATGTTGATTTTATCCCAATTTTGTCCATAATGTAAAACATTAATCGTCGCAGAGGTGCAAACTTTTGCAATTAAAAATTATCTGTCTAAACTACTCTTTATATTAGGATGAGACAAGATGCTTGCAAAATGCAAGCACACATTAACTAGTATATATATATACTAGTTGTTATGTGCTTGCATTCTGCAAGCATTTTCAAATTTTAGCATTTTTACAAATTCAAATTATTCCCAAGCAATGTTGTACATAATCATATAACCATGTCAAATTTGGAGTTTGTTGCTCATTTACAAATGCCTTATAATTTTAATCCCCGTATGGAGCAATAATGGAGCAAAACAGCCCATAACATTAAGAATTATTACAGTCTCAGATTTTTTCCATCTGTTGTCACTAAAAACCAATAATTCTGCCAAATTTCAAGTTTGTATCTCATTAAGAAGTGCCTTATAATTTCCACACTCGTATGGGGCCGAAAAAGGGCAATACCACACATTAAAAATAGGAATTTTTCCAATTTTATAATCTTATCTTAGTTTGCCATGAAAATTCTATAATCGTGCCAAATTTCAAGTCTCTAGGTCCTATGCACTGCCTCGCATTTTTTGATCTCGCATGGGGCCGAAAAGGGGCAAAACCGCCCTTTAAAAATGAGAATTTTTGTAATTTTGTAATTTTACCTTAGGTTGCAATGAAATTTCTATAACCGTGCCAAATTTCAAGTCTCTCGGTCTTATGCAGCTGCATTTTTGTTCTCGAATAGGGCAATAATGGGGAAAACAGCCCCCAAAATGAGGATTATATCAATATCGGATTTCCTTCATTAGGTGTAGTTTAACATTAACAGCATTAAAATATAAGCCTCTGATTCCCATTAAAAGATTATCCATATGAAAGGATAGCGCTAGTTACCAAGGAAGCCTATTGTTAGACCCAGAAAAATTAGCAATTTTTTGCGATAAAAACTATAAAATTATTCTAATTCTACTCGGATTTGAATTCTGCCTTCAAAAATAAGAAACTACAATTTATATCCTATCCAACAGTTTAAGTCTCGAGTTCGTATCTTGACAGGAAATAATTTCAAAATGCAAACATAAAAACCTCTACACCAATTTACATGTTTTTATACGGGCTAAAAATGGGGCAAAAAGGGGCCAAATAGCCCTTCAATATAGTAATTTCGACAGTTTCGGATTTTTTCCTTCGGTTGTGACCAAAAACCTATAATCCTACCAATTTTCAAGTTTCCAGCACATCTGGAAGTGCCTCATAATTTTGTTTCCTCCTATATATATATATATATATATATATATATATATATATATATATATATATATATATATATATATATATATATATATATATATATATATATGATATATATATATATATATCATCTGTAAGAAGCATCTATATATTATAGATATCATGCGTAACAAGCATCTATATATTATAGATATCATGTGTAAGAATCAGCTATATATTATAGATATATATATATATATATATATCATCTATAATATATAGATGCTTCTTACACATGATATATATATATATATATATATATACTAGTAAATGTGTGCTTGCATTCTGCAAGCTTTTTCAAATTTTAACATTTTTACAAATTAAAATTATTCCCAATCGAAGTTGTACAGAATCATATAACCATATCAAATTTAGAGTTTGTTGCTCATTTACAAATGCCTTATAATTTTAATCCCCGTATGGAGCAATAATGGAGCAAAACAGCCCCTAACATTAAGAATTATTACAGTCTCAGATTTTTTCCATCTGTTGTCACTAAAAACCCATAATTCTGCCAAATTTCAAGTTTGTTTCTCATTAAGAAGGGCCTTATAATTATCACACTCGTATGGGGCCGAAAAAGGGCAAAACCACACATTAAAAATAGAAATTTTTGCAATTTTATCTTAGTTTGCCATGAAAATTCTATAATCGTGCCAAGTTTCAAGTCTCTAGGTCCTATGCAGCTGCCTTGCATTTTTTGTTCTCGCATGGGTCCGAAAAGGGGCAAAACCGCCCTTTAAAAATGAGAATTTTTGTAATTTTATAATTTCATCTTAGGTTGCAATGAAATTTCTATAACCGTGCCAAATTTCAAGTCTCTGGGTCCTATGCAGTTGCATCGCCTTTTTTGTTCTCGAATGGGGCAAAACAGCCCCAAAAATGAGGATTATATCAATATCGGATTTCCTTTATTAGGTGTAGTTTAACGTTAACAGCATTAAAATATAAGCCTCTGATTCCCATTAAAAGCTTACCCATATGAAAGGATAGAGCTTGTTACCAAGGAAACCTATTGTTAGACCCAGAAAAATTAGCAATTTTCTGCGATAAAAACTATAAAATTATTCTAATTCTACTCGGATTTGAATTCTGTCTTCAAAAATAAGAAGCTACAATTTATATCCTATCCGACAGTTTAAGTCTCGAGTTCGTATCTTGACAGGAAGTAATTTCAAAATGCAAATATAAAAACCTCTACACCAATTTACATGTTTTTATACGGGCTAACAATGGGGCAAAAAGGGGCCAAAATAGCACTTCAAAATAGTAATTTCGACAGTTTCGGATTTTTTCCTTCGGTTGTGACCAAAAACCTATAATCCTACCAAATTTCAAGTTTTTGGCACATCTGGAAGTGCCTCATAATTTTGTATCCTCCTATATATATATCATTCTATAAGCACTCTTTTTACAGAGGAGGATATACGATATAGGATACTAGTGAATGTGTGCTTGCATTCTGCAAGCATTTTCTCTCACCTGAAAGTAAAAATAAAAGCCTAAAAATTATTTTCAATGCATAAGTTCACATCTCGGCTCCGAATTACGTGTTTTTCTGTTTTGAAAATATTGGGGTAAAAACAACCCCTAAAATTTATAATTATAACACATTTATAGGTTTTTATCATTTGTTACGAATACCTCATATTTATGCGAAATTTCATCAATGTAGCACCTCTAGAAGTGCTTTTATATGAATTTTATTGTTTAAATGTTTTTAATTTTTAACAGCCACAGCAATAAATATTTCTAAAATTTTCATAGCTATTTACCACCGGGACATTAATTCCTAACCCTGTTAAAATTTTCAGCTTCCTGGATCTACAGAAAGTACATAAACATTAGTCAATTTGTTAAACATTTGAGAATTAATTACGGCCGAACGAATAAAAATTTTCAAATTTCTATAGTCGCGTTTTCATTATTTGGCGAATTCTACAGGTAGAAAAAATTTGAGCTTGATAGCGCATTTAGAAATACCTAAACCATGAAATGTTAGTAAAATTGTTTATAATTTTTACCGGCCAGGAAAATAAACATTGTTGCAGTTTTGCAATTTTTCCTCCGATAATTTTTTTCTCTTCACCTGTGTATTAAATTTCAGCTCTCCAACTATAGTAGTTTGGCCAGACATTAGTATCATCCTATATCCTATATATATCCTATATATCATTCTATAAGCACTCTTCTTACAGAGGAGGATAATATAGGATATATATAGGATATAGGAGGATACTAATGTCTGGCCCAAACTACAATAGATGGAGAGCTGAAATTTTCAGTAATTGTAGATGGCATGGAGAAACCGCCAGAAAAATTGAGATCTCATACCTGGGTGTCATGGGTTCGACTCCAGAAATTCCTAAATTTCCATTTTTTCCCATAAGAAAAGCATTGCGGCATATTTGAAAATTAATTTATGGCACTTTCCGATAAGGTAGAGAATTCAAACTTGGAGGGTTGTTAGACACCCAGGAGCTCTATAGGGAACCGTTATCACTTTAACCGCAAGTGTCCTGGGTTCGACTCCGGATGACCCTGTATATCTCCCATAAGAAAGCATGGAAAAAATGAATTCCTTCATATAGACGAAACAAAGAGGAATAAATAAATGATATTTTCAGGGTTTGTAGATGTCATGAGTATATCTCCATAGTATTTGACAACTCCTGCGTAGGTGTCACCGGTTCGATTCCAGGTAGCCTCAAATTTGAGATAATTTCCCAAAAGGAAAGCATTGAAATAGGTGCAGGGGTCTTTTGCATTTAGAATTTTTTGTCAGCTTTTAGTATTTTTTATTAAATGAGAGAAAATGCTTGCCGAATGCAAGCACACATTCACTTGTATCCTATATATATCCTCCTCTGTAAGAAGAGTGCTTATAGAATGATATATAGGATATATATAGGATATAGGAGGATACTAATGTCTGGCCCAAACTACAATAGCTGGAGAGTTGGAATTTAATACATAGTTGAACCGAGAAAATTAATCGGAGGAATAATTGGAAAATTGCAACAATGTTTAATTTCTTGGCCGGTAAAAATTATAAACAATTTTACTAACATTTCATGGTTTAGGTACTTCTATGTGCGCTATGAAGCTGAAATTTTTTCTACCTGTAGAATTCGCCAAATAATGAAAACGGGAATATAGAAATTTGAAAATTTTTATTCGTTCGGCAGTAATAAATTCTCAAATGTTTAACAAAGTGACTAATGTTTATGTACATTCTGTAGATCCAGGAAGCTGAAAATTTTAACAGGGTTAGGAAATAATGTCCCGGTGGGAAATAACATTGAAAATTTTAGAAATATTTATTGCTGTGGCTGTTAAAAATTAAAAAATTTTAAACAATGAAATTCATATAAATGCACTCTTAGAGGTGCTGCATGGATGATATTTCACATAATTGTGGGGTAATCGTAACAAATCATAAAAACCCATAAATGTATTATAATTATAAATTTTAGGGGTTGTTTTTACCCCAATATTTTCGAAACAGAAAAACACGTAATTCGGAACCGAGATGCTAACTTATGCATTGAAAGTAACTTTTCGGCTTATATTTTTAATTTCAGGTGAGAGAAAATGCTTGCAGAATGCAAGCACACGTTCACTAGTATATATATAAAGGTAGCAACAAGGTGTTGGAGGAAGCCGACCTCAACGCCGCTCTCCTTCAAGCGACGAAAGATCTCACATTGAACCAAAGTAGACTACTCCGCAAGCTTTCCCTTATGTGCATTCGGCACCTCCAACTTGGTTTACCCCTACCATTTTTTCCATCTGCTGAGGTCATCAACCCTCCCCCTTCACTTATAGGCCAAAAGCCCTGCCTTGCGGACCTCTTGGGTTTTCCCACCCCACCTCCACTCCGTACTCCACAAAGGGTCCCCTCTGTCTCAAATTGTAAACATATGAAACGCTCTGATTCCCTTTCTGTTATCCCCACCTCTTCCAAACCAGACGACATTGTAAACCTTTCCTCCCACGAACTCACTCCTGCTGAGACAGCACTCCTTTCCCGCGGCCTCTCGTTATGTCCCACCACCAAATTCGACCATTTCCGTCTCCTCGCTGACGTCCAGGCCTTTGCTCGCACGCTCCGCCTAAAAACCAACCCTCCCAAAGGGGACCCTTCTTCTGCTCACCCAAACCTCCCCCCCGGTGCAGCAATTTTCCCCACAACTCCGCACTTAACGAAAGCACTTGTCGAAATAACGCGACGAAAACGCAGAAAAATCGCAGAATATCGCTGCTTTCTTATCGATGTCTTTTTCATCGATGAACAGAACACGGATGGCCTCACCGAATGGCCCGCCGAATGGCCGCTACCACAGCAACGCGCTTTATATAGGGCGAATATTACCCCTATTTCCCATTCCCTCCTTTTCGTAGGGGTATAACACTTAGTCACGAATTTAACCAATACGAAGTCGAGGAGACGGGCATTTAAACGACCCGCCGTACCCCCTCCCTCGAGCGGCGACGTCAGGCGAGAGCGGGCAGTCAAGAAAACGACGTAGACCACCGATAGAGACGGCGAGCGAGCTGTGACAGGAGTGGTAAAGAAAAAGGAGAGAAGAGGGAGAGTGACAGAGAAAGGGGACGAAAGAGTGAAAAGTTTCCTGTTGGAGAGACGGTAACAATAAGTTCACAGTTTCTGAAGTGGTTAAGTGTTGTTGATATTTTATGTTATTTTGTTATGTGTACGATATAGCATTTAGTTGGAGCTGTATGTGGCGGTAATCTTTGGGTCGCCACACCGGCTTCCCACAGACCTTTTCCATTTTCAAACCCCCTTCCCAATATATCCCACCCGCCCTTCCCTCCCAACACCCGGTAGAACACTATCTTAATTATATTCTTCGCAGAATCTCCCAGCCCAACTTTCCCGACCTTCTTGACCACAAAGACAATCTTACCAGACGTAAAAGACATGCTATCTCAACACTTAAACATAACAGAAATATTATTATCCTCCCCGCGGACAAGGGCACCACCACGGTTGTGTTGGATCGCGCCCAATACAATGAAGAAGCCAAGCGCCAGCTCTCCGACGAAACCTTCTATCTCCCCCTCACCTCCAACCCCACAAGCCTTCAATCCTCCCAAATTTCCTCCCATCTTCATTCCGCAGGAAAACAGGAAGGCCTCACCGACTCTGCCATCGCCCTGATGATCCCCAAGAATCCCCGTACCCCCACCTTCTACCTTCTTCCCAAAATTCATAAACCTAACACCCCTGGCCGTCCCATTGTTGCCAGTTTCAACTCCCCCACGGAGCGCATATCCGCATTCGTGGACTTTCACCTACAGCCTCTCGTCCGACTACTGTCATCCTTTATCCAAGACACCAACCACTTCCTCCAACGCCTTAAGCACCTCCCTTCTCCCCTCCCACCCAACACCATTTTGGCTACCATTGACGTTTGCTCCCTCTACACCAATATTCCCCATGATGACGGACTTTCTGCCCTCAGAAAATTACTTGACACAAGACCTGACAAAAGACCCTCCACCCATTTCCTATTGCACTTGGCAGAAATGGTGCTGAAAAAGAACAACTTCTCTTTCGGAGGGCACCATTATCTCCAAATTAAGGGTACAGCAATGGGCACTCGAATGGCACCCTCTTATGCCAATTGCTACCTAGGGGAATGGGAGACTCATTTCCTCAACACACCTCTCAAACCACTATTGTGGCTGAGATTCATTGACGATATCTTTTTCATCTGGACCAATGGACCTGACTCCCTCCAATCCTTCTTGTTACGCCTCTCCTCTCACCCCACGCTTTCCTTCACCTACACCACTAACATCACCTTTCTGGACGTCGACCTTTCCATCCAAGACGGAAAAATCCACACCGGCATCCACATCAAACCCGCCAATAGCCTTCAATACCTCCACTTCGAAAGCTGCCATCCCCTACACACCAAAACCTCGATTCCATATGCCCTAGCCCGCCGAGGATGGAGGATTTGCTCAGACAGGAGGCCTCTCTCAATATATTACTCCATCCTCGAAGATGCCCTCTTAAAACGCGGTTACCCACCGGGCCTGATCCGTGACCAGATCCGGAGGGTAATCACACCGGTAACCACCAAACACCACCCTCACACTCCTCCTATTCCCGATCTTACCCCTTCTCTCACCCTTACCACCCTCTTCCACCCCGAGATTCACGAGGTCCTCAAGGAAATCCTTCACGCTGCCCACCCAATTCTTACTTCCACCTCCAACCAATCCCCCTTTACTAATTCCCCCATTCTCTCCTTCCGCCGGCCTCCTAATTTGGGAAACATCCTGTGGAAGAAACAACCCCCCACTCCCAACCCTCCATCCGCTGCAGGATCTTAACCCTGCGGCAAACCCCGTTGTCTCACTTGCCCCATCCACCCACCCTCATTTTCATTTACCAGCCCCTCCTCCAACATCACCTACCCTATCCCCTCCAGAAGTAATTGCACTACGAGGAACGTCATTTACCTCCTCACCTGCACACTTTGTCCTGCTATTTATGTTGGCCTGACCAGTAACCCCTTCAACATTAGAATTAATGGCCACCGGAACAGCGTAAACACTAAGCGTCCCCTTCCGGTGGCTTCTCACGCCAATTCACACCAGGCCACCTTTAATAATTGCTTCACTGTAAGGATTATCCGTGCCCTACCGGTTGATACCCACGCTCCCCTACTACGACAGTGGGAGTTGGCCTACATCTTTCTCCTTAACTCTTTCTCCCCACCTGGTCTTAAGCTCCGATAACCCTATTGGCCGTCCCTCCTACCTGCCTCCTCCTATCCCCGAACTTCTCTCATTACCCCTCCCCCCCTCCCCATATCCCCCCAGTGTGTCACTTCAAACAGTATATGTTTCTCCGTCGCTGAAGAAGGGCATCAGCCCAAAAGCTCCATTTTTGTGTAGTTTTTGTTCTTTTGTGTTTTTCCTGTGTCCTCAGCACCCCCAGCGGCTCTTCATTCTAAGTAAGTGTCCACTGGGCTTCCTCCAACACCTTGTTGCTACCTTTATTATTACCTTTCCTTTTCCATAAGTATTTATATATATATATATATATATATATCATGTGTAAGAAGCATCTATATATTATAGATATCATGTGTAAGAAGCATCTATATATTATATATTTATCATGTGTAAGAAGCGTCTATATATTATAGATATATATCATACTAGTTAATGTGTGCTTGCATTCTGCAAGCATTAGTATCGGAAAAATAATTTTGAAACGGAAAAGTTTGGACCTCTTTATCGATTTCCTTATTGAAAAATTTTGAGGTAAAAATAACCCCTAAATTTATAATTATAAATCATTTATAGGTTTTTAGCATTTGTTACATTTATCCGAAATTTTATTGATGTAGCACCCCTAGAAGTGTATTTATATAAATTTAATTGTTTAACATTTTTGAATTTTTAACAGCCACAATAAGAAACTTTAGGGAAATTTTCAATGGTAATTGTCACTGGAACATTATTTCCTAACTTTCTTAATATTTTCAGATTCCTGGCACTTCTGAAAGTACATAAACATTAGTCAGTTTGTTTAACATTCAAGAGATTATTACGGTCGAACAAATAAAAATTTACAAATTTCTGTAATCCCTTTATCATTATATGGCAAATTCTACCAATGGAAAAAATTTCAGCTTCATAGATCATTTAGAATTACCTAAACCATGAAAAGTTAGTAAATAGTTTATAATTTTCAATGGTCAAGAAAATACATATTGTTGCAATTTTTCCTCCAATTATTTTTTTAGATTCACCTATGTATTAAATTTCAGCTCTCCAACTATTGTAGTTTGGGCTGAACATTTGTATCCTCCTATATCCTTCTATATCCTAATTAAGACCTGTCAATATATAATGAATAAGCTTTTTTAAATGTTAGGATTTTTCAATTTCAAATTATTCTATTTCGTTTTTCAAAAAAAATCATATAAGCGTGTCAAATTTGAAGATTGATGCTCATTTAGAAGTGCCTTATAATTTTATTCTTCGTATGGGGCAATTCTAGGTCAAAACAGCCATAACGTTACGAATTTTTACAAATCCGAATTATTCCTAATCAATTATCTCCAAAACCATATAACTGTGTCAAATTTCAAGTTTGTATCTCATTAAGAAGTGCCTTATAATGTTCACACTCGTATTGGGTAGAAATGGTGCAAAACCACACCTAAAAATTTGAATTTTTTCTACTTTTTGACTTTTATCTTCGGTTGCAAAAACATTTCCATAAGCTTGCTAAATTTCAAATCTCTAGGTCATATGGAGCTGCCTCATCATTTTTGTTCTCGTATGGAGAAATACTTGCGCAAAAGTGCTCCAAAAATGAGGATTATTACAATATAGGTTTCCTTCATTAGGCATAGTTTAACAGTAAAGGCATTAAAATATAAGCCTCCGATTCCCATTAAAAGCCTACTCATATGAAAGGATAGAGCTTGTTACCAAAGAAACCTATTGTTAGACCCTGAAAAATTGCCACTTTTTTCCGGTAAAAACTATAAATTTACGCTAATTCTACTAGGATTTTAATTCTGTCTTCAAAAATAAGAAACTACAACTTATATCCTATCCGATAGTATAAGTCACGAGTTCGTATCTTGACGGGAAGTAATTTTAAATTGCAAAAACCTCTACACCAATTTACATGTTTTCTTATGGGAGAAAAATGTGGCAAACAGGGGCCAAAAAAGTCCTTCATAATAGGAATTTCACCAGTTTCGGATTTTTCCCTCTGGTTGTGACTAAAAACCTATAATCCTACCAAATTTCAACTTCCTAGCACATCTGGAAGTGCCTCATAATTTTGTATCCTCCTATATATATATATCATGTGTAAGAAGCGTCTATATATATAGATACTAGTTAATGTGTGCTTGCATTCTGCAAGCATTTTCAAATTGTAGCATTTTTACAAATTCAAATTATTCCCAATCGAAGTTGTACAGAATCATATAACCGTGTGAAATTTGAAGTTTTTAGCTCATTTAGAAGTGCCTTATAATTTGAATCCTCGTATGGGGCAATAATGGAGCAAAACAGCTCCTAACATTATGAATTTTAACCCTCTCAGATTTTTTCCATCTGTTGTAACTAAAAACCCATAATTCTGCCAAATTTCAAGTTTGTATCTCATTAAGAAGTGCCTTATAATTATCACACTCGTATGGGGCCGAAAAGGGGCAAAACCACACATTAAAAATTGGAATTTTTGCAATTTTACAATTTTATATTAATTTGCTATCAAAATTCTGTATTCAAGTCAAATTTCAAGTCTCTAGGTCCTATGCAGCTGCCTCGCATTTTTTGTTCTCGCATGGGGCCGAAAAGGGTCAAAACCGCCCCTTAAAAATGAGAATTTTTGTAATTTTATAGTTTTATCTTAGGTAGCAATGAAATTTCTATAACCGTGCCAAATTTCAAGTCTCTGGGTCCTATCGCCTTTTTTGTTCTCGAATTGGGCAATAATGGGGCAAAACAGCCCCAAAAATGAGGATTATATCAATATCGGATTACGTTCATTAGGTGTAGTTTAACATTAACAGCATTAAATTATAAGCCTCTGATTCCCATTAAAAGCTTACCCATATGAAAGGATAGAGCTTGTTACCAAGGAAACATATTGTTAGACCCAGAAAAATTAGCAATTTTTTGCGATGAAAACTATAAAATTACGTTAATTCTACTCGGATTTGAATTCTGACTTCAAAAATAAGAAACTACAATTTATATCCTATCCGAAACTTTGTCTCGAGTTCTTATCTTGACGGGAGGTAATTTTAAAATGCAAATATAAAAACCACTACACCAATATACATGTATTCTTATGGGCAAAAAATGGGGCGAAAAGGGGCCTAAATAGCCTCTCAGAATAGGAGTTTTGCCAGTTTCGGATATTTTCCTTTGGTTGTGACCAAAAACCTATACTCCTGCCAAATTTCAAGTTTCTAGCACATCTGGAAGTGCCTCATAATTTTGTATCCTCCTCTATATATATATATATCATGTGTAAGAAGCGTCTATATATATAGATACTAGTTAATGTGTGCTTGCATTCTGCAAGCATTTTCAAATTGTAGCATTTTTACAAATTCAAATTATTCCCAATCGAAGTTGTACAGAATCATATAACCATATCAAATCTGGAGTTTGTTGCTCATTTAGAAGTGCCTTATAATTTTATCCTTGTATGGAGCAATAATGGAGCAAAACAGCCCCTAACATTAAGAATTATTACACTCTCAGATTTTTTCCATCTGTTGTAACTAAAAACCCATAATTCTGCCAAATTTCAAGTTTGTATCTCATTAAGAAGGGCCTTATAATTATCACACTCGTATGGGGCCGAAAAAGGGCAAAACCACACATTAAAAATAGAAATTTTTGCAGTTTTATCTTAGTTTGTCATGAAAATTCTATAATCGTGCCAAGTTTCAAGTCTCTAGGTCCTATGCAGCTGCCTCGCATTTTTTGATCTCGCATGGGTCCGAAAAGGGGCAAAACCGCCCTTTAAAAATGAGAATTTTTGTAATTTTGTAATTTTACCTTAGGTTGCAATGAAATTTCTATAACCGTGCCAAATTTCAAGTCTCTGGTTCCTACGCAGCGGCATCGCCTTTTTTGTTCTCGAATGGGGCAATAATGGGGCAAAACAGCCCCAAAAATGAGGATTATATCAATATCGGATTTCCTTCATTAGGTGTATTTTAACGTTAACAGCATTAAAATATAAGCCTCTGATTCCCATTAAAAGCTTACCCATATGAAAGGATAGAGCTTGTTACCAAGGAAACCTATTGTAAGACCCAGAAAAATTACTACCTTTGTGAGATAAAAACTATAAATATACGTTAATTCTACTCGGATTTGAATTCTGACTTCAAAAATAAGAAACTACAACTTATATCCTATCCGAAAGTTTAAGTCTCGAGTTCGTATCTTGACGGGAAGTAATTTTAAAATGCATATATAAAAACCTCTACACCAATTTACATGTATTCTTATGGGCAAAAAATGGGTCAAAAAGGGGCCAAAATAGCCCCTCAGAATAGGAATTTTGCCAGTTTCGGATTTTTTCCTTTGGTTTTGACCAAAAACCTATAATCCTGCCATATTTCAAGGTTCTAACACATCTGGAAGTGCCTCATATTTTTGTATCCTCCTATATATATGATATATATATATATACTCTAGTTAATATGTACTTGCATTCTGCAAGCATTCTCAAATTTTAGCATTTTTACAAATTCAAATTACTCCCAAACGATGTTGTACATAATCATATAACCATGTCAAATTTGGAGTTTGTTGCTCATTTAGAAGTGCCTTATAATTTTAATCCTCGTATGGAGCAATAATGGAGCAAAACAGCCCCTAAAATTAAGAATTATTACACTCTCAGATTTTTTCCATCTGTTGTAACTAAAAACCCATAATTCTGCCAAATTTCAAGTTTGTATCTCATTAAGAAGTGCCTTATAATTATCACATTCGTATGGGCCGAAAAAGGGCAAAACCACAAATTAAAAATAAGAATTTTTGCAATTTTACAATTTTATCTTAGTTTGCCATGAAAATTCTATAATCGTGCCAAATTTCAAGTCTCTAGGTCCTATGCAGCTGCCTCACATTTTTTGTTCTCGTATGGGTCCGAAAAGGGGCAAAACTGCCCTTTAAAAATGAGAATTTTTGTAAATTTATAATTTCATCTTAGGTTGCAATGAAATTTCTATAACCGTGCCAAATTTCAAGTCTCTGGGTCCTATGCAGTTGCATCGCATTTTTTTTCCTCGAATGGGGCAATAATGGGGCAAAACAGCCCCAAAAATGAGGATTATATCAATATCGGATTACGTTCATTAGGTGTAGTTTAACATTAACAGCATTAAATTATAAGCCTCTGATTCCCATTAAAAGCTTACCCATATGAAAGGATAGAGCTTGTTACCAAGGAAACATATTGTTAGACCCAGAAAAATTAGCAATTTTTTGCGATGAAAACTATAAAATTACGTTAATTCTACTCGGATTTGAATTCTGACTTCAAAAATAAGAAACTACAATTTATATCCTATCCGAAACTTTGTCTCGAGTTCTTATCTTGACGGGAGGTAATTTTAAAATGCAAATATAAAAACCACTACACCAATATACATGTATTCTTATGGGCAAAAAATGGGGCGAAAAGGGGCCTAAATAGCCTCTCAGAATAGGAGTTTTGCCAGTTTCGGATATTTTCCTTTGGTTGTGACCAAAAACCTATACTCCTGCCAAATTTCAAGTTTCTAGCACATCTGGAAGTGCCTCATAATTTTGTATCCTCCTCTATATATATATATATCATGTGTAAGAAGCGTCTATATATATAGATACTAGTTAATGTGTGCTTGCATTCTGCAAGCATTTTCAAATTGTAGCATTTTTACAAATTCAAATTATTCCCAATCGAAGTTGTACAGAATCATATAACCATATCAAATCTGGAGTTTGTTGCTCATTTAGAAGTGCCTTATAATTTTATCCTCGTATGGAGCAATAATGGAGCAAAACAGCCCCTAACATTAAGAATTATTACACTCTCAGATTTTTTCCATCTGTTGTAACTAAAAACCCATAATTCTGCCAAATTTCAAGTTTGTATCTCATTAAGAAGGGCCTTATAATTATCACACTCGTATGGGGCCGAAAAAGGGCAAAACCACACATTAAAAATAGAAATTTTTGCAGTTTTATCTTAGTTTGTCATGAAAATTCTATAATCGTGCCAAGTTTCAAGTCTCTAGGTCCTATGCAGCTGCCTCGCATTTTTTGATCTCGCATGGGTCCGAAAAGGGGCAAAACCGCCCTTTAAAAATGAGAATTTTTGTAATTTTGTAATTTTACCTTAGGTTGCAATGAAATTTCTATAACCGTGCCAAATTTCAAGTCTCTGGTTCCTACGCAGCGGCATCGCCTTTTTTGTTCTCGAATGGGGCAATAATGGGGCAAAACAGCCCCAAAAATGAGGATTATATCAATATCGGATTTCCTTCATTAGGTGTATTTTAACGTTAACAGCATTAAAATATAAGCCTCTGATTCCCATTAAAAGCTTACCCATATGAAAGGATAGAGCTTGTTACCAAGGAAACCTATTGTAAGACCCAGAAAAATTACTACCTTTGTGAGATAAAAACTATAAATATACGTTAATTCTACTCGGATTTGAATTCTGACTTCAAAAATAAGAAACTACAACTTATATCCTATCCGAAAGTTTAAGTCTCGAGTTCGTATCTTGACGGGAAGTAATTTTAAAATGCATATATAAAAACCTCTACACCAATTTACATGTATTCTTATGGGCAAAAAATGGGTCAAAAAGGGGCCAAAATAGCCCCTCAGAATAGGAATTTTGCCAGTTTCGGATTTTTTCCTTTGGTTTTGACCAAAAACCTATAATCCTGCCATATTTCAAGGTTCTAACACATCTGGAAGTGCCTCATATTTTTGTATCCTCCTATATATATGATATATATATATATACTCTAGTTAATATGTACTTGCATTCTGCAAGCATTCTCAAATTTAAGCATTTTTACAAATTCAAATTACTCCCAAGCGATGTTGTACATAATCATATAACCATGTCAAATTTGGAGTTTGTTGCTCATTTAGAAGTGCCTTATAATTTTAATCCTCGTATGGAGCAATAATGGAGCAAAACAGCCCCTAAAATTAAGAATTATTACACCCCCAGATTTTTTCCATCTGTTGTAACTAAAAACCCATAATTCTGCCAAATTTCAAGTTTGTATCTCATTAAGAAGTGCCTTATAATTATCACATTCGTATGGGCCGAAAAAGGGCAAAACCACAAATTAAAAATAAGAATTTTTGCAATTTTACAATTTTATCTTAGTTTGC
Source organism: Uropetala carovei (assembly GCA_036926305.1). Classification (NCBI taxonomy): domain Eukaryota; kingdom Metazoa; phylum Arthropoda; class Insecta; order Odonata; family Petaluridae; genus Uropetala; species Uropetala carovei. Next base: position 8,693,329 of record JAXCHB010000084.1, on the reverse strand, counting down.
CATGAAAATTCTATAATCGTGCCAAATTTCAAGTCTCTAGGTCCTATGCAGCTGCCTCACATTTTTTGTTCTCGTATGGGTCCGAAAAGGGGCAAAACTGCCCTTTAAAAATGAGAATTTTTGTAAATTTATAATTTCATCTTAGGTTGCAATGAAATTTCTATAACCGTGCCAAATTTCAAGTCTCTGGGTCCTATGCAGTTGCATCGCATTTTTTTTCCTCGAATGGGGCAATAATGGGGCAAAACAGCCCCAAAAATGAGGATTATATCAATATCGGATTTCCTTCATTGAAAGCTTATCCATATGAAATGATTGAGCTTGTTACCAAGGAAACCTATTGGTAGACCCAGAATAATTAGCAATTTTTTGCGATAAAAACTATAAAATTAAGCTAATTCTACTCGGATTTGCATTCCGTCTTCAGAAATTAGAAACTACAATTTATATCCTATCCAACAGTTTAAGTCTCGATTTCGTATCTTGACGGGAAGTAATTTTAAAATGTAAATATAAAAACCTCTGCACCAATTTACATGCTTTCTTATGGGCAAAAAATGGGGCAAACAGGGGCCAAAATAGCCCCTCAAAATAGGAATTTTGCCAGATTTGGATTTTTTCCTTTGGTTGTGACTAAAAACCTATAAACCAACCAAATTTCAAGTTTCTAGCACATCTGGAAGTGCCTCATAATTTTGTATCCTCATATATATATATATATATATTATATATATATACTAGTTAATATGTGCTTGCATTCTGCAAGCATTTTCTCTAACCTTAATATATAGAGTAAGTGCAGACAAATAATTTTTAACACAAAAGTTTGCACCTCTGCGCCTATTTACGTGTTTTTCTTTATGGACAATATTGGAAAAAAGCAACCCCTTAAATTTATAATTGTAAAAATTTTATAGGTTTCCATCATTTGTTGCAAATACTTCACATTTCCGCAAAATTTCATCTGTGTAGCACCTCTTGAATTGCATTTATATAAATTTCATTGTTTAAACTTTATGAATTTTCAACAGCCACAATAATAAACTTTTCTATAAATTTTCAAATATAATTGTAACTGAAAAATAATTCCTTAATTTTCAGCATTCTAGTCCATACAAAGTTATATAAAGAATAGTCACATTTTTTTTAACATTTATGAATTTTTAACGGCCGAATAAATAAACATTTTCAAGTTTCAATAATTCCATTATCGTTATTTGGAAAATTCTAATGTCATAAAAAATTTCAGCATTGTAGAACATTTATGAAGTACAAAAACCATGAAATGTTTTTTAAAAGTTTATAATTTTTAACGGCCAATAAATTAAAATATTGTAATTTCTATTTTTCCTGTCCATTTCTCTATGCTATGTTAATATGTGCTTGCATTCTGCAAGGTTTTCTAAATTTTACTATTTTTACAAATTGAAATTATTTACAATCGATTTTTTACGAAACCATATAACAGTCTCAAATTTCAAGTTAGAAGATCATTTTGAAGTGCCATACAACTTCAATACTTGTATGGGCAAATAATGGGGCAAAACAGGTAATAGGATTTTGAATTTTTACAAAATCAGATGCTTTCCTTCTGTTGTAAGTAAAAACCCATAATTCTGCCAAATTTCAAGTTTGTATCTCAATGAGAAGTGCCTTATAATTTCCACACTCGTATGGGGCCGAATAGGGGCAAAATCGCCCCTTCAAAATTGGAATTTTTTTCCGATGTTATCATTTTATCTTAGGTTGCAATGTAATTTCTATAATCATGCCAAATTTCAAGTCTTTAGGACTTATACAGCTGCCTTGCCTTTTTTGTTCTAATATGGGGCAATAATGGGGCAAAACCCCCAAAAATGAAGATTATATCAATATCAGATTTCCTTCATTAGGTGTAGTTTAACATTAACAGCATTATAATATAAGCCTCTGATTCCCATTAAAAGCTTACCCATATGAAAGGAAAGTGCTAGTTACCATGGAAGCCTATTGTTAGACCCAGAAAAATTAGCAATTTTTTGAGATAAAAACTATAAAATTAGGGTAATTCTACTCGGATTTGAATTCTGTCTTCAAAAATAAGAAACTACAATTCATATTCTATGCAATAGTGGAAGTCCCGAGTTCGTATTCTGACAGGAAGTAATTTTAAAATGTAAATATAAAAACCACTACACCAATATACATGTATTCTTATGGGCAAAAAATGGGGCGAAAAGGGGCCTAAATAGCCCCTCAAAATAGCAATTTTGCCAGTTTCGGATTTTTTCCTTTGGTTGTGACCAAAAACCTATAATCCTACCAAATTTCAAGTTTCTGGCACATCTGGAAGTGCCTCATAATTTTGTATCCTCATATATATATATATAATATATCATGTGTAAGAAGCAACTATATATTATAGATATATATATATCATTTGTAAGAAGCATCTATATATTATAGATATATATGAGGATACTAAATTATGAGGCACTTCCAGATGTGCCAGAAACTTGAAATTTGGTAGGATTATAGGTTTTTAGTCACAACCAAAGGAAAAAATCCGAAACTGGCAAAATTCCTATTTTGAGGGGCTATTTTGGCCCCTGTTTGCCCCATTTTTTGCCCATAAGAAAGCATGTAAATTGGTGCAGAGGTTTTTATATTTACATTTTAGAATTACTTCCCGTCAAGATACGAACTCGAGACTTAAACTGTCGGATAGGATATAAATTGTAGTTTCTAATTTTAGAAGACGGAATGCAAATCCGAGTAGAATTAGCTTAATTTTATAGTTTTTATCGCAAAAAATTGCTAATTTTTCTGGGTCTAACAATAGGTTTCCTTGGTAACAAGCTCAATCCTTTCTTATGGGTAAGCTTTCAATGGGAATCAGAGGCTTATATTTTAATGCTGTTAATGTCAAACTACACCTAATGAAGGAAATCCGATATTGATATAATCCTCATTTTTGCGGCTGTTTTGCCCCATTATTGCCCCATTCGAGAACAAAAAAGGCGATGCAACTGCATAGGACCCAGAGACTTGAAATTTGGCACGGTTATAGAAATTTCATTGCAACCTAACATAAATTATAAAATTACAAAAATTCTCATTTTTAAAGGGCGGTTTTGCCCCTTTTCGGACCCATGCGAGAACAAAAAATGTGAGGTAGCTGCATAGGACCTAGAGACTTGAAATTTGGCACGATTATAGAATCTTCATTGATAGAAAGGATGATCTGAAGATCCTTATGCGACAGGCATAAGCTGTTATGATGGGAGATGAGGAAACATGTGAAAAAATCTGCCATGACCGGGAATCGAACCCGGGCCTTCCACTTGCCGGGCGGATATTCTACCACTGAACTACCGTGGCAGACTAATTCTCCTGTTTCAGAACGGGAATATTTTCTTAGGTTGGGACCAAGCTAGCTATGCTAGTATCAATCAGCCCCAACAGATGTCCTCAAGGAGATACATCAAAGAAAACCCCTACCCTCTCAAATGGTGAGAATGCCATGATATAAATTGATAGAAAGGATGATCTGAAGATCCTTATGCGACAGGCATAAGCTGTTATGATGGGAGATGAGGAAACATGTGAAAAAATCTGCCATGACCGGGAATCGAACCCGGGCCTTCCACTTGCCGGGCGGATATTCTACCACTGAACTACCGTGGCAGACTAATTCTCCTGTTTCAGAACGGGAATATTTTCTTAGGTTGGGACCAAGCTAGCTATGCTAGTATCAATCAGCCCCAACAGATGTCCTCAAGGAGATACATCAAAGAAAACCCCTACCCTCTCAAATGGTGAGAATGCCATGATATAAATTGATAGAAAGGATGATCTGAAGATCCTTATGCGACAGGCATAAGCTGTTATGATGGGAGATGAGGAAACATGTGAAAAAGAAAATATTCCCGTTCTGAAACAGGAGAATTAGTCTGCCACGGTAGTTCAGTGGTAGAATATCCGCCCGGCAAGTGGAAGGCCCGGGTTCGATTCCCGGTCATGGCAGATTTTTTCACATGTTTCCTCATCTCCCATCATAACAGCTTATGCCTGTCGCATAAGGATCTTCAGATCATCCTTTCTATCAATTTATATCATGGCATTCTCACCATTTGAGAGGGTAGGGGTTTTCTTTGATGTATCTCCTTGAGGACATCTGTTGGGGCTGATTGATACTAGCATAGCTAGCTTGGTCCCAACCTAAGAAAATATTCCCGTTCTGAAACAGGAGAATTAGTCTGCCACGGTAGTTCAGTGGTAGAATATCCGCCCGGCAAGTGGAAGGCCCGGGTTCGATTCCCGGTCATGGCAGATTTTTTCACATGTTTCCTCATCTCCCATCATAGAATCTTCATGGCAACTAAGATAAAATTGTAATATTGCAAAAATTTTATTTTTAATGTGTGGTTTTGCCCTTTTTCGGACCCATACGAGTGTGATAATTATAAGGCACTTCTTAATGAGATACAAACTTGAAATTTGGCAGAATTATGGGTTTTTAGTTACAACAGATGGAAAAAACCTGAGAGTGTAATAATTCTTAATTTTAGGGGCTGTTTTGCTCCATTATTGCTCCATACGAGGATTAAAATTATAAGGCACTTCTAAATGAGCAACAAACTCCAAATTTGACATGGTTATATGATTATGTACAACATCGCTTGGGAGTAATTTGAATTTGTAAAAATGCTAAAATTTGAAAATGCTTGCAGAATGCAAGCACATAACAACTAGTATATATCTATAATATATAGATGCTTCTTACACATGATATATATATATATATATATATATATATCATATATATAGGAGGATACAAAATTATGAGGCACTTCCAGATGTGCTAGAAACTTGAAATTTGGCAGGAGTATAGGTTTTTGGTCAAAACCAAAGGAAAAAATCCGTAACTGGCAAAATTCCTATTCTGAAGGGCTATTTAGGCCCCTTTTCGCCCCATTTTTTGCCCATAAGAATACATGTATATTGGTGTAATGGTTTTTATATTTGCATTTTAAAATTACTTCCCGTCAAGATACGAACTCGGGACTTCCACTATTGCATAGAATATGAATTGTAGTTTCTTATTTTTGAAGACAGAATTCAAATCCGAGTAGAATTAACGTAATTTTATAGTTTTCAACGCAAAAATTGCTAATTTTTCTGGGTCTAACAATAGGATTCCTTGGTAACAAGCTCTATCTTTTCATATGGGTAAGCTTTTAATGGGAATCAGAGGCTTATATTTTAATGCTGTTAATGTTAAACTACACCTAATGAAGGAAATCCGATATTCATATAATCATCATTTATGGGGCTGTTTTGCCCCATTATTGCCCCATTCGAGAACAAAAAAGGCGATGCAACTGCATAGTACCCACAGACTTGAAATTTGGCACGGTTATAGAAATTTCATTGCAACCTAAGATAAAATTGTAAAATTACAAAAATTCTCATTTTAAAAAGGTGGTTTTGCCCCTTTTCGGCCCCATTCGAGAACAAAAAATGCGAGGCAGCTGCATAGGACCTAGAGACTTGAAATTTGGCACGATTATAGAATTTTCATGGCAAACTAAGAAAAAATTGCAAAATTGCAAAAATTCCTATTTTTAATGTTTGGTTTTGCCCTTTTTTGGCCCCATACGAGTGTGATAATTATAAGGCACTTCTTAATGAGATACAAACTTGAAATTTGGCAGAATTATGCATTTTTAGTTACAACAGATGGAAAAAATCTGAGACTGTAATAATTCTTAATGTTATGGGCTGTTTTGCTCCATTATTGCTCTATACGAGAATTAAAATTATAAGGCACTTCTAAATGAGCAACAAACTCCAAATTTGACGTGGTTATATCATTATGTACAATATCGCTTGGGAATAATTTGAATTTGTAAAAATGCTAAAATTTGAAAATGCTTGCAGAATGCAAGCACATAACAACTAGTATATATCTATAATATATAGATGCTTCTTACACATGATATATATATATATATATATATATATATATATATATATATATATGAGGATACAAAATTATGAGGTACTTCCAGATGTGCCAGAAACTTGAAATTTGGTAGGATTATAGGTTTTAGATCACAACCGAAGGAAAAAATCCGAAACTATTTTGAAGGGCTATTTTGGCCCCTTTTTGCCACATTTTTTGCCCATAAGAAAACATGTAAATAGGTGTAGAGGTTTTTATATTTGAATTTTTATATTACTTCCCGTCAAGATACAAACTCGAGACTTAAACTGTCGGACAGAATATAAATTGTAGCTTCTTCTTTTTGAAGACACAATTCAAATCCGAGTAGAATTAGAATTATTTTATAGTTTTTATCGCAGAAAATTGCTATTTTTTCTGGGTCTAACAATAGGCTTCCTTGGTAACAAGCTCTATCCTTTCATATGGGTAAGCTTTTAATGGGAAACAGAGGCTTATATTTTAATGCTATTAATGTTAAACTACACCCAATGAAGGAAATCTGATATTGATATAATCCCCATTTCTGGAGCTATTTTGCCCCATTATTGCCCCATTCGAGAACAAAAAAGGCGATGCAGCTGCATAGGACCCAGAGACTTGAAATTTGGCACGATTATAGAATTTTCATGGCAAACTAAGATAAAATTGCAAAAATTCCGACTTTTAATGGGTGGTTTTGCCCCTTTTCGACCCCATACGAGTGTGATAATTATAAGGCACTTCTTAATGAGATACAAACTTGAAATTTGGCAGAATTATGGGTTTTTAGTTACAACAGATGGAAAAAATCTGACAGTGTAACAATTGTGGCGACCCAAAGATTATCGCCACATACAGCTCCAACTAAATGCTATATCGTACACATAACAAAATAACATAAAATATCAACAACACTTAACCACTTCAGAAACTGTGGACTTATTGTTACCGTCTCTCCAACAGGAAACTTTTCACTCTTTCGTCCCCTTTCTCTGTCACTCTCCCTCTTCTCTCCTTTTTCTTTACCACTCCTGTCACAGCTCGCTCGCCGTCTCTCTCCCCGTGGTCTGCCTCGTTTTCTTCACTGCCCGCTCTCGCCTGACGTCGCCGCTCGAGGGAGGGGGTACGGCGGGTCGCTTAAATGCCCGTCTCCTCGACTTCGTATTGGTTAAATTCGTGACTAAGTGTTATACCCCTACGAAAAGGAGGGAATGGGAAATAGGGGTAATATTCGCCCTATATAAAGCGCGTTGCTGTGGTAGCGGCCATTCGGCGGGCCATTCGGTGAGGCCATCCGTGTTCTGTTCATCGATGAAAAAGACATCGATAAGAAAGCAGCGATATTCTGCGATTTTTCTGCGTTTTCGTCGCGTTATTTCGACAAGTGCTTTCGTTAAGTGCGGAGTTGTGGGGAAAATTGCTGCATCCTCCCTCAGAAAATGAAAAAAAATAAAGTTTTCCCAAAGAAAAATAAAGTTTTGAAGGGTGGGGGGAGATTCCTTAGACCATCTCTTCCCCCAAGTGTTCACACCCTTACTCTGTAGCACTTCCTTACTCGCTCTTTATATTAGATCACACACACGAATTCTCTTTAGTATTGTTAATATAATTTATTTACTGTCTTTGGGATAATTCAAACATATTGGGAATAATTCACTGGAAATGTTATTTTGTTCAGAAAATCCGAGTCTGCGCCCCTGTTTCCGTGGAAGTTCTTAGGGGAAACAGAAAAACATTCACCACTGATCCACACTGTTCGGGTTTAGTACACTTCTTGAAGGCAGGTTTGGAAAGTGTTCACTAAGCACTGCAGTGAGATGTCTTCTCGGCTGGATATTTAATCGGCCCACTTATGTCTTTACCATAACAGATATTAATTATCATGAAAGGTTCTGGTGTGTGGTTTCAGAATAGCACCAGTGAATTGAGATACAAAACTTATTGCCCACTCCTTGCCTTAGGCTTACAACAAGGGCACATTCAAAGACAATGGATATTATAAGAAAAAAGGAGTTCATAGTAGTTCCAAGTGGGAAGTACCGAAATTTAACAAAAGATTATTTTGAATTTAAAGTATCAAGTAAAGTAAACAGTATTTTATGCTGGGCACTTACCAGCAGTTATTTTCTAAGACAAGGGCTCGAGTCAGTATGACATTAACCATTTTGAGCTTAGTAAGTGGTACAGATAATTGTTATGACATTAATTAATTTTCACAGTAGTACAGATAATTATGATTAGTGAGACAGTTTTAAATTAGTATATTTCCCCCCGTTTGAGATGCACAGCCTTTTAACAATAGCATACAGTCTAATAAACATTTTAAGGTACACTATCCCAATTGGGGAGAGTGCACAAAACTATTGTGGTAATAGAGGCAGTATTACCAGTAAACATAAGAAAAGCATGGCTAGGTTACTTTAACTAATAAAAATTTAGAGCCATGGAGACAAACATAAAGGTCTAAACATCCTGTATGCTGCCTCGAACATCATCTTTGTATTCACAAAGGCATAGCTTAAGCTGAAAATGGATATATTTTTCCAGATTCTCATCTGGGTGCTGATTGCAATGATGCAGTATCATTGGGCGATGGGGTCGCTAATTCCCTACGCCGGCACATACAAGTTATAATAACAGAATTATTTATGATATAATTTTAAATGCGAAATATTGGCAATTCTCTCCTTAGTGGGTGACAGTTCCAGAACAGCTGTCACAGGAGATAAGAAATTTTTAATCGAAAATGGCCCGACCCATTGTGGTGTCAGTTTGGCGGTTTGGTGGTGCGCCTTTGAACTAGTAGGAAACCTTTTATACAAAACCATATCACCAGTTTTAAAGGGATTCCCTGAATGACTTCGATTAAATGCCACTGCTTGTCTAAGTCTTGACCTTTTTAAATTTCTTAACACCTCTTGCCATAGGGACTGCCTTTCAGATTGTGTTAACGTCTCCGACAGAGCTTGTGGAGGAATTCTCCAGAAATTTGTTAGAGGGTGTGGAAGTTCTCTTCCCATAAACACCCTCGCTGGAGTATATCCTGTACTACTGTGTTTGGCAGAATTGAAGGCAAAAGTTAGGCTGGGCACATACTCATCCCACTTCCTATGATCGTGTTGAGATAAGATAGTTAGGGCATATTTCAGGTTTCGGTGGACCCGTTCAGCTTGGTTAGGTTGCGGATAATAAGGGGCTGTGAAAATTTGTTTTATACCATATTTAAAACACATATCTGCCAGAAGCGCAGATCTGAACTGGGTTCCATTATCAGAAACCAAGAATTTAGGATAGCCAAATTTAGGAAAGATTTTCTGGAATAACGTGGAAACAACTTGTGAGGCTAACTGAGAGCGTACCGGTTCAATGAAGGTAAATTTGGTGAAACCATCAATGACTGTGAGTGCACAGGTATTTCCATTCCGACTTCTGGGTAATGGACCAACAAAGTCTATATAAACTCTCTCCCAGGGGTAGTTAGGAGTAGTAGAACTCATTTCTCCAGGGGGAAGGGTGTTCCTAGGTTTACATGTTTGGCAGTCATGACAGGTTTTTACCATCTGGGCTATTTCTGACTTCATGTTACTCCACCAAAACTCCCTACAGATTCGCTCAGAAGTCTTACTAATGCCCATATGTCCAGCAGTTGGTAAGGAATGGAAATAGGAAAATAGCATGGCCTTGAGGGCATCTGGAACCACCACTCTACCCCTTTGAAGTCTGCTTGTTCCATGATATAATAATCCATTCTTAATGAAATAATTGTGGGATGGGCTTCCCTGTCTGATTTGCTCGATCAGCTGTTTTAGCTGCGGATCTGAATTCTGGTGATCCCTAATGTTTGTGAAGGACAGAGGTATTTGATGTAACAGCATAGAACAATGAGTTGGATTCTCAATTGGTTTATCGACCGCTCTAGATAGACAGTCTGCTACCCTATTTTTAGAAGCTGGGACATGATGGATTACAAAGCGAAAGGATGACAATTTTAAAACCATTCGTCCAATTTTTCCTAGTTGCTTGGGATGTTTAAACAACCAGGTTATCGCCCCATTGTCTGTGTATAAATGGAATAGTTTTGGCTGTAGATAAGTCCTGAATTTTTCGACCGCCCAACAACAAGCAAGACACTCCAATTCATAAGATGGCTGCTTCTGTTCAAAATTATTTAAGGTTCTACTAGCATAAGCTATAGGCTTTAGCTTCCCATCGAACATTTGGTGAAGAACCCCCCCCAGTGCCACCTGACTGGCATCCACGAACAAATGGAATTCTTCCTCAAAGTTAGGAAGTTGAAGTACAGGCGGAGACGACAGACATTGTTTCAATGTGACAAAAGAATCTTGCTGCAAACTGGTCCATTTGAAAATGACATCTTTCTTGCGGAGTGCATTCAGAGGGGATGCTATCTCCGCATAATTTGGAATAAACTTGGAATAAAAACCGCACATACCGAGAAAGCGTGACACCTCCTTAACTGATTTAGGAGCAGGGAATGCCGAAAGGGTTTGTGTTCTCTCTGGGTCAGTGGTAAGTTCGCCATGGGAGATTCGATGTCCAAGGAAGGTAATGGATTCGTGGGCCAATTTCATCTTCTCTGGATGGACCGTTAGACCAGCTGCCCTTAGCTTCTCCAATATCAGTTTGACATGACGAAGATGTTCTTGGAGGCTCTTGGAATAAATGCATAAATCATCAATGTATGGATACACACAAGAATATTTTAAATCACCTAGCACCTTGTCAATTAACCTCGAAAAGACCTGAGGAGATGTGGTTAAACCAAATGGAAGACGATTATATTGATACAGCCCAAACGGTGTGACGAAGGCGGTATACTCCTTTGAAGGCGATGTCAAAGGAATTTGATGGAAGGCAGAATTTAAATCAAGAATCGTGAAATATTTGGCAGAGCCCAAATATTGTAGGGCGTGTTCTATCGAAGGCGTAGGAAAATTATCGGCCTTGACCTGCTTATTGAGTTTACGATAGTCGACCACTAGTCTTTCGGAGCCATCTCTCTTGGGGATGAGAAAGGCAGGTGAACACCAGTTTGATAACGAAGGCTGGATAATACCGTCAGCGAGTAACTTATCGACATGAGCCCTCATCATGGCCAATTTTGGCGGTGAACAGTGATATGGAGGGGATCTGACCGGAGTTGAATCGAGCAATTCAATCTCATAACACATCAGGTTGGTTTGGCCTAATTGTGAAGAGATTACGTCGGAATAGCCATCGACGAGACATTTTATTTCGTTTGTTGGACGACTCAGATTATCTTCGCCGCCGAAGGAAACCTTTTCCCTGTTGGAATGGGTGTTGCTTGCAAGTGGAGCATTTTGGCATTGCATATTAACAATTGATGACGGGGGCGAATCGGACGACGCTAACGAAGTGTAGGAATTGAAGTGGAAAGGGAATTTCTTATCTGGACAGTTTTCAAAGGAAAACGCGTCGTGGTAAAGTACGATCCGCGTCCTTTTGATGAAATCCTGACCCAATATCATTGGGACAGGCAAATCGGACAAATAGAATGTATGTCGCCACGATAAGTTTTGAATACGGACTCTCAATGTAACATATCGTGTCAAGATAATCCGAGCTGCAATGATATTCCGACACGTAATGTCATACTGTTGGGTTCGTCCCGTGCGGGGAATTTTACGCCAAGTATTAATGTCAAGCATCGATAAGGAGGAGCCGGTATCTAATAAAGCTGGAATTTTTGCGGAATGAACATCGCAATTTACAAAAGGCATCTCAAGTTGGTCATTTATATTGGAAAACGAAATAGCTGGCCGGTTTCTCGCGGAGCGATTTTCACTAGCTCTTCGCCGACAGTCGCGGAAAGAATGTCCACGATTATTACAAAAGGAACAAATTGTTACATGGGGGAATGCAACCGACTGTGAATTGGGAGAAGGAAACGAGTTTGCTAAGTTTAACGGCGCCTCAGCCGCCGAATATTCGAGGCGGTTCATGAGTCCCTTAGCTGCATTACTCATCAACTCCTCCAGCGGACCGAGCGTCTGGGGGCGAGTAGCGAAGGTCAACGTCGACTGCGACATAGGATTCAGCCCCTCCAAAACCAATTCTATGAATTCTTCCTCAGAATACCTTTTTCCGAGTGCTTTAGCGGCAACTTGGACGGAATAATAAAAGTCGCGAGGGGACTCGTGCGGCATCTGAAATCGTTTGATTTTGGTTGTCAGAAGTCGTTCGTATTCCCTTTTTGAGACGAAAGTATCCCATACTTTAGTTATTATATTATCCCATGGAAGTCTCTGGTTAACGACCGCGAGCCAGAATTGGCGACAATTAGCCGGAAGTTTAGACAGCAACAGAGTAAACAAATAATGTTCTGGGATCAAAGACAAAGACAAAACATCGCATACCGCTGATATGAATTTAAACCAATTCTCCGACGTGGGTTCATGGAAAGGGGAAATTTCAAGCAACAGCTGATTAGCGACTTTTACACAATCCGAGAAATGAGGCTTCATTTCACCCCCGTTCGACGGGGTCTCTTCTGCGGGTTCAGGAAGCATTCCAACGCCCCTTTTACCGCGTTCTTTAGACATATCTGATACGAAATAACAAGATATTAAACAAACAGGGATCTCAAAAGGAGATGGAATGACTGAGATGACAAAGCGGAATGATTCACAATATAATCAAATACCAGGAGAACTATACCACCAAAAACCAAAAATACCCTTAAACAAACTAAAACTATTCCACAAATTGCAAATTCCAAAATAACCGAACATATAGCACCCTTATAGTTAGAGTTACAGAATACTATCTCTCCGGTGCCTCCAATTATGTGGCGACCCAAAGATTACCGCCACATACAGCTCCAACTAAATGCTATATCGTACACATAACAAAATAACATAAAATATCAACAACACTTAACCACTTCAGAAACTGTGGACTTATTGTTACCGTCTCTCCAACAGGAAACTTTTCACTCTTTCGTCCCCTTTCTCTGTCACTCTCCCTCTTCTCTCCTTTTTCTTTACCACTCCTGTCACAGCTCGCTCGCCGTCTCTCTCCCCGTGGTCTGCCTCGTTTTCTTCACTGCCCGCTCTCGCCTGACGTCGCCGCTCGAGGGAGGGGGTACGGCGGGTCGCTTAAATGCCCGTCTCCTCGACTTCGTATTGGTTAAATTCGTGACTAAGTGATATACCCCTACGAAAAGGAGGGAATGGGAAATAGGGGTAATATTCGCCCTATATAAAGCGCGTTGCTGTGGTAGCGGCCATTCGGCGGGCCATTCGGTGAGGCCATCCGTGTTCTGTTCATCGATGAAAAAGACATCGATAAGAAAGCAGCGATATTCTGCGATTTTTCTGCGTTTTCGTCGCGTTATTTCGACAAGTGCTTTCGTTAAGTGCGGAGTTGTGGGAAAAATTGCTGCACAATTCATAATTTTAGGGGTTATTTGGCTCCATTATTGTACCATATGAGGATTAAAATTATAAGGTACTTCTAACTGAGCTACAAACCGCTAATGTGCCATGGTATATATGATAATGTACAACATTGATTGGGAATAATTTGAATTTGTAAAATGCTAAAATTTGAAAATGCTTGCAGAATGCAAGCACATACTAACTAGTCTATATATATAGACGCTTCTTACACATGATATATATATATATATATATATATATATATATATATATATATATATACACACGAGGATACAAAATTATGAGGCACTTCCAGATGTGCTAGAAAGTTGAAATTTGGTAGGATTATAGGTTTTTAGTCACAACCAGAGGGAAAAATCCGAAACTGGTGAAATTCCTATTTTGAGGGACTTTTTTGGCCCCCTTTTGCCCCATTTTTCTCCCATAAGAAAACGTAAATTGGTGTAGAGGTTTTTATAGTTGCAATTTAAAATTACTTCCCGTCAAGATACGAACTCGTGACTTATACTATCGGATAGGATATAAATTGTAGTTTCTTAGTTTTGAAGAAGGAATGCAAATCCGAGTAGAATTAGCGTAAATTTATAGTTTTTATCGGAAAAAAGTGGCAATTTTTCTGGGTCTAACAATAGGTTTCCTAGGCAACAGCCACAATACTTTCATATGGGTAGAGTTTTAATGGGAATCAGAGGCTTATATTTGTATACCTTTAATGTTAAACTGTGCCTAATGAAGGAAATCCGATATTTATATACTTCCCATTTTTGGAGCATTTTTGCCCCAGAATTGTTCCATCACGAGAAAAAACATGATGAGGCAGCTCCATATAACCTAGAGACTTGAACATTGCACAAATATATAAATTGCATTGTATCCAAAGATAAAATAAAAAATTGCAAAAATTCCAATTTTTACGGGCGAACATTTTTCGGTTTAGGTATTTCTATATGGACTACAATGCTGAAATTTTTTCTAATGGTAGAATTTACCAAATAACAAAAATGGGAATATAGAAATTATAATTTTTTATTCGTTCCGCCATAAAAAATTCTTAAATATTAAAAAATTTGACTTATGTTTATGTACTTTCTGAAGGTGCAGGAAGATGAAAATTTTAACATATAGAGGGAAAGATACTCCAGTGGTAACTAATATTAAATTTTTTGGAAAGGTTTATTATTATGGCTGTTAAAAATTCATTAATTTTATAAAATGAAATTCATATAAATGGATTTCTGGAGGTGCTACATCGATGAAAATTTTCACAAATATGAGGTATTCAAAACGGATGATGAGAACCTATAAAATGTTTATAATTATACATTTTAGGTGTTCTTTTTACCCCAATATTATCCAAAAAATACATGTAATTAGGTGCACAGGTGCAAAATTATGCGTTTGAAAATTGATTGTCATCTGTTATTCTTTATATTAAGGCGAGAGAAAATGCTTGCAGAATGCAAGCACACATTAACTTGTATATATATATACTAGATAATTTGTGCTTGCATTCTGCAAGCATTTTCAAATTTTAGCATTTTTACAAATTCAAATTATTCCCAATCAATTTTGTGCAAAATCATATAACCATATCAAATTTGGAGTTTGTTGCTCATTTAGAAGTGCCTTATAATTTTATCCTCGTATGGAGCAATAATGGAGCAAAACAGCCCCTAACATTAAGAATTATTACACTCTCAGATTTTTTCCATCTGCTGTAACTAAAAACCCATAATTCTGCCAAATTTCAAGTTTGTATCTCATTAAGAAGTGCCTCATAATTATCACACTCGTATGGGGCCGAAAAAGGGGAAAACCACACATTAAAAATAGAAATTTTTGCAATTTTGCAATTTTATCTTAGTTTGCCATGAAAATTCTATAATCGTGCCAAGTTTCAAGTCTCTAGGTCCTATGCAGCTGCCTCGCATTTTTTGTTCTCGCATGGGTCCAAAAAGGGGCAAAACCACCCAATAAAAATGAGAATTTTTGTAATTTTATAATTTTATCTTAGGTTGCAATGAAATTACTGTAACCGTGGCAAATTTCAAGTCTCTGGGTCCTATGCAGCTGCATCGCCTTTTTTGTTCTCGAATTGGGCAATAATGGGGCAACACAGCCCCAAAAATGAGGATTATATCAATATCGGATTTCCTTCATTAGGTGTAGTTTAACATTAACAGCATTAAAATATAAGCCTCTGATTCCCATTAAAAGCTTACCCATATGAAAGGATAGAGCTTGTTACCAAGGAATCCTATTGTTAGACCCAGAAAAATTAGCAATTTTTTGTGATGAAAGCTATAAATTTATGCTAATTCTACTCGGATTTGAATTCTGTCTTCAAAAATAAGAAACTACAATTTATATTCTATCCGACAGTTTAAGCCTCGAGTTCGTATCTTGATGGGAAGTAATTTTAAAATGTAAATATAAAAACCTCTGCACCAATTTACATGCTTTCTTATGGGCAAAAAATGGGGCAAAAAGGGGCCAAAATATCCCCGTAAAATAGGAATTTCGACAGTTTCGGATTTTTTCCTTCGGTTTTGACCAAGAACCTATACTGCTACCAAATTTCAAGTTTCTACCGCATCAGGAAGTGCCCCATAATTTTGTATCCTCCTATATATATCATCTGTCAGAAGCATCTATATATTATAGATATCATGTGTAAGAAGCATATCTATAATATAAAGACACCTCTTACACATGATATATATATATATCATATATATATATCATATATATATATATATATATATATAGGAGGATACAAAATTATGAGGCACTTCCAGATGTGCCAGAAACTTGAAATTTGGTAGGATTATAGGTTTTTGGTCACAACCGAACGAAAAAATCCGAAACTGGCAAAATTCCTATTTTGAGGGGCTATTTTGGCCCCTTTTTGCCCCATTTTTTGCCCATAAGAAAGCATGTAAATTGGTGTAGAGGGATTTATATTTGCATTTAAAAATTAATTCTCATCAAGATACGAACTCGAGGCTGAAACTATCGGATAGGATATAAATTGTAGTTTCTTATTTTTGAAGACAGAATTGAAATCCGAGTAGAATTAGCGTAAAATTATACTTTTTATCGCAAAACAGTGGTAATTTTTCTGGGTCTAACAATAGGCTTCCTAGGCAACAGTCTTAATGCTTTCATATGGGTAAGCTTTTAATGGGAATCAGAGGCTTATATTTTAATGCCTTTAATGTTAAACTATGCCTAATGGAGGAAATCCTATATTGTAATAATCCTCAGTTTTGGAGCTCTTTTGCCCCAGTATTGCTCCATACGACTATAGAAATGATGAGGCAGCTCCATATAACCCAGAGACTTGAAATTTGGCATGGTTATAAAACCTTCATTGCAACCGAAGATAAGATAAAACTGCGAAAATTCCAAATTTTAAGGGCGGTTTTGCCTTATTTATGACCCATACCAGTGTGAAAATAATACGGCAATTCTGAATGAGATGCAAACATGAAATTTTGCAGAATTATGGATTTTTAGTTACAACAGAAAGAAGAAATTCGATACCGTGAAAATTCGAAATCTTAGCAACTGTATTGTCACATAATTGTCCTATGCAACGAGTAAAATTATAATGCACTTCTAAATGAGCTACAAAGTTGAAATTTGATACGGATATATGATTTTGTACAAAATTGATTGGGAATAATTTCAAATTGTAAAAAGGCTAAACATCAAAAATGCTTGCAGAATGCAAGCACACATTAACTAGTATATATTATAGATATAGGAGGATACAAAATTATGAGGCACTTCCAGATGAGCCAGAAACTTGAAATTTGGTAGGATTATAGGTTTTAGGTCACAACCGAAGGAAAAAATCCAAAACTGGCGAAATTCCTATTTTGAGGGGTTTTTTTGGCCCCTTTTTGCCCCATTTTTGGCCCATAAGAAAACATGTAAATTGGTGTAGAGGTTTTTATATATGCATTTTAAAATTACTCCCATCAATATACGAACTCAGGACTTAAACTATCTGTTAGGATATAAATTGGACTTTCTTATTTTTGAAGACAGAATTCAAATCCGATTAGAATTAGCATAAATTTATAGTTTTTATCGCAAAAAAGTGGTAATTTTTCTTGCTCTAACAATTGGCTTCCTAGCAACAGGCTTAATGCTTTCATATGGGAAAGCTTTTAATGGGAATCAGAGGCATATATTTCAATGCCTTTAATGTTAAACTATGCTTAATGAAGGAATTCCTATATTGTAATAAACCCTATTTTTCGGGTTGTGTTTCCCCAGTATTACTCCATACGACAACAAAAATGATGAGGCAGCTCCATATGACCTAGAGACTTGAAATTTGGCACGATTATAAAAATTTCATTGAAACGAAGTTCAAATTAAATTCTGCAAATATTCCCTATTTATGACCCATACCAGTGTGAAAATTATACGGCAATTCTTAATGAGATACCAACATGAAATTTGGCAGAATGAAGAAATCCGATATTGTGAAAAATCGAAATCTTAGCAACTGTTTTGTCACATAATTGTCCTATGCAACGAATAAAATTATAATGCACTTCTAAATGAGTTACAAAGTTGAAATTTGATATCGATATATGATTTTGTACAAAATGGATTGGGAATAATTTGAAATTGTAAAAATGCTAAACTTTAAAAATACTTGCAGAATGCAAACACGCATTAACTAGTATATATATATATATATCCCTTCCAACTGCCTCACTTCACTGCCTCAAAGTCGGCGGAAGGGTGTAAACGGAGGCTAAAGGGCGAAGAACAGTGGTGTCCTCGGACACTGGTAGGTTCAACCATGCTGTGAAGTCTTTCTGCAATGTCTCCGGCCAAAGTGAAAGAGGTACTCACCAACCCGCTCTGGGCCAGCGTGGTGTTTTAAGGCCCACAATCCCCCCATGACATGTACACCCATAAAAAACGGCCCTCATTCTCCGGAGGCTGGATTGCCTCTGACCGTGGCAGTGGTCAGGAACAAGGCATGAAGGCAGAGGGTGCTAAGAATCCCCGGAGGTTAAACTCCCACTGCCACTCTTTCTCATCCTTACCCAATTCCTTTAACCTCAACCTAACTACCTTTAACTGCCGGACTTTGTCCAGTGAAGATAAACTTCAACAGCTCCAAGAACAACTGCAGAAGATCAAGTGGGACATTATAGGGCTTAGTGAGGTGAGAAGAAAAGGTGAAGGCCTATTGGAGTTGAAGAGTGGACATATTTTTTATTACAGGGGAACTGACACAGGAAGAACAGGAGGAGTTGGATTCATCATCCACAAAAAATTGAAGAATAATATCGTGGAAATGGAAAGTTCATCCGAGCGGGCAGCTAGACTAGTGCTTCAAATAAATAAAAGATATCAACTTCAAATAGTACAAGTTTACTCGCCAACATCATCATACTCGGATGAGGAAGTGGAAGATTTCTACCAAGAAGTTGGGGAACTGCACGACAAAGGAAACTGCCATCTAAAAGTGGTCATGGGTGATTTCAATGCCAAGGTAGGAGAACAAAAGGAAGACGACAGCGCAGTTGGAAAATGGGGCTATGGAGACAGAAATGAAAGAGGGGACCGACTTGTAGACTTTGCTGAATGTACTAGTCTATATATAATGAACACTTTCTTCAAAAAGAGTCCCAATAGAAAATGGACCTGGAAAGGACCCAATGGTACCAAAAACGAAATTGACTACATACTAGTCAATAAGAAGGAATTGGCTGAAGACTGTTCCGTCCTCAACCAGTTTAAAACTGGAAGCGACCATTGCTTGGTAAGATGCAGAATAAAATTCAACTCAAAGTTAGAAAGACAGAAGCTTATAAAGAAGCCTAAGTCTATCATCAACACGCAGGTGCTAAAAGAACGAAAAGGAGAATTTCAGCTGCAACTGAAAAATCGATTCAGTGCACTGGAAGACCAAGAAGTTGAATCTCAATTTATAGAGATACTCAAGGAAACTGCTGAAGAAATAGGCGGAACAGTTAAAACAAAGCCAGAGAAAAAGTTGACCGAGAAAACAAGAATGCTGATGGAAAAAAGAAGGAAAATGATAATTACTAATGATCCTAAAGAAATGATCCATTTTGCAGAACTAAACAAAACTATAAGGTAGTTCATCAAGGAAGATGTGAAAAAATATAATTATGAGCTAATCGAGAAAGCCATAGAAAACAATCGAAGTTACAAAAAAATGAAGCAACATCTCTCGATCGGAAAGAGACAGCTGGTGGCCCTGATGCTAAAAGACGGCTCCATAACCCATAGTAGGAAACTAATCCTGAAACGGGTACAAGAATTTTACACCAAGCTGTATGAGGATCCTCTAGGAAATGAGGAAGTAAATGATGATGCAAACATGTCCACCGAAGAGGTCCCAGATATCCTTCCAGAAGAGGTGAGACACGCAATCAGAAGTATGAAGAATGGAAAAGCATCTGGAATGGATGGTATCACAGCAGAAGTATTCAAAGCAATGGGTAATCATACGGAAACAATTCTCGCTAAGATTTTTAATTCCTGTCTGAGGAAGAAAAAGATACCAGAGACATGGAACCACGCATGTATTATCCTTCTGCACAAGAAAGGTTCCAAAGAAGACTTGAATAACTACAGACTGATCAGCCTACTCCCAACGGTCTACAAAATATTCACCAAAATACTCACTATGCGCCTTCAAAACCATCTTGATTCTGCCCAACCCAGAGAGCAAGCTGGATTTCGCAGTGGGTATAGCACGATGGACCACATCCAAGTCGTGAGAGAGGTAATCAGTCGGACTAACGAGTATGAATTACCTCTATGTATGAGCTTTATCGACTACGAGAAAGCATTCGATTCTGTCCGAACTTCGTCGGTGTTACGTGCACTAAAGAAACAAGGAGTAGAAGAAACGTACATAACCTTGATCAAGAATATCTACGAAAATGCGACAACATCTGTCCAGCTGCATGAAGAGACGAGTGCCTTTAAGGCCGAAAAGAGAGTGAGACAAGGAGATACTATGTCCCCTAAGTTATTTACAGCAGCTCTAGAGGAAGTATTCAAAACGCTAGACTGGGAGGAAAAAGGCATAAAGGTAAATGGAGAATATCTGAGTCACCTGCGCTTTGCAGATGATATCGTACTGTTCGCAGGGAGCGCAGAAGAGCTCTGTAGAAGAACTGAAGAGCTTGAACAAGCAAGCCGAGAAGCTGGACTTAAGATGAATCTTAACAAAACAAAGGTTATGTACAACTCCTTCACAAATTCTGAGAAGATACAGATCAACGGAGCAGAACTCGGAGAAGTAACCAGCTATGTTTACTTAGGTCAGCTCATCACTACAGATGGTTCGCTTCTTGGAGAAATCAACCGGAGAGTGAAGATGGCATGGAGTGCTTTTGGCAAGTATGCGAACATCTTTAAATCAAATATTCCAGTCTTCCTAAAAAGGAGACTGTATGACCAATGTGTTCTGCCTGTTCTGACATATGGTTGTGAAACATGGACCATGAATGCCAGAATGATACAACGCCTGCAAACAACACAGAGGAGCATGGAGAGATGCATGTTAGGGATCACCCGAAGAGACCGCAAGAGGAACGACTGGGTAAGAAAGAAGACGGGAGTCTGTGACGTGATTAAAAGAGCGAAGGTGCTAAAATGGCAGTGGGCGGGCCACATTGCTAGAAGAAATGACCAGCGTTGGACATCCAGTGTCATCAAATGGCCCCAAGAAACATCAAGAGGCGGAAAAGAAGACCGAATGACAGGTAGGACAGAGAGCTTGTTAAGTTCTTGGGGCAAACTTGGAGGAGGGAGGCAGTTGACAGGGAAAACTGGAAGAGTCTGGGGGAGGCCTTCATCCGTCAGTGGACTGAAAAAGGCTGATGATGATGATGATATATATATATATATAGAAGGAGGAGAGAGTGCATAATTAAAGAAGTGCTAGAAGGAAAACTGGATGGACAAAGAGAAAGAGGTAGGAAAAGGTTTCAGCAAGTAGACGACTTGAAAGGGAAAGAGAGCTATCAAGTCATGAAGAAAACTGAAGAAAATAGGAGTATATGGAGAACCAAGTTTAACCTAGAATAATCACGGACCTGTCAATGGACAGACTACCTATGATGATGATGATGATAGAAGCATACAAAATTATGAGGCACTTCCAGATGTGACAGAAACTTGAAATTTGGTAGGATTATAGGTTTTTGGTCACAACCGAAGGAAAAAATCCAAAACTTTCGAAAATCTTATTTTGAGGGGCTATTTTGGCCCCTTTTCTCCCAATAAGATAACACGTAAATCGCTGTAGAGGTTTTTATATTTGCATTTTAAAATTACTTCCTGTCAATATACGAACTTGAGACTTAAATAAGGTAATCAGTTAAGCATCGTTCTAAACTGATCTTCCATTTGGTGAAATTCCACTGAATACGGATTTCAACTGTGAATATATCTTTCCTGGATACCTTTTGGATAACTTCATCTGCGTCGTGCATCTAGAGTGAATGGTGAAGGAAGTATTGCGAAGAATATCAAACCGTCTGTGAATCTCATTTTAAACTGTAAGTATTCAATGCATATTCCAATACTTAAAAAATAATTATCTAACCATCTTCTGATACGGATTCATTATAATAATCACCAATTTCATTTTTTCGTGCCGAAACCAGAGAGTAGTCGCAGAAAAATGGAAACCGCTGTCCTGAAAATAGCAAGAATTTGCAGAAAAACGAAAACCCCTGTTCGCGAAGCTACTGTGGGATAGGAGCACTGCATTTAAAGGGAAGTACTCATCTTTTATTTTATTAGTGATCTGCCCATTTTTATCAATATTCTAAAACAATGAGTGACACAATACCCATTCTTCCTTTGTCAGAATCTGTGATGAATGAAATCGAGTCTAATGAGTATATCTCTAGTGATCATGTGAGTAAATTTAATGAGATTTTAGCCCATAACACACAGTTTAGACCTCAGGAGGCCCTTCTTATGTGGAATTTACTTGACGATATAAAGCCAGTTAATACGCCACACATTCAAATTCTTCCATCAGAAGCAACAAATCGAGTGACACATTGGATATGTACGTATTATGATGGTCATGTAATTCATGTTTACGATAGTGCTTTAAGTGGTAGAGGTTTAACTGAAGATCAAATTAACTTTCTAAATAGATTATTACCTCACCAACCTGAAATAATTTATGAGAATGTGCAGCAACAAGAGAATGCGTATGATTGTGGTGTTTTTGCAATTGCTTATGCAGTCTCTGTAGCTAATGGTCAAGATCCTACAAAGCAAACGTTTTGCACGAATCTCATGCGATCACATTTAACAAAAATATATATAAATAACGCTATCGAGTGTTTTCCGACGGTAAAGTCGCCTACTAACGTTGTAAAATGAGAAAGGCCTGTAAAGCGAAAAGTAGGCCGACCAAAAACATCGCAATCTATGCGGGAGAAACAGAAGTCAGAAGCAAGAAAAAAATATAGGTTTAACCATCCTGAGATGGTCCAAGAATCTAGAGACAAGTACCAGGCTGCGAATCCTGATAAAGTTCACTTTTCTGTTAGAAAATACCAGGCCACGAATCCACAAATCATAAAATCTTCCATCCGAAAATACCAGGCCGCGAACCCAGAAATGGTAAAATTTGCTATCCAAATTTGCTATTTTCCGCATTAGGGGTTTCACATGGGTTTCAAGATCCTCCTAGGAAACAAGGGCCATCCTTAGTTAAAATTCAAGGCAGGACATACCACAGGATTTTCAGTTTAAATTGGTCAGAAAGTAATACTGTTAATAATGTAGCTCTTTATATTGATGAAGGCGCAGAACGTAGGAAACTTGCAGAAGGGAGGCAGCTAGACATAGACATTCTTAAAGAAATAGAAGATTATCTTAATGAGATTAATCCAATAGTACCATCTCTAACAAGGGGAAGGCACTACTGACCCCCAACCGATTTGGCTGAAACTTCGTAGAGATAATGTCCATGACATCCGATTAACGAAAATATATACATATCACGGCCAATACCCAGCCGTTTTTATTTTATTAATAAAAGTAAGTTATTATTTCCCTAGTCACTGCTTAACTACTATACATGGTAACGGAGCTTGTAAGAAGCGGTGCTGGTGTTGTGGTTAACGCGATTGGCTGTAAATGTCAAGATGTGTTGTTCGAGTCCTTGTTCCGAAATTATTTTTCATTTTTTCCCACATTTTCACTTTCATCATTTTAAATGCTTATTTCTTAATAACGCTCTATATTTTTATTTTTTAATAGTTAATATTTTTAATATATTGATGTGCAGTTTTGAAGTATTATTTGTAGCGTACATAGTGGTTGGTTTTCCTAATCAATAAATTTTTCATTGTAAAGCGAGATATTATTGTCCTCCCAATGATTAAACAATGAAAAGAAACTTATTGTCTTGCATGTATTGTTTCACAATCATGACATTGTCGAAAAATGCTTTGAAAGCATTTTTTGGAAAAGGATCGGAGAGGAGCGACCTCAAGTGCTACAAGATCAGTATTGCTTCTTTCATCAGAGCATTGTGAGCACTTTAACTAGTGTGTTTCGAAGTGTATTTTTAACATACTACAGTTTTTGCTGTTTCAAAAATGGAATATACTGCTTCAACATCTTCAGCGGGGAATCCTGTAACGAGCAAAAATGTTACATCTTTTACGTTTCCTCCTCTGGACGACGAAACAGCGAAAGATGTGCTGAACACCGCCATGCATTACTGCATGAAACTCCTCAGAAAAAATGGATTGACGTCGGATAAAGAAGTTCCCGAAAGTGAATGTGGCCAGTGTTGTAATGGCCAAAGAAATTTATACATGTGTTGTGGATATGCTTGGCGAGATGAACTTCCATGAAGATTATGATCTGGTGGGGCCCGATGAAATCGACGAAATGCACGGATATGAGGAAATCGAGTTAGCTTATAGTTATATATACTACCACTGTGATTAGGAATTTTATTTAGAAATAAATGGATAGTCATTATTTAAAGAAATATTAGGAAATTAGGTAATAAATACTTTAAATGATGAAAGTGAAAATGTGGGAATAAATGAAAAATAATTTCAGAACAAGGACTCGAACAACATATCTTGACATTTACAGCCAAGCGCGTTAACCGCTACACCAGCACCACTTCTTACAAGCTCCGTTACCGTGTATGGTAGTTAAGGAGCGACTAGGGAAATAATAACTTATTTTTATTAATAAAATAAAAACGGCTGGGTATTGCCCGTGATATGTGTATATTTTCATTAATCGGACGTCATGGACATTACCTCTACGAAGTTTCAGCCAAATCGGATGGGGGTCAGTAGTGCCTTCCCCTTGTAAGACATCTAAGCAAACATACTTCTGAGAAAGCCTGCATTATGTTTCAAAAACCAATAGGAAATCTCATGGGCCAATTTTAGGGGAAAATCCTCAGAAGAAATAGCTGCAATTGTAAGAGCTGAACCTACGAGTGAACCTAGACAAGTATTAATATGGAAGCATGAAAGTGTAGAGCCAAATTTCGTTAGCATATTCAGTGAAACATATGAGGCTTTGCAGTATCCTCTTCTTTTCCCTCATGCAACCTCTGGGCGGCATATTGATCTAAAAGATAGAGATGGAAAGAAATACAGCCAAATTAATTATTGTTGATTATTAATGATTATTAATGACGTAATATGGACAACTTACATAAAACTAAAGTCGTAAAACATTGATTGGAGAAGAAAAAAAATTCGGCGATGTCGAGGATCGAACCCGAACACAATTTCCGCAGCCCGACACTTTATCGCTAGGCTACCGTCACCTGTTGTCAGGGTGTCGCTCGTCATGGTATTAGTAGACAAGCCACTTGTTTTTCAATTTTCAATTGCAAATATCTCGAAAACGCGGGCTCGTTAGACGCATTTCCGAAAATACCTGTCTAATTATTTTTCGTTTTCTTTCATCCTGTGAAGTTTGGTCGTGATCCGCCACTTACACTTGGGTGCCTTCCCTTGTTAGTTGTGATAATACATATATAGATGAAAGAGGATATGTCCATTATAAACGTTCAGGTAACAATGATGTGAAATTAAAATCAGGAAAAATAGTCAATGATCAATGGATTGTTCCTTATTGTCCAGCTTTACTTTTGCTATTAGAATGTCACTGTAATGTTGAAATAGCCAGTTCAGTAAAAATTATTAAATATCTGTTTAAGTACATTCATAAAGGACCATACCATGCCCGAGTTGCAGTAGTGCAGGATGAAGTAGAAAAGGTAAATGAAATAGAAAATTATGTATCATTAAGATATATCAGTGCATCAGAGGCAATGTGGAGAATACTTGAATTTGATATAACACATTCTCATCCTAGTGTTTTAATGTTGCCTGTCCACTTGCCACAGAAAGACCAAATAGTATTTCAGCCAGGAAAAGAACAGCGAGCTTTAAATATGAGTATTTCTAAATTAATGCTTTATTTTCAAAGACCGAAAGTAGCAGAGTTAGAGAATCTAACATATTTAGATTTTTATGAGCAATATAATGTTGAGAATAAGCCACGTGAAAGAGCTAAATTTCCAGTTATTGATCATCCATCAGGTCGACATTGGATAACAAAAAGAGTTCGAGGACACTGTGTAGCTAGATTACAATGGCTATTACCAACATTAGGCGATGTTTACTTTTTAAGAATGTTGCTATTGAAATTTCCAGCATATAGTTATGAACAATTGTGGATGGTAGATGGAAGGCAGTATGACACTTATCAGGAGGCAGCTAGTGCACAGGGACTTTTAGAAAATGACAATGAGTATAGGGATGCTTTAAGAGAGGCAGCAATTTATAAAACTGGAGCTGGACTTAGACAACTGTTTACATGCTTAATAATGGCTGGTGCTCCTGCAGGAATTTTATGGGCAGAATTTAAAAATGAGCTATCAGAGGACTTCTTAGATAGGTATGTAGCCAATGAAGATAGGGCCTATAATTCAGCACTGCTCGCCATACAGAATAAGTTGAGAAGCCATGGTAGAATGCTAGAAGTGGTTGGCCTGCCTTCTGCTTCAGATGACACCACCGAAGTTGGTAGGGAAATGGTGAGATGGGCAGATGATGAATTGAGATGTTTCATAGAACAGTGGTTGCCATTTCTTAGCAATGAACAGCGAATAGTTTATGATTATATCTGTAAAGTTGTTGAAGAAAAAGGAAATGACAAAAATTTCTTATTCATTGATGGGCCAGCCGGAATGGGTAAAACTATTCTTTTGAAAGTAATAGCTGCTGCATTACGTAAACAAAATCATATTATATTATGTACAGCCTCTACAGGTATTGCAGCACTTAATTACAAGGGTGGGGTAACAGCTCATTCAATGTTTAGGTTGCCCCTTGAGACGTTAAATCCACAGGCATACTGCGATATAAAAGCTAATAGTGAGAGAGCAGAATTACTTAGAACGTCAAGCTTAATAATATGGGATGAGGCCCCTATGGCTATTAAACACAATCTTGAAACACTAGAAAGAACGTTGAGGGACATTTGTCAATTAGAAGTCCCGTTTGGCGGAAAATTAGTCTTACTTGCTGGGGATTTTAGGCAAATTGCACCAGTAGTAAAAGAAGGATCAGTAGCAGATTCAATAAATTCAAGCATAAAATTTTCTCACTTATGGAAACATGTAAAAATGTTCCATTTAACAAATCCTATTAGGTCACAAGGAGATGAGGATTATTCTAGATTTATATTAGAAGTTGGGGAAGATAAAGTAAATTAAATATGTTTGGAAAATTCAGAAGTAATTCCCATGGCTCAAATTAGTACTACAGACAATTTAGAGGATCTCATAAACTTTGTTTATCCCGATAATATTTTAACTGATCCAGATATTTGTTGCAGAAGAGCCATACTAGCAGGTACAAATAGTAGTATCGATGAAATAAACTTAATTGTTCTTGAAAAGATAGATGGAGAATCAACAGTTTTATATAGCGCTGATACATGCGAAGATAGAAATGAAAATCCCCACACTGAGTTACTTAATGCTAATTTATTGCATACCATTTCTGAGCCAGGAATTCCTGATCATAAAATCGTGGTGAAAAAAGGCGCCGTATGTATTTTAATTAGAAACCTTTCTTTTGATGATGGCTTAGTGAATGGAACAAAACTGATGGTAAAAAGTATTTCGAAACGATTGACAGAATCCTATATACCAGGACAAGATAGATCCAAAACTGTGTTTATACGCAGAATTTGCTTTAAATTTCAAGCAGGTAGGACAGGTATTACGATTCTTTGGAGGCAATTCCCAATCAAGTTAGCATATGCTATGACAATTAACAAATCGCAGGGACAAACTATAAATATTGTTGGATTAGATTTGAGAAATGATGTATTTGCACATGGGCAGCTTTATGTAGGACTTGGACGTGTTAGAAGCCGTGATGCCATCAGATTATTAATTCCCAGCCACAGAAGTCTAATGATAATACTGGTTATGTGGTAAACATTGTGTGCAAATCACTGCTATAGACATCAGGAAAGATTAACTCTTACTATATATTTAGATGATAAAGATAGTGATATTTGTGTCTTAACTTGGCATAGTTTTATATTAAATGTAACCTACTAATAGCATTGATTGCATCATTTCATTGAAACATCCATTTAGCCATTGACTTATATTAATTTTATATAATATCTATATTAATCTAAAATCTATACTTATAAATACTGATATTAAGGGCTTTTTCCAGGGTTATTTTTCTATATATTGTTAATATATTTTTTATAATTATTCTAGAATTAGTTATCTCTTCCTTGGACTACAACCTTGATGTTGGTGGAAGGGCTTGTGTGTTCCTGAAACCTGGAGAGCTATACTGGCAGGAGCTTTTGCTCCTGGTAGTACATCTGTAACTCAGAAATACAGCTACAAAGAACTCTGTACTTCAGTAGAGTGGCCATAAGAAGGATTGGTATAAAATTACCTGTGCTGTTCAGAAATTAAACCTAAAATTGCAATTCAACAACAATGTAGTTGATCATTGAAATTTAAATTGATTAAAGTTCATATTCTAAAGTTTATAATGTAATAACAAAGACGTATTCATCCTTTTATAATAGCTGCATCAACTTAAAAAAATGGATGCTTAAGTTCAATAAAAGTGACAATCTGTCAAAATATAATTTATAATGTACAAATTAGGTAGAAATAAATTTTATAAATATTCACATATATACTTGAAATTGTTTTTATTTAAATAGATTTAAGATTTTTAAATTGTCCATCTGAAATTTACTGTATATAAAAAGGTAAAATGATGTGCTTGCAAAAGGCAAATATAAATTATTAAAATTAAATAGCATTTGATAATTTACTAATAATAATTAAATAGAAATAACTAATTAAATTACAAAAGTAGAAATACAAGGGTGCTTAAGTATATACTCCAATATAAAGTTTATACAAATATATAAACTGACAATTTATAAGAGTTACGACAATGTGATCCTTAACTACAATGGACTAGCTAATTTTTTTGATATTGGTGGCTGAAATGTGAAATGTTTGCAGAATGCAAGCACACATTAACTAGATGAAAGTTTGCAGAAATGTTAGGTATTTGCAACAAATGATGAAACCTATAAAATTTTTACAATTATAAATTTTAGGGGTTGTTTTTATGCGAATATTTTCCATAAAGAAAAACACGTAAATCAGCACAGAGATGCAAACTTTTCTGTTTATAAATTATTTGTCTGCACTTTTTATATTAAGGTGAGAGAAAATGCTTGCAGAATGCAAGCACACATTAACTAGTATATACAGGGTGTCCCAGAATTCGCGCCCACGAATCTCAGTACGTGATTCCTAGCCAAATTCTAAGACCAAACTATTCTTTGTAAAAATTTTGAAAACCTCATTATTACCGAGAAAAATGTAATTAAAATTTACGCGATTTGTCAACGCTGTACTGTGATGAGTCGGCTGTCCAATGGAAGTCCACTGCTACCGCGCGATTGCTCTCGCACAGTCTTGGCTAAGTGTTAAAGAATTCATTTTACTACTAATGTCTGGCCCAAACTATAATAGCTGGAGAGCTGGAATTTAATACAAAGGTGAATAAAAAAATAATTGGAGGAAAAATTGCAAAATAGCAACAATGTGCATCATTTTGGCCGCTAAAAATTATAAACAGTTTTACTAACATTTCATGGTTTAGGTATTTCTAAAAGCGCTATCAAGCTGAAATTTTTTCTACCTCTAGAATTCGCCAAATAATGAAAACGGGAATATACAAATTTGAAAATTTTTATTCGTTCGGCCGTAATAAATTCTCAAATGTTTAACAAATTGGCTAATGTTTATGTACTTTCTCTAGATCCAGGAAGCTGAAAATTTTAACAGGGTTAGGAAATAATGTCCCGGTGGTAAATAACATTGAAAATTTTAGAAATATTTATTGCTGTGGCTGTTAAAAATTTAAAAATTTTAAACAATGAAATTCGTATAAAAGCACTCTTAGAGGTGCTGCATGGATGAAATTTTGCATAAATGTGAGATATATATAGCAAATGATAAAAACCTATAAATGTATTATAATTATAAATTTTAGGGGTTATTTTTACCCCAATATTTTCGAAACAGAAAAACACGTAATTCAGAGCCGAGATGCGAACTTATGCATTGAAAGTAATTTTTAGGCTTTTATTTTTACTTTCAGGTGAGAGAAAATGCTTGCAGAATGCAAGCACACGTTCACTAGTATCCTATATCATATATCCTCCTCTGTAAGAAAAGTGCTTATAGAATGATATATATATATATACAAATTTATGAGGCACTTTCAGATGTGCTAGAAACTTGAAATTTGGTAGGATTATAGGTTTTTGGTCACAACCGAAGGAAAAAATCCGAAACTGGCAAAATTCCTATTTTGAGGGGCTATTTTGGCCCCTTTTTGCCCCATTTTTTGCCCATAAGAAAACGTAAATTGCTGTAGAGGTTTTTTGTGTTTGCATTTTAAAATTACTTCCATCAAGATATGAACTCGTGACTTCAACTATCGGATAGGATATAAATTGTTGTTTCTTATTTTTGAAAACAGAATGCAAATCCGAGTAGAATTAGCGTAAATTTGTAGTTTTTATCGAAAAAAGTGGTAATTTTTCTGGGTCTAACAATAGACTTCCTAGGCAACAGGCTTAATGCTTTCATATGGGTAAGCTTTTAATGGGAATCAGAAGCTTATATTTTAATGCCATTAATGTTAAACTACGACTAATGAAGGAAATCCAGGAAATTGAGGGCAGAATCCTGTTCCAGTTCATAGGTAAATTTTAAGGAGGGGTGGAGAGAGTTCAAAAAGGAGAAGAACAAAAGCAGTTGCATAAGTGTCCCATTCGATTTGCATAATATGTCGTCAAAGTGCCAAAACCACGAAATGACGTTATGGGGAAGAGGACGATTTGAATCAAACAAAAGCGTCTCAATAGAATTCATAAATATACCGGCGAGAAGGACGGATAGGGGGATCCCATTGCTAAACCTTCTAGTTGCAAATAATGTGTCATTATAATGGAAATAATTCTGCGAAATGGAGACTTCTAATAAGTTGAACAGTTTATTCATAATGTTTTGAGGAGTTCCAGAATTGAGCAGGATGTCTTTAGCCATTTTTGTAATTTCAGATATCGGAACACAGGTGAACAAGGTTAATCACGTCAAATGACGCTAGTGTGGTGTTTGGACAAATCTTCATGGATTTGAGTTTCTCAGTAAGTTCAATTGAATTTTTGACACTATATTTTGGCACAAACCGAGTATGTTGACGGAAGTTTGTTACTACAAATGCTAGTCTATGCGCCGGGGAAGATACACTAGAAACCACAGGTCTAATAGGAATATCCGGCTTGTGGATTTTCGGGAGCCCATAGAGACGGGCAGACAAAGCGTTCATTGGAATGACTCTTGTAGCGGAAGATTTGTCGAACAAAGAGGAACAAGAGCGAACTACGTTTTCAATTTCAATGGTGGGATCCTTCTTAAGGGAAATACAGTTACTGTTGGCAGTGAAATCCAGAACACCAACCAAACCCCCCCCCCCCCCTCCCCTCATGCCCCACAGCTACCTAATAATTCTCACTGCACATGCATGTGAGTCAGTAGTTGCCTTTTGCTCACTCAGAACAAGTTTTCGTTCTCCCGTGCGCAAAGGCCATGACGAATACTGGCCTGACAAGTTGAAACGTTGAAAAAGAAAGTCCGCTGTGTGGACATGCAACAAGCTGTTCAACATCAGTCCAACAACTTTCGATGTTGAGGGACAATGTTGAAAGTTGCTGAGTTGAAGCGATTCGTCCAGTGTGTACATACCTTATGGCAGGGGCAGATTGGGCCGCCGGGACACCAGGCAAAGTCCCGGTGGGCCGATGCTGTTCCTGGGCCGGGGCTGCCTTTGAAGTTGATGCCTCGGCCAGGAGCTGGTGCTTTTCCGTATTCTAAAGTAATGTTTCGCAAAATATGGGATGCGGCCTCCTAGGGGGCCGCAACATTATTTTAGTTGTTAGGTGGGCCGATATCCGAGTATTTGCCCAGGCCAATTTTTGCTCCCAATCCACCCCTGCCTTATGGGTTATCTATATCTACAGTTCACCCTGCAAGCCACCGCAATGGTGTGTGGCAGGGGGTGCAGTAGCACCAAGGGAAAGTGCATAAAAATGAATAGTATCACTCTACGTCAGCTGATTTCTTATTGTAACTTCTGTTCTGCTCAGTTATCGTTCTAGGGAAAAACGAGCCTTTATACCTCTGTCCTACAGGCTATCTCTCTTATTTTATGAGGATGGTCCATTCTACCAATATAAGTTGGCGCTCTTATTATTTCTTCGACATCACTGGAGAATATATGCATTCTAAATCTTTCAAGAAGTTTTCACCTAGAGCGTGATTGACACTCAGTTAATGATTCCCATCCTAAGTCCTGTATCAAGCCTGTAACACTTTCGTTTCTATCGTAACAATTTTTGACGATAGTGGCTTTTTGCTGCACTTTTTCTAACTCTGAGATTGATACTTTCTTGTACAGATCCCATATGCTCGACGTGTACCTTAAGGGTTTCCGAAAAGTGGCTAATGGAAAAGGAGAACCAAGCCCTTTTGTTTTTTCCATTCAATTTTTACAACAATCAGAGGCGTTCGATGGTGGTGACTACTTAAGTCTTCGTCTGATTTGTTATTTTACATCGCTTCAGCTTCTGATAGTTTAAATAATAATAAAAAGTCACATTTCTGCCCATAAGATTCGGTTTCTATATGCCGAATTTTCAGAATTAATTTAAAATAATGAAAAGAAACAAATAAAAAGAAGATTTAAAAGACATTTCATGATAGGATGTAAACTCGGCCTTGTGGTTATAAACCAGGTGGGTGAGAAGCCAGGAATCGCATGATCACAGGCATCCACGCCACTTGACCCCCATCGGCCGACAGAGGAACTACTTGGGGACGAATGACTCACCTTGTAAGAGAGGTAGAGCTTCTTCTCTTTGAGCAAAAGGAAGGTCTTTGACCACACCTGCTTGTTGGCCTCCCGCACCCACACGTGACCGAAGATGGGTGGCGCCTCATCTCCACTGGAAAGCAGCATCTACAGAAGGAAATAAGATATGGACTATTCGGCAGGAGAAGAGAATATCGGGTTGAGCGGAAGTATCGAAGGTAAAGACTACAACCCCACAAAATATCGCAATTCCAAAATACTGAAATTTTCAAATAATATTCAATATTAGCAACATTTACTCTAAGATTTGCCTTTTAACGTATCAATTCTAATATGAGATA
The DNA here is from genome assembly GCA_036926305.1 of Uropetala carovei. Taxonomy (NCBI): domain Eukaryota; kingdom Metazoa; phylum Arthropoda; class Insecta; order Odonata; family Petaluridae; genus Uropetala; species Uropetala carovei. The sequence goes on along the minus strand of JAXCHB010000084.1, from coordinate 8,660,037 downwards.
GATGGGGAGGATTGTAGGAAAATATACCCTTGCAGTATATTTTGAACCAGGCCCAAAGGGGCATCTAACTAGAGGTCTGTACGGGCCCAGGGTTAGATGGCGGACTCTATTCGTCAATATTGAGGGCTTTTCTGAGCCTCAAATGTGACTCAGATTAATGTTTTTTCTGAACAAAAAGGCCATAGCGATGTTTATTTATGTCTTTCTTTATGAGCACCTAGTTATTCATCTCATTCTCCATTACGACTTAGGGAAAATAAATAAACCTTTGTGGGTTGGGTTGGGTAAAGCACTTACAGGGAGAAGAAATGCTCGGAACATCAGCATCTTCTCACCCAATAGATTCAGATGCTACCCAAGAAAGAAAGAATTAAGTAATTTTACTCCATAAACAGTGTGTGTGACACATATGGATTCATTAGACATCTGCTGCTGAGCTAACAAATCAGAGCAGAAAGACAAAACATTCTATTTAGAGAACTTGGAGGAAAACCGTCTCACATGTTCTGATCACAGATTTCTCCAGTCACAAATCGAACATTGCACTCTATGGAAGTATTAAGAGAACCTTTTCCGAGACTATATCTCAGTTGAATTCTTTGGTGTTTGTATGTGTGCTCCAACATCTCTTATTCCTAGAATTTTATTTTAGAAGTTGTATAACATTTTTTGCTTCGTTGGTTGGCTACAGTAAAATTTTCAATTAAAAATGCTTCATCATTCCCAATAATGAATGATGATAATATAAAAGCAAAATTAAAAAGTAGTAAATATATTTTCATTGAAAAGTGAAAAGTGAACTCGGGAAAGTATTTCGTTAAGTGTGTGTCGCCGCAACCCAGGCAAAAGTTGGTGCCATTCAGTGCATTAAATGTAAATCTGTTTTGAATTATGAATCAAGTAAAACTGAGAATTCACATACGAGTCATCACCCTTGCAAAATTACTGCTGGACAAAGTACCATTGCCCAATTTATTCATTATGTCATTATTACGTGTGCCACATCGAGTGAAAGATGAGGTTACTAAAATGCGTGTTTCTTTGTGTTACAAGGATCTTAGACCGTTTGATATTGTTACTGAAACAGGCTTCTTAGAATTTTATAATATAATAGCCCAGGTCTGTTGGTTGGTCATGCTATTCCATAGGCTGTGCCTCTGGTAGCAAATTATGGTATCAACTTGAGAAAGAATCGAGATAGAATCTCAAAATTTGGCAGGAATGCTCAATAAACATATTTTAAGGTAATGACAAAAATAAATCTCGAAAAAAGTCCTGGATTCGACTCCAAGGAAGACATTTCCATTTTCCGTAATGTAACGTAAAAATCCAGTTTTTTGGTGTGCAGGCCTTTATTGTTTTTGGAAATTAAAATTAGAAGGAATTAACCTACGATCTTCAGATCTGAACCATTTTGAAGAAAAAATTACGTTTCTTATTCTGTTCATCTTTTTCTGCCTACAGTTTGAAACCACCAATGTTAAATGTTTATTTTACATATATTTGTGCATTTTTATAATTATACACGTTCCATGTAAAGTTTTACTGAAATTCAAACAGTTGAGCGTTCAAATCCGTCAACGCATTTTGCGTTATCGTCTATTTACGCAAGCGATCTCGCCAAGATATTCTTTCATCCAAGTCTATTTCCAATGAAATTAGCTTATACATTGCCTTAAGAAACTGCATTTTTATAATTATACACGTTCCATGTCAAGTTTTACCGAAATTCAAACAGTTGAGCATTCAAAGCCGTCAACGCATTTTGCGTAACCATCAATTTACACAAGCGATCTCACCAAGATATTTTTATATTCATCGTAGGTCAAATATTTACTTTACGAAAAATATGGTACTATCATTTGAACACGAAGGCAATGAGAGACATCAGATTTAACCATAACCCAAATTTTCCTCGTACTCGCATTTTAGCTGAGGGGTGATTTTTTCATGATAAATTTTGACAAAAAACATTGGCTTGTATTCGGGCAGATACGGTATATTGAGGGCAAAATTGAGACTACAAATATAGTCCCTTCTTACATTTAAGAGAGAGGGAGAGGGAGGGTGAGGGAGAGAGGGAAAGGAGGGGGAGGAGGGAAGGAAAGGTTAGAAGGGAGGAAGAGAGAGAGAGGGAGGGGAAGGGAGGCAACTATTTTAAAGTTAACTAAACATATCCCATCATATTGACAGGCTTTTATATTAGTATTCTCAGAACTTAATCAAATTAGGGTCACTGTATGTGCGACGAATCTGTTATGGCAGATTTGATTCTGTTTCTTCACAACAACATGCAGTAACAATGCAGGCTGTTGGCTTCAGGAAGGGAATAAATTTCTTTTGGTGAGTAAATAAAAATGTATATAATATATTAATGATTTTTCTTGTGTTTATTGGGTGAAAAATAAACATAACAATATGATCCTGGTAAGCCAATCTTATGGACAATGCAGTTTTCTGTTATTGTGAGACTGCAAAATAAATTACTGTACAAAAAACAAATATAATGTTACAGGCAAAAAATATATTAACAGTTTCAGTACAGAGGACAAATGACACTCTTCTTCACTATCCCTGGGTTAGTTTATCACAAGAGTGCACGGGTTATATGAGTAAATACGGTATTTTAGAAGATTTATAATAATTAATTTTAATACTGTATTTACGTAATCCGCATCCTCGTGTACCATGCGCACCCTTATTTTTGGATCAGTTCGACGAGAAAAAAATTAATTCGTACTTTAATAAGTTGATGTCTACAGCGGCGGAAAATTATAAAAAATCTAAAAAATGTGGGGATTCCCCGTAGGTGTGTTCTCTCCATGGTTCCCTCTAAGCTGTGCAGCCGCATAGCAGTTTTTGAAGTGTTGCGCACTAAATTTTTCAAGTGTGCATGATTGTGTGTTTTAGAATATATCAGAACAGGACCGCGTCAACCCGTGCATATCTGCGCACTATCGTCATGTAGGCATGCATAGTGATATTCATTCTGCCCATGGATGAAAAAAATTAAATGGAACTATGGTTCTCTCCCGGGTTAAAGGAGCATCAGCGGCTCACGATGAATATAGTGAATAGAGATACCAGATGCCAACTTATTCCAGCAAAAAGTGTAGGCAGAACCTGATAGTAAATTTCTAATGACAGAACTGCTTTTCTTGAGTGACAATAATGAACTTAAAACTCAATTAAAAGGTACAGTTTTAATATTATAAAAATATTACGTTTAAACCCTAAACGTTACATGGTCATGTAGACAAGCGTAAACTTCATAGAATTCTTCGTCTTTTGCGAGTATAAACGTAGACGCAAGCGTGTTGCAGTAAATTTACTATCGAAACTCGTAATCTTTAAAACTTGGTCAGAAATCTTCATGTATGACCAACATTTTGGGAAAGGTGCACGGGATACATATTTGCGATATTTTATTGAATTTTGCCGCCATAGAGATCGATCGCGATCACTAGGTATAGTTCGTTTCGATGGTATCATTAGTAGCTGAAATCAATCGAATTATAGGAAACTTTATTTAATGAGTCAAGCTCTCCAAAAATAAATTTCTTAATCGTTGAAATTAAAACATCTGTCATATGGAATGCTCAAGAAGAATAGCACTGACTCTAAACAATATTTATATATATATTTATTATTGTTTATTTCTGATATGTTAAAACTTGGATTGTACATGACTTTGATTTTGTCTGAAAACGGTTTCATGAGAAGTATTTTTAAGTGGGGATCGACTTATATGGCGTACATATGCCTAATCATGTATTTTCATCCAAAAAAGCAGGGTTCGACTTATACGCTGGAATATATGGTAATAATAAAGAGTATATAAATACAAATATCTTTTTGTTAAACCCTTAAAAACATTAAAGAAAAATTTCTGATGGAGAAGGGGCGCGGGGAATTTAGAAGATCAGAAGGGGTGTGCAATACTAATAAAAATATATAATAAAACTTTTTAAATTATACTCTTTTTATAAAGTGCACTTAAAAATATAAAATAAATTTTTGAATTCAAGAAAATATCTGGATCTTAATGAAAATTTTCATTGTATATGATCATGAATCTCTCTAAAAAAAATGGTATGGCATATTTTGATTAAATTATTCACTGCCATATAAATAGTCTGTTTAACCACTTGACTGGCAAATGCTATTTTCAAAAATTGTGGAGTAACATAATGAAAATGGTAGATTTTTATTTTTAGATAATAAGTAAATTCTTGATGCACAGTTAAAGAAAAACATTTATTATAAGAAAATATTATTAAAAGTCAATTGGTATGATAATTTTTAAAACATATTGTGGGACATAATGCCACTTAACAATCAGGACAGCAGAATCTCGTTTCTTTCCGCAGTCCTGACTTGTAGCAAACTACACACCTTTTTGTAGGGAAGGGTTTTTTTTTAGTGGGAGGAATTGAGCCAACGAAGTGCCTCTCAGTCAGCCGAGTAGGGCATGGCGTCTGCGAAGGAACTTTTCTTCCTTCAACCTGAGGTTTCCCATATTTGGAAATCAATGTTACTGCCAAAGTTATTAGAAAGTTTTTCCTAATTGATTTTCCACCTTTTTTTATAAATGACAAATGAATTGAGGCACGCCATATCAAGTAAGTGCCTGAATATCTTAATATAAAATTTTGAGTGTCTACTTCTTGCAGTTTTGTAAATGTTCATCATTCCATCACTCCTATCGACACCACCAACATTCTTGTTGTAGTCTTGAACTACCGCTGGCTTTTCTACAGTGCCCCCTCTTCCCTTCACATGGCACATCTCTGTACCATGAAACGTGCTGACCATCGCCACATCCCTCTTATCCTTCCACTTTAGCACCATTTGTTTTCCCCAAAAAGCTGCTACTATTTCCCCTTTCTTTAATTTTTTTATTTTTACAATGTGGGGAAACTCCTTCCTATTTTGTTGGATTGTTCCCACAACATCTGTTTTCCTCGCACAAAGTTTGTCAACGAGAACAGGGCTAGTGTACCAATTGTGTAGCCCTTGTCGAGAAGTTCATCAGCCAAGTCCAACACAATTCGACTTGAAATTTGTCTTTATTCTTTTCACTGAACATGGTATCCTTCCCAGTATAAACTATATAATTCCAAACCTACCCTGATTCACACTCGCACAGAACAAAAAATTTTATACCGAATCTGCTACGCTTGGAAGGAATAAACTGCTTCCATGATAGCCAACCTTCCACAGGAGCAGAGACTCATCCACCACTACTGCTGGTTCGGTAATGTAAAGGGTAGAAAACTTCATTTTCATATGCTGCAACACAGGTTGAATCTTGAAAAGTTTCTTATTTGGGCAGTCTGCAACAAATGTAGTGTTGTCAACAAAATCTAGAAATTTGAGGAGTAGATGAAATCTTCTTTCAGTAAAAACTTTTCTAAAGTAAGGAGTGGAGATACTTTCACGTTTGGAAAAATAGCTATGATAGTCTGGCTTCTGGACAATTCCTATTAAAATAAAAACACCTATCAATGTTTTTATTTCCCCAGCGCATGTATCGCTCCACTCGCGCACTCTTGAATATGGCTTTAGATTAGGGTTACTCTCAAGAAACTGCCTGGCATAAATGTTCGTCTGCTCAGATATCAGGCAACACAATTCGTTATCCACAAAATTCTCAAATATTTCTAAAATGTCCTCATTATTCCCAAACTGCACCATTAGGCCACTAGTGCCTTCAAATGTAAATTTATTCCGAACTATTTCGTGCGAGTTCCATAGATGAGGATCGGATGGTGTACACCGCACCTCCTCTTCTTCCGATTCCTCACTTCCTTCAGATTCACTGGAACTCACATCGGTGTTTATATAAATCTCATCGCTATCATCACTGAAATCACTTTCGCAACTTTCCTCCAAAAGATCGCGAATAGTATCCTCGGACGTCGGAGCGTATTTTCCTCTTTTACTACTAGATGCCATTATTGTTGGGAAATTAAATAAAAATTATAATAACCATAAATAAATGGAAAAACTTGATATCTTGAACACTATTTCACGATACTGCTACTTCGATGTTCGAAAGAAAACTGACCTTTACAAAGAAAAGATTCCAAAACGCTCTATTTTAAGAAAGGGGAAAGGGAAATGTTTATTGCTTTAAAGAGAGGAAGGGACCACCAAGCTTGCTGGAGATCGCAAAAGGATACGAAAAGGTTTTATGGCACCTTCGAAATAGGGTCAAAAAGAGGTGGGGGTATGCAACCCCTACCAACAGATGCAGGATTTTACGAAAATGCATCTGCCTTACGACTGCTTGGGTGTAACTGCCACCTGTTGGCTGAAAAGCGTACTCGAAGGACCAAGGAAGATGCGTAAGAAACTCCTTGCGAGATATCTCGTCACGCCCAAACGAAATAGCCCAAAAATTAACTTGACGAGATATCTCGTCTCTCCCAATTTAATTGCAAATTCTGCATGATAAGATAGCTCGTCTTCCCCAGTCAAGTGGTTAATCAACATATGCCATACCTCTTCTTTTTTAAAATGAGATTCATGATCATTTACAACGAAAATTTTTCTTAAGATCCAGATATTTTCTTGAATCCAAAAATTTATTTTATAATTTTCAATTTTCAATAAAAAAAGTATAATTTAAAAAACATTTTTTATATTTTTATTTTATAATTTGTAGTGAAATGAATATATAATTATGGCAATGAAATCAAATTGTGATGTATTAATTCAACATCAAACATTACTATTCAATTCTGAAATTTATATTGTAGCCAATATTGTTATAAAATTTCATAAGGAATTTTTTTTAGTGGTAACATTTTGACAAACTATGATTTTATGCTGTGCACTATGCACCCCCTTTCAAACACTTTCCTCAGAATTGAACTAAGACATTATTTAGCCTTGAAATTATTACAATATTTCTGAACTTTTAAAATAACAGATAGGACAGATACGTGGTTCAAAAACCGTAAATGATGGCTGTACACATAGAAAATCCTAGGAGATAGAATGAGATGCCAAATAGATTACATCCTAGTAAAACAAAGATTCAGGAACAGCATGAAGAATGCTAAGACATTACCAGGAGCAGACATTGATTCAGATCACATCCTTCTAATAGTCGATGTAACTACAAAGCTGAAACAAATAAGGAAAACGAGAAGAGATAGACAGACTTGGGACCTAGAAAAACTGAAAGAAAGGAAAGATGCCTTCAGCACGAAGTTGGAAGATCGCCTTAGAAATTTGGAAAACAAACCGAAGACCGTGGATACAGAATGGGAGGAAGTGAAAGCCAGCATCAAAGATACCTTGAATAAAGTTATTGGGAAACAAGAGAAGAAAACCAGAAAACCATGGATCACTAAGGAAATGCTGGAGAAAATGGATGAGAGAAGGAAATGGAAAAACGTTAACGGCGAAGAAGGTAGAGCCAACCATAGATGCATAAACAATGAGTTGAGAAGGATAACATATAAAACTAGAGAAAATTGGATAAAAGAAAAGTGTGAGGAAATACAACACATGGAGAAGTTAGGACGGTACGATATGATGTACGCTAGGGGAATGGAATTAGAAGATAAGAATACTAACAGAATTCGTGGTAAAGAAATTATGAATACAGATGGAAAAATAGCTGCAGGACCAAAGGATGTACCACAGGTATGGGAAGAATACATAAGGCAGGGGTTCTAATGGAAAAAATTGACGTGGCCACACTTGTATTTTTTTTATTTTTAGTTTATGTTTTCAAACTCATGTGAGATCAAATTTTTTTTATAAATATGAAATAACTCAATCATGTACATACCTCTTATAGTCAAAGAAATTTATTAAACAGAAATTCATCCACACCCGTCTTCTACAAATAACTGGAGAGCAGCTTCAGTTTGTTTCGGTATTTATTTTTGAGGAAATGAAGTGCACTAACTGCTCTTTCACACATCATCTTCTTTCACATGTAAACTAATGTCTAATATATCGTGTTTTGAAATTTCTCAATGATATAAACAGTATCAACTATGGTTGAGCCTGGTTGCTGTAGCTGGTGATTTATTGAACTGAATTTTGGCACTTATAATGATACTTATAATCAGAGCTGCATAATATAAGAACAAAAAGGTTGTCGTAGAAACCATCAAGGGTGCAAGGAACAACTAATAATAGACCAGGTAGTACTTGAAAAGGCCTATAAAAAGCAAAGGAAACTTCATACTGCATACATTGATTATAAGAAGGCATTTGACAGTGTCCCACACTCTTGGTTACTGCATGTCCTGAAAATATACAAAGTACATCCCGAGTTCATTCAGTTCTTGACTATGACTATGAAAAATTGGGAGACAATCCTTTACCTTAGTACAAAAACTAAGATAATACAAATTCCTAACATCTCTATTAAAAGAGGCATATACCAAGGAGATTCATTTAGCCCAATTTGGTTTTGCATGGCCCTGATCCCCTTATCCAACATACTTAATAAAACGACATGTGGATTCCAGATAAAAGCAAATGCCAATATAAATTATAAAATTTCACATCTAATGTTTATGGATGATATTAAATTATATGGAGCAAATAGCAAGCAGATTGAGAAACTGCTCAAAAGTACTTACACTTTTTCAAAAGACATCCATATGGAGTTTGGACTCTCAAAATGCAAGGTACTAAACACGAGGCGTAAGGAAATCAATGAAGATGTGAAAATAGGTGAATTGGAAATTAATCATTTAGACGAAGATGCCAACTATAAGTACCTTGGAATTATGCAAAGAGAACGAATTAATGAAAAATATATGAAACAGGAATTGACAACGTTCTTAAATAGAATTAAAAAATTAATGAAATGTAGGATAAATCCTCGAAATACCATAAAAGCCATAAATACGTGTGCTGTTCCTGTGCTGACGTACTCATTTGGTGTTGTGAAGTGGACTAAAACGGACATAAACGACTTAGTAAGATCTATACGCAAGTTACTCACGAAGTCCAACATGCATCACCCTAAGTCATCAGTCATAAGATTGACACTTCCGAGGAAGGAAGGGGGTAGGGGTCTGATAGACATACACAACCTCTTACACAGCCAGATAAACCGGCTTAGGAAATTTTTCTATGTTACATAGAGCAACGGTATTGGCAGACTTGCACTGCACTGCATTAAACCTCAATAACGTTAACTACCAACCTGAGAGAGAAATAGTGAGTCAGAAGGAGAAGAGAAGGCAATGGGATGAGATGGCAATGCATGGGAGGCACGCTTATGAGCTTGAGCAAGAACGTCGACAAAGTGGCGTCGAACAAATGGCTCAGTCATGGGGAGCTTTTCCCAGAAACGGAAGGCTTTATGATCGCTATTCAAGACCAGGTTATATGCACTAAAAATTATAGAAAGCACATTATAAAAGAGCCTGGAATGGAAAATGATAAATATGGAAAATGATAAATGCAGAAAATGTCACCTTGCTAGCGAAACAATAGAACATATTATGGCCGGTTGTACGATAATGACGCAAAGTAAATACCTAATGCGACATAATCAAGTCGCAAACATTGTCCACCAAAAGCTCGCCTTAAAATACCAGCTTTTAACTGAAAGACAACCGTAATACAAGTACAAGCCAGAATGTGTGCTGGAAAATTCAAAATATCGTTTATATTTCGAGAGAGCAATTTTGACGGACAGAACTATAATATATAACCGACCTGATATATTGCTGTTGGACAAAAAGAAAAATTGCGTATATATAATTGACATAGCAGTCGCAAATTCAAAAAAATCCAAAAAACGATATCAGAAAAGATAACAAAATATGCAGATCTATCGGAAGAAATTAAAAGAATATGGAAAGTGAGGAAAGTCAGTGTAGTACCGATAGTATTATCCGCAACTGGTATAATACCACATGAAATACACAACAGTATGAAAACATTAGATCTGCCAAAAGGAACATACATAGAACTACGAAAAGCTGTGATACTCAAAACCTGTAGAACTGTAAGAATTTTTCTCGGAATCGAGTCTACACAAAATTAATATCATAACATAAACACTTGCTTTGAATACGCCGTGTTTATGGTTTAAACTCTACCTATAAATAGAGTAATAATGAATATGATATATAATAATAATAATTTATTCTCGAAGTAGAAAGTAGAGATACAAAAATTAAATACAGAAAAATTACAAAGAGATACAAAATTAAAGTAGAAAGTAAAGATACAAAATAAAATTGAGATACAAAATTAATCTGGATTAACATTCATGTACAATAGTACTCATAAAATTTACATCATACACATTGAAATGATAAGCATGTGGGCAATATAAAGTTGGATAAAATATGAAAATACAAAAGTATAACATATAATTTAATTATAAACAGAGTCTTCCAATGTCATATCACACAGGAAAATTATTTTAACATATGTTATATTTGTAATTCTTAATTGTTATACATAAAAGTAGGTTTAGCAATAAGGTCCTCCTGAGCCAAAATATGGCTCGTCAGGAGATGCCTAATCAGTTACACAAATGCAACTAAAACGTTATGCAATATAGTTTAAAACTTCCAAATTTATATTATTAGGTTCTATATTCAAGTAGCTATTCTTCCAACTCTCTTTTCAATTGTGACATTTTTGTTAATTCATTTAAATTTTTAGGTACCTAGTTCATTGAATAGCATTGGTATCCTTGCAGCTAGTTGGTTTTTGCCACATGTATTGTAGTATTTTGGTACAACATATCTATATCTAGTTCTGTGTGTCATGGCGTGTGTAGTTATTTTCTTACTTTTATATTTATATTTAATATGAACCTAATAACCACATAACAACAGATGCCCAAAAAATGGAAACCTGGAAAAATAAACTACTCCATGGTAAACACCCATACCAACTATCACAAGCGCACATAGATAAAGAAGGATTGAATAAATGGCTAACCAATGGACAACTATTTTCAGAGACTGAGGGTTTTAACATTGCAATACAGGACCAAGTCATCAAAACCAGGAACTATCTGAAATACATAATATCAGATGACAAATGTAGAAAATGCAAAAGCCAGACTGAGACAATAGAGCACATAAGTGGATGCAGCATATTGGCCCCAAATGAATATACTTATAGACACAACAATGTTTGCAAACAAATACACCTATCAATAAGTAAGAAACATAACCTAATAGAAAATAGCACCCCATGGTACCAATATAACCCGGAAATCATACTCGAGAATGAAAACATCAAATTATACTGGAACAGAGAGATCATAACCGATAGAAGAGTACCCCACAATAAACCAGACATTACACTGATAAAGAAGAAAGAAAAAATAACATACCTAATAGACATAGCAATTCCAAATACACCAAATTTAGAAAAGAAGTACAGTGAGAAAATACAAAAATAGACACTACTAGCAGAAGAAATTAGGGAAATTTGCAGTCAAGATAAAGTTACCATCGTACCCATAATATTATCAACTACTGGTGTTATTCCAGGGAACCTGCACAGAAGTATTACGTTGCTGGAGCTAGACAGCAAGCTCTATGTTAATCTGCAGAAGTTGGTTATAATAAACACCGCATCAACAGTGAGGCGGTTCCTCAATAATAACACCTAGTTGTGGCAAAAATACAATGCAATAATAGTGCTTATACAGTTTGAGACATCTCCGCTGTATGAGCTTGAATCCGGGAAGCCCCCGAGGTTGAAAATGTAAAGATGAAGCTGAAACAATTCAACATATAACAGGTGCTTGCAGCTGTCTGACTCAGCCCGATTACCTTCACCAACATAACCAGGCGGCAAACATTATACACCAAAGTCCGGCATTAAAATGTAAATTAATAGAAGGTAAACCACCCTATTATAAGTACCGTATTTGACCGAATATAGCCCCCGTTTTTCGCCAAAAGTGAAGTGCAAAAGTTGAGGCGGGAGGCTATTTTCAGGCACTAAAAATTAGGTGGGTACAAACAAGTGTGCAAAGCTTCAATAACGATGAATTTCATTCGGGTCAGTAAGTGTTTCTATCCATTGTAAGATTAAACTACTCGGGTTGCGAATATTTATTTGCAAGGCTGATTGACGTCGCCATATAGGAATGATTGGTAATCATGAAGTTTAGTCACTTTTATTATTTAAGGGATTCCAAGCTAATGAAGTGTACTCACTTTTATTATGAAGGCGGTTTTAGCACTCAGGAACACCCAAAGTCAATTTTTAAAGCATTTATTACTTTTATGTTTAATATAAATTCAAGTGAATTACAAAACACATTGCTCAATAACACAAAGTAAAAAGCTATTGAAAAGATCTGAATCACGAAATGCGTTTCGCCTAATAAATTACATTTGGTTCCATTTGCGGCGCAACAGTCAAGATGATATAACAATGAAAGGAAAATATTGGCGAGCCTTCGGCTCTCTGTTTCAATGCGTAGTCGGCTCTGGGTGCTACCGCGCCCTTCGCCTGGCCCGGAACCATAATATCCCTCCACGTTGTCCGGAGATTGGGTTAGTAAATGTTGAGACCGGCCAATCAGTTTCTTGTCCGGAGATTGGGTTAGTAATTGTCGAGACAGGCCAATCAGTTTTTACAAGGATTTTTCAATTACCTGATCGCTCTCATTATCGTCAAATTACAAGTTTTACCGTATTTGCTCGTGTAAGCCGCGCCCCCGTGTATCCCGCGCACCCCGGTTTTTGGGCCAGCTCTAGGGAAAAAAATTTGAGCCGAAAAAGGGTTTTCAAATCACCAATTCCTATTTCTCAAAAATGCTACGCTCAAGTTAAGCATATTCACACTCCTACGTGGCGAATTTATTGGGTGATCTCTTAGCAGAAATATCCTCGGTAGTCCTCTTTTGTTAAACACTTAACTGTTTTTGTCGTCATATTGGTCACGTTCGGCAGAAATCCCTCCGGTAGCGATCATTCTGCTGTAATTTTTCAGCCATGTCACTGATCCCTACCGTAGCGGTCGTCATTTTTTTGGCGAACTAAAATTATGATCAGTGATCATTCAATGATCACCACGGTGGCCATGACTTTCATAGACGTTTCATAGAATAAAGGAAGCATTCCGTATCTGAACATGGTAGGCGTCGTCTGCTGTGAGCAGCTGTGATCACAACGCAAACTTGTCGCGCATGCGCCTTGGCCTCCGTGACGATTGAAGCAGAAAGCCGTCGAGTTTGGGGAGCACCCGTTAATAAACTTAAAACATTTAAAATTTTTATACAATGAATGAAAATGACCGAAATTTAGAAATAGAATAATAGATGCGGCATGGGTGCTAGCTTAACGTATATTTGTTTACCGACACGAAATTTTGGAAAAGAATCGGTACAACATACATTGTACAAAATTTCTCATATACTAATGCGTCGTTTAGTTATCTTTAGAAAATGAAAATCGTATGAGCCTGTTTTTAGAAAATCCAATTTTTGTTAAAGTTGCCTAAGAATAAACTAGCCTTATATTCATTCATTGGGAAAAATGAAATACGTAGTAGTATTGAAGACGTATACTCAAGTAACTACGAAATTTGATCAAAATCGTTACAGCCGTTTCTGAGAAAATGGAATTATTGTTAAAGTTGCCTAGAATAAACTAGCCTTACATTCATTTTTTGAGAAATATGAACTATACAGTATTATTGAAGGCGTAAACTCAAGTGACTGTGTGAAATTTGATCAAAATCGTTACAGCCGTTTTCGAGAAAATCGGATTGTTGTTAAAAATGCGTAGAATAAACTACTCTTAATTATTGATGATTGTCAACCATTTCTATGTATACTCTGCTCAGTATGATAAAATGCCTAAGTACGAGATTTCATTCATTTTCGTTCGACCGTCTAGGCTCCAGCGCCAGTAACAGACAGACAGACGGCATTGCGAAAACCACTTTTTCGTATTCAGTGACACCTAAAACGTGTATTTCCGTAAAAATCTCGAGGTCGAATTTTTTTGGGGTGAGGTATTTGACGATCGAGGGGGGGGGGGGGGGGTTGAGAGAGGGCTATACCCTAGAGTCACTCACGGGAGGCTTCCTCAGCTGGGTGACATCAGGCAGGATGTCTCCCCCTAGGTATGGCGGCGGAGGAGCTGAGAAGCTAATGGCAGCATCCACAGCCCTAGTCAGCAGGGTTACTGCCAACCAACACACCCATAGTCAATATGGAGGTAAACGATAGAGAGTGCCTCGAAAAAAAAAAGCAGCTGTCTGGGGATCGCCAGAGCACATCTGGAGCCGGTGCTGATTATGGCAGCAGAAGGGCCACCACGGTGGTAGAAGTAGGTTGACCAGGCGGACCACTACCGGGCTACCCGAAACATCTACAGCCAACAACAATAGCCCTCACACAAATACAGAAAGTAAAAGGAAACAACCACCATCAAAACCCACCAAAAGTGTTTTGTCGGATAATCAACCGTCAACCACAAAGGCAAGCAAACCGAGGCAACGCATGCAGTGGACTGACGATATGAACAAAAATCTCATGTGCTGTTATTTAGAAATAACCAAAGGAGAAACCATCACCATAGGCTACCGACAAGAACTTTATAAATAATTTATCCACACATATCCAGAATTATCCCGCCTTACAGAACAACGAATCGCAGATCAAAAACGGGTAATAATAAAAAACAATAGAATAACACCACCAATACTCAAACAACTGAAACAAGAATCTCAACATACAAATAATGTAAATGCAAATATAGAAAATGGCAGCCACGAAGAACAATTACAACAAACCGATCCGACAGTAGATACATACCAAACTGAATTAATTTCAAATAATACAGGAAACCCAACAACTGAAAGAAGCAACCCACAAGCCACAATAGACCAGAATGAAATGCCAGAATCCATTTTAAACACGGTCAACCAAACATATGCAATTTTCAAAGACACAAACCCAACAAAACGACCACGACTTCCAAAATTAATCGAAACACCAAAAACCAGAAACATAACCACAGAACTCAATAAAATAATAGAAAAATCACTAAACAACAAAATATCACTCCATGAAATACACCTAATCATCTATTGTGCAGCATATACAACAATCCAACTAAATAGGCAGAAATTAACAGAAAACCTGAAAGAAACCAATAGAAAAATAACAGCTAGTAAACCCCATTGGCAAATAAGATTAGAAAAAAAAGATTGAAGAAATGGGATCAAACATCTGTAATCTCACTCAAAAAGTTAAAGGCAACGTAAAATCCACTAAAAAAGCAAGGGAAATACATGAACTTCAACAAAAATCAAATGAACCCAATATAATAGTTTTACTCGATACTCTAAAACAGAAACTAAAACAATACTCAAGAAGGTTAAAAAGATACAAAAAAGCAGAAATAGGAAAATACATAACAACCTGTTCCACAGAAACTCCAGAAAATTTTATAACAACTTAGAGAAATCCGACATAGAAATCAAAGAACATCCACCAATTGAAAATATAGAAAAATTTTGGGAAAGCATATGGTCCACTCCCGAAGATCACAATAAAAGTGCCACATGGATTAAATAAGAAATCAATAACGCACAACATATTACTCCTATGGAAACTATAAGAATCAACATAAAAGATATACAAACAACAGTTAAGAAACTACATAACTGGTAATCACCTGGCATAGATAACATTCACAACTACTGGTACAAATACCTCACAAGTACACATAAAAAATCTGATGTGGCCAACACATGACTTTCTCCATATTTGGGGCGTAGATATTGAAATTATTATGAATAGCATTATGATGCAAAATTATCATTTCGTATCATAAAAGAATACAGCCGTCCTTATTGCCGTAAATTACGTATATTTTGAATGTGTTTACGGAATTCACCGCTACATGGTATTGGCGCTGTATACTGAAAATTACGAAAAAAGTTGAGTACCTCCAAAATGGATGGTTCTCTGAAAATTTGTTTCAAACAAAACCTGGAGGAAATATTATTCTCTACAGCATTGGCCCTGACGAAGAATACCAATAAGGACGTTTTTAAGGAGATATTTGACGGAAAACGAAAAAACCGATTATTTATAAATAATTCCTAAATGTTATGGAAAATTGTTTCAAATGAAAGTTGTAGGAAATTACATTCACTATACCTTTTGTATAGAATTGTAAATACAATAATGATATTTAACGAAGAAATATCGCAAAAACTGCTTCGGGCTTCGAATAAACCTCGACTACCGGTTACCCGTTATTGTCCATAAACTAATCTTTTCTTTGCGCTCATGCTAAAGTGTTATATAGTAAGTTTCTTAAAGGTATGGCAAGTACTTTTGGAGTTAGAGCGCCCACATTAACATACACACGCACACACACACAGACATCATTCCGAAAATAGTCTAAACGTATTCTAGGGACCTCAAAACATGCATTTCCATTGACATCTCGAAGTCGATTTTTTCCATGAATACAATACTTTCCCATTACTACGTACGGGGAAAGTAAAAAGCAAAATATCCCCGAAATGGATGGTTCTACGAAAATTTGTTTCAAACAAAACTTGGAAGAAATATAATTCTCTATAACTTTGGTCCTCACGATGATTACCAATAACAATGTTTTTAAGGAGAAAATCTAAAAACCAGTTATTTATAAATACCTCCTAAACAATAACTACAATAGAAAATTGTTTCAAGTGAAAGTTGTAGGAAATTACATTCTCTATAACTTTTGTACAGAATTGTAAATACAATAATGATATTTTAACGAAGAAATATCGCAAAAACCGAATCGGGTTTCGCATAAACCTCGACTTCCAGTTACCCGTTATTGTCGAAAAACTAATCAGTTCTTTATGCTAATGTTAAAGTGTTATAAATGAAGTTTGGTAACGATATGGCACGTACTTTATGAGTTAGAGCGCCCACAATAACACACACACACACACACAGAGACATTCCGAAAATAGTCTAAACGTGTTCTAGGGACCTCAAAACATGTATTTCCGTTGAAATCTCGAAGTCGATTTTTTTCATGAATACAATACTTTCCCACTACTACGTATGGAGAAAGTAAAAACTAGCACAATTATTCCACAACCAAGACTAATTACCAGATTCTTTACCAAAGGAATAACATATCTTAAAACCAAAGACACTGACATGAAAACACTTCGAAATACAGATCTATAACATGCCTGCGTACAATATATAAAATTCTAATATCCATAATAACAATGAAAATAAACAAACATCTAACCTACAACAATGTGCTAACAGAGGAACAGAAAGGATGCAGAAAACGATGTCAAGGATGTAAAGAACAGGCAATGATTGACTCTGCAATAACATACCAAGCAAAAAAACACAAAAGGAATCTATACTGTGCCTATATTGATTATCAAAAAGCATTCAAGAGTATACCCCCCTCGTGGTTATGATATATTTTAAAAATATATAAAGTTAACCCCAAAAACATTGACTTCCTAAGTAGAATAATGACATCCTAGAGAACTGAAATACAACTGCAAACAAATACAAATACACTCAAAAGTAAAGAAATAGTGACAGCTAGAGGAATCTTTCAAGGAGATTCACTGACAAGGGAAAGGCACTACTGACCCTTCACCAATTTGGCTGAAACTTCGTAGAGATAACGTCTATGACATCCAATTAACAAAAATATATACATATCAGGGCCAATACACAGCCGTTTTTATTTTATTAATAAAAATAAGTTAATATTTCCCGAGTCACTGCTTAACTACCATACACAGTAACGCATCTCGTAAGAAGTCGCGCTGGCATAGAGGTTAGCTCTATTGGCTGTAAATATAAAGATCTGTTGTTCGAGTTCTTGTTCTGAATTTTTTTTCATTTTTTCCTACATTTTCACTTTCCTCATTGTAAATGTGTTTTTCTTAATAACGCTATATATTTTTATTTTTTAATAGTTAATATTTTTAATATATTGATGTGCAGTTTTGAAGAATTATTTGTAGTGTACATAGCGGTTGGTTTTCCTCATCAATAAACTTTTCATTGTAAAGAGATTTATTAGTTTGTCCTCCCCATGATTAAACAATGAAAAGAAACTTATTGTCTTGCATGTATTGTTTCACAGTCATGACACTGTCGAAAAATACTTTGTAAGCATTTGGAAAAGGATCGGAGAGGAGCGATTCCAAGTGCTACTAGATCAGTATTGCTTCTTTCATCAGAGCATCGTGAGCATTTTAACTAGTGCATTTCGAAATGTATTTTTAACATACAGGCAGTCCTCGACTTTCGTACATAATGCATTCCTGAAAACGTGTCCGAAAGTCGAATGTACGAAAGTCGAACATAGATTTACATGTTATAGGGGGGTTCCGTTCCCAGAGAGTCGAAAAATATTATAAAATCTCTAATTATGGTATAAATGTTTAGTTTTTTTGTGCTGGGGCCTTTTAGACACAATCGTCAATTTTATAATATAGAGAGATAGGGTAAAATGCCATAAAATATTTAAATAATTGCACAAATAAACACTGCTGTATGGACAAAGACGGCGACACGGTGGAAACTGGTGGCCTGGTGGCTGGCAACCTGCATCACTCGAAATATTCGTTCATCATTAGCTGACGTGCGAAAGTCTGATTGGCGCACAAAAGGCGGTTCAGGGGTGTCAATCTATGCTATCTTGGGTTATTGTTCCCTTGTATTATCCTAAGTTTATCACACACATAGTGTAATTGATTATTATCTTTTTATAATTTATCGTTACTTGCTTTTCATTATTCTTTTTTCTCAAGAAATTTTCATTACTGTTGGAGTTACATTTATTTGTAATGTTTGTAACACAGTGCTTCCATCCTTACCATAATCTAGTCGTTGACTATAGTTATTATATCTTGGTATTAAGTTCCATTTTTCTTGTTTATGTCTATTTATTTTTTTGTATTTTTGGTGAAATTATCTTTGTTTATGGCAGTGTCTTTTCTGGAATAGGTGGAAGACCAGCTGTTGCTGAACCCCAATACCGTCCTACAGGCTATGAGTTGGAAACTAAATTACTTTGTGATTAATGAAACTTATTCTGTGATTTGTGACTACAATGTGATTACCGGCTGTAAATAAATATTATTATTATTAATGTGCGAGTTGTACGAATATCGAACGCAAGAAAGTCGAGGACCGCCTGAAGTGCGCATACGAAATCCCTCTTTTTTCATTAAGGCAAAAGGTGGGTGAGGTGTAGTGTGATTCTCGACCAGTAGTGCTGCGCCACCATCGCTCAGGTACTGGTTCAAATATTTCTACTCATGTCCGTTGAAGTCGCTAGTATAGCGGAAAAACGGGTGGCGGCAGTTCATATTACATTTTTGCAATGCCGTCTGTCTGTCTGTTACTGGCTCTGGAGCCTAGACGGTAGAGCGAAAATGAATGAAATCTCGTACTTAGGCATTTTATCACACTGAGCAGAGTATACATAGAAATGGTTGTCATTGCTCAATAATTAAGAGTAGTTTATTCTACGCATTTTTAACAACAGTCCGATTTTCTCAAAAACGGCTCTAACGATTTTGATCAAATTTCGTACAGTTACTTGAGTTTACGTCTTCAATAATACCACATATTTCATTTTTCTCAATGCATGAA
The DNA here is from genome assembly GCA_036926305.1 of Uropetala carovei. Classification (NCBI taxonomy): domain Eukaryota; kingdom Metazoa; phylum Arthropoda; class Insecta; order Odonata; family Petaluridae; genus Uropetala; species Uropetala carovei. The sequence goes on along the minus strand of JAXCHB010000084.1, from coordinate 8,640,407 downwards.
TATAAGGCTAGTTTATTCTTGGGGAAATTTAACAAAAATTGGATTTTCTAAAAACAGGCTAATACGATTTTCATTTTCTAAGGATAACTAAACGATGCATTAGTATCCATATATGAGAAAGTTTGTACAATGTATTTTGTACCGATTATTTCTTAAAATGTTAACGACGATAACGAACACATGGCTGTACTCACATTTTTGAGAAAACTACGGCATATTGTTCCATATCTCCACTCACTGAAGAAGACCACCATCTTCCGTAATTCAGTCGGGAGTAGCTGCTAGAAAACTATGCTCCAAGTCAACAAAGAGACCGCAACTGGTAACTTTTCTTCCAGTCGGTTTTGTGTATTCTTTAATGGCCTCACCTTTGTTCTGGAGCCCATATTTCGTTGCAGCGTTTTCAAAACAATCTGAATATAGGAATCGATTAACAAGAGGAGTCCATTTCGAATTTTCCCTTCGTTTGCATACAGGTCCGAAATTAGAGGCGGTTACTCGATTTTTCCTTTCTTCGAACCATTTCTCACACTCTACCTGGCCTTGTGTGCATTGAAGTAAGTAATTACGTGATTCCTTATTATCATTTTCCTCTACTTTCTGTACTTCGATGGTAACAAACGACCCTTCTTGCTTCGCCTGTTATCTTGTTTCTGATTCTCCATTGTAGCCTTCCGCACTACCGATGAATCACTATACTCCTTATAAGGTAATTCCGGGAGAGATGCCACACTTTTCGGAAAATCAATATGACCTTGTTATAACGAAACTAAAAGAAACGCGATTTGTGGTAGACAGACCTTTGGTAAATGAAGATTTAAAAAGTACTAAAAATGAGGTAGATATTATATATAAAGGCAAAAATTTGCATTAAAAAAAAGGTATTTTGTGGCGTCTCTCCCTAATGGGTTGGAGATATACGCCACACACGTAGGGAGAGATGCCACGGTCAAAATATTTCATGATAAAAGTTTGGTTTTGACGCAAAAAAAAGAATTAACATTAAAATACAGCAATAAGGGATTAAATAAAAGGCTAGGCTATTGCTATTAGAGAAATAATATATTTTATGTTGCTTTTTTCATTCACATTACGTCTGTTCTGCTATTACCTCGACTTTCAAATGCGATACGTTGAGAATTGAAACTTCGCCCTCTTCTCAAGATAGATATTGTTTCTTCTCAGTAGGTGCTCTATCGCAAAGCGAGCGACGTTCCCGCAATGGGGTTTTACCATAGTGGGTTTTTACCATGGAGGGTTTCACCATGTTGGGTAGATCCGAGAGATGAGCAATAAGCTGAGCATCCAACTGAAAGTCCTCTCGATTGTAGCACAGATTTGCAAAATGCTTTTTGTTTTTATACTGACCGGCACAACCATCTGAAAAGTAAACGATCTTTTCAACATAGGACAGATCTCTCTTGACGTGATCTAGGACACTAGCCTAGAATGCGCAAAATGTCATTGTATCATGCATAAGACAATCACTTATAACGCAAAATGATGTTTTGCACGATACCCTCCATCTGGAAGTATATCAAGAACGGGTGCACTGTGGCCTGTAAGTTGGACCAATGAAAACTTTGCACTTCGTCCTGTACAACTAAACTGAAGTTCTCAGCAAAATCTACAATATATATAATACATTCCTTATCACTTAAGGTGTTCTTTTTATCTGTCAAAAAAGACGCTTGCTGTTTTGCAATGAAATGATGATCTTTAAGGTATGTAGGTGAGATTACGCAACAAATTCTCATAGAATTCTGTTCCCTCTTCTATAACATCGATCATAGAACAGCGAGGTGAGATCACCCACTGTTTGTATCTTATTTCCTGGCTCAACATATCCCCTATGGGGAGGAGCAACCTAACACCGTCTTCACCCGGACACATCTCACAATTTCGGTCTTCTAGCATGCAGTTTTCAGACGTAATATCACATACCATTGCTTGAAGGTAATCATTGTAATTCCGCATTGTCTCACATGCCCCAATCATGAGTTTCACGTTCTGGTGCTGTGCACACACATACGGTATGCGTGCCCAGTGATCCGGCCAGCACGCAATACTTGGGATGCAAAGCAGCAAATTTACTAAATCCGATCTTCAAATTTGGATTTTGTCTTCTAAACTCTGCATACAGTTTCCGGAGATTTCCCAATAGAAGGCGCTTTTGAGTTTTTTCCTTTCCATTTTCGGTGTTAATACTCCGTCTTTTATTCCAGGGAAATGCCGAGACATCTCACCGTCATCAAAAAATTCCCTCACCTTTTGAGTAACTTCTTCCGTTATTGTATTCGTCCCTTGTCTATGTAACACTATCGGTAGGACTCCCTGCTCGCTACGAGTTAATTTTATTAAATATTCACTCACTTTCATCTCCAGAAAGTTTTTTGTATCGCAAAGATTGTGGAGTCAAACTGATAATATGAACTTTTTCTTGAGTTGTCTTTGCTGAGATAAGTTTAATTTTCAATTCGGATATGAGATGATCGTAATCCGCGCAAAGATCATCCCCTTTCCCACGTTCTTCCTCATCTTCAAATTCCTCCAGGCTGAATCCGTACCCAATGCTAGTTTTTCTTTTTACACGTTCTTCTATTCGCTTCACCTTTCGTTTGAGAGCTCCTGCCCTTTTCCTGCAACTCACAATCAGTCTACTAATTGCAACAGGTGACATTGGGAGTGCACAGCAAACTATCTGCACACAGTCTTGGCTTGCCTCCGGAGAATCCTCTTGCACTGGACAGCTTGCTTGAACAGCAGGTTAGTTTTCAATATTTTCCTCGGTGTTAACTTGCTGCTGCTGGGGCAGTGCCTGCCAACAGCGCCTGCATAACGCTTGTCCCGGAATAAGACGAACGTGAGGGTAATTCTCATGTAACCTCAGCGTGATTTCCCTTAGCCCGGATTTCACAGCAACCGAATGTGATTGGAAGGGATCAGCACACTTTGAACCAAACAGATCGAAGTATTTGTCAACATACTTTTTCTTATATGTACATATTGTTTTTATGACAGTCTGCACCCAGAGACGGAGGGCAGTGTGTTGTGCCACACTGAGACATACTTCACTTATATCGCAGATCACAGAGGAACGTGAAAAATGTAATTTGTTACAGTCTTCTTGGACATGGATCCCAACAGAGCATCGCTCCATTTCATCACAGCCAAATTGGACGCTCTTACTAGAAAACACGGGAAAACAAAACACCAGAGTGCAACACAAACGATGAGTAACACACCCAGATACACACAGTTCACTTGTCAGTGTGGAACTGATATGTTAACCCCTATGCGCGGATGAGACACTGACCTTGGAGGAGCTCCTGTATGCGGTAGTGGTACGGTCGTGACGCACATTTAAAAATACATTTGGCCTGTCGTATCTGCCTTTCTGAGTTACAAAACATTCCACTGTGTCCCAAGAGTATGCATTTTTGTTATACATTGTAAAGGCGGTACACGCCGCGGCGCACATTTGAAATACGGCCGCGGGCGAGCGGGCGTAGCGCTCCAAATGGAAGCGCTTAATCCTATGTTGCGCTCAAGGACCAAAACTTTTTATTTTGCATCTGAAAGGGGAAAGTGTTTGCTTTCTTCTGAGCTCAGAAAGACGTCTGGGTAACGACGGCAATATGTATTTTTTGGACGACCAATTTGACGTACTTTTCCCAGATCGTGACGATCGTCACTTTGAAGGCATCACTTCGATACCTTGCATGCTGCCGAGGCCAACTTTACGTTGCCAGTACGTTAGATGGATAGGTGTCCATCACCTCATACGGTGCCATTGGTGTGCGACGAAAGGTGTCCAAGCCAGGGCCGTACTTTTTCACCTGAACTGACGAAAAGTTGCTATCATTGGACTGCATTGCGTAACACTTTTAAGTAGTCTAATAAATTTCCTGTATATATTCTCATAGATTCGAGTGTGCATTTTCCATTGAACTTTAAATCAGCGCGATCGGACAATAACTGTGGCACCCACAGCGTGTTTTATGGAGCCCTGCAAACAGCATATTTAAGAAAATATCGAAAACGGGAGCTTCCGTATCTGCCGAAATATTTGATATATCGCAAAAATATTTTAGGACGTCACTACTACTGACATTAGCTTCAATTGAGCCGATTTTGAACGAAATTGGCGAGGGTCGAGCAACCACATATTCTTCAACTAGCCCAGGGGTGGGCAAACCGTAGCCCTTGAGAGCATTTAAAGTGGCCCGCGAAGCTTTGGTGAAAAAGCAATCTGTAAAATTTAACACAATTTTATATTACTTTTTGTAAAATTATGACAATAAAACCTTTGGTTTTGAAAATTTAGTCCTACAATCCTTGTTTGTGCTGTTTTTCACTTATGTATGATGCCTAAGAATCTAAGCAATTTCCGATTTAAACTCTAATCTGGCTCGCCCAAGGATTGGCATCTTTTAACGTGGCCCGCTGTAGAATTCGCAAACACCGATGCGGCCCGCCATGCAGAAAAGTTTGCCCACCCCTGAACTAGGCGATTAGGAATGGAATTGCCCGCCTTCCTTCACCCGACCGCGGCAGGAATCGTTTCCCTTCGTGGCCAAGGGACTTCAAACAAGGGGAGGAAGGTCTCGAGTGAAAGCGTCATAAGAAGGGTCGGGAGGGGGGGTCTGAAAGTGCTCGTTACGCTAGGATCGCCACTGAACGATACATAAAAATTGATTTTCTATTTTCATGATAACTCAGTAAATAATCAAAATAATTGCACCAAACCTTTTTCATTTGCTTTTTGTAAAAATTAGGTATTTCCCATTGGAAAGAATTTTCGTTTAACGCGTTGATATAAAAAATAAAGTTGTTAAAATTTTCCTAATTTGTTATTTTTAGAATATGCTAAAATACGGAAAATTTGATTATAAATTGAAATATAACTGTGAAAACTGCAAGTTGATAACTTCAACCGTTTTGCCGCAATCTTGGAAATACGATTTCGGCCGACCCACCTTTCGCCTTAAAGCATTTGCTATTTTCATAGTTTTTGTATGCCTAAATTTGGCCCCAAAGAGAGTGTTGATTGGAAAGAAAGAAAAGTTGGTAAAAAGGGCAAAAAAAGTGACGAGTTTGGAAGTTTGAAGTTTTAGATAGGCTTGCGCATAATGAATTTGCTTCATCAGTTGTTAAATTACATGGTGTGAACGAGTCCACAATAAGATCGATTAAGAAAAGTGAAGAAGCGATTAAGAAAGTCCCACTGAGTTCAAGACCCAAACCCTATTTTTTCTAAAAAACCCAATTACTTGCCATTCGTGAGGTTTTTCGGGAATGGCGAGGGACTACTGTAAATAAAAATCCCTATTTATGGACAACGAACAAAACAGTTGTACCAATAATTACAGTCTGTACTTGAATTCATCAAACCAAAAAATCGGTACAACAAACGTTGTACAAAATTTCTCATATACTAATGCGTCGTTCAGTTATCTTTAGAAAATGAAAATCGTATGAGCCTGTTTTTAGAAAATCCAATTTTTGTTAAAGTTGCCCAAGAATAAACTAGCCTTATATTCATTCATTGAGAAAAATAAAATATGTAGTATTATTGTAGATGTATACTCAAGTAACTACGAAATTTGATCAAAATCGTTAGAGCCGTTTTTGAGAAAATTGAATTATTGTTAAAGTTGCCTAGAATAAACTAGCCTTATATTCATTTTTTTAAGAAATATAAACTATACAGTATTATTGAGGACGTAAACTTAACTGTACGAAATTGGATCAAAATCGGATTGTTGTTAAAAATGCGTAGAATAAACTACTCTTAATTATTGATCAATTTCTAAGTATACCCTGCTCAGTATGATAAAATGCCTATGTACGAGATTTCATTCATTTTCGTTCGACCATCTAGGCTCCAGCGCCAGTAACAGACAGACAGACGGCATTGCGAAAACCACTTTTTCGTATTCAGCGACACCTAAAACGTGTATTTCCGTAAAAATCTCGAGGTCGAATTTTTTTGCGAAAACAATACTTTCTCGATACTTCGTATGAGAAAGTAAAAATATAAGCAATACAAATTTATTTTTACTTCTTGCCTCAAATTCGTTATTTTTTACATTTAGTAGAAAAAAAACTGATTTTAATGTTGGGAAGAAGTACTTGCTGATGGTGTCTTATTAACTTTCTTGAAAAATTTGTCAAGAGAAAATGGAACACTAGCCTTCTTTTTCTCTTGATAAAGGAGTCTGTAACAAGCTGTATCCCTATCAACAGCACTACGTACTTGTGAACTTCTCTCTGCATTTGGATCATATTCTTCCATGATTCTTAAGAACTGTTCAAGGTGCGTGAAGGCCTCATTTATTTTCTTCACTGTCAATGTGTTAGTGGGAGGAGCTGATAGTCATCATCTTCGGCTTCAGGTGGTGTTTTATTTGCCTCTTGTAGTCAATTTATTGGACATAGGCTCTGAATGAGATGCACACAACTCATCCACATCTACAATGCTGACACCCAAGTCCAGTTCATTCATAAGCTGAACAACTTCCTTTGTGGCAGCTGCAGGTGTCTCCTCAAAACCTTTACAATTTTGCACTAAATCTGGGCACAACCTCTTCCAGGAACCAATCACTGTTGATTCCCTTATCTCAGCCCAAGAGTCCCCAATATTGTTCACTGCAACCCAGATGTTATAATATTTCCAGAATTCCTCCAGGGTAGGTCAGTTGCCCTGATAGCATGGTTGATTGTTCTCCTCATGTAGTACTGCTTGAAAGTGGCTATGACTGTCTGATTCATAGGCTGAATTTCGCATGTGGTATTTGGAGGCAGAAACACAATTTTAATTTCTTGATAAAGTTCCTGTAACGATTGTGGGTGTCCAGGAGCATTGTCCAAAAGTAATATTACCTTAAAAACTAAATAATTCCTCCTGCAATATTGTCTAACTGCTGGAATAAAATGAAGATTAAACCAATCCTGAAAAATTGTTCCAGTAACCCAGGTACTTGAATTAGATTTCCAGATGACTGGCAGCATTTCCTTAGCCTTCCCCTTCAAAGCTCTTGGATTTTCCGAATGGTAGACTAGCATTGGTTTTCTTTTAAAATCATCTGCTATATTTCCACCAAGGAGCAATGTGAGTCTGTCCTTAGCTGTCTTTTGCCCATGTGCAACTGCCTCTTCCTTTCCTAACTAGGTTCGTGCAGGCATCCTTTTCCAAAATAATCCTGTCTCGTCAACATTAAAAATTTGACGAACAGAATAACCCCTTCTTCAATTATTTCGGAAAACTCTTTTACAAATTCCTGTGCAGATTTTTTATCTGCACTAGTAGATTCTCCAGTCAATTTAATGTTATGTAAACAAACCCTGCTCTTGAACTTATCAAACCAGCCTTGGCTTGCCTGAAATTCCGGAGTATCAGCAGCCCCTTCTCCTAAGCGTTTTTTCCAATCTTCATACAAACTGAGGGCCTTGCCTTGTATTATTGCAAGACTCACTGGAACGTTTTTTTGATGCTGATTTTCAATCCCTAATGTTAAAGATCGCTCCATTTCCTCCATCACTACACCTTGCAATTTAGACACAATCTTAGACGAAATATTTCCAGCATTTCGTACATATTCTTTAATTTTGTCCTTCTCCTTCACAATTGACCCCACAGTCGACCGGCTTAAGTCCAATGAGCGTCCAATTGAAGCTAAAGATTCACTGCTTTCGGCACACCTAATTATTTCCATCTTTGTCTCAATCGTGTTAAGTGTATGAGTCCTACATTTCTTTCCCCTTGTATTAGCACTTTCGGTTTTCCATTTGTCATGTTTATAAAATAATACGTGTAAAATGCACAAACAAAGAAACACTGCTCTATGTACAAACAAAGACGGTAACGTTGTCGAGACTGAATAATAATAATTCATTGATTATTAACCGACTTTACAGTGGTATTAATCTTGTCAAATTTCAGTAAAATATTAAATAACATTACACACAAATGTTACATTACATACAATACGTATATTATTACATAGCATACTGTAATTTATTAAAAGTGTTGGGTTGGCTGACAGACAGCACCATTATGAGATAGCTCCAAATGTTTGAGCGTCAGCTGACAAACAAAAGTCCGAATTCGGAGTTGTTCGGTGTACAAAAGGCGGTTTAGGGGCAAGAATTTACAATGTACAAAAGAGCGAATTGTACGAAAGTCGAATGTACAAAAGTCGAGGACTGCCTCTACTGCAGATTTTGCTGTTTCAAAAATTGAATATACTGCTTCAACATCTTCAGCGGGGAATCCTGTAACGAGCAAAAATGTTTGGACGACGAAACAGCGAAAGATGTGCTGAACACCGCCATGCATTACTGCATGAAGCTCCTCCTAAAAAATGGATTGATGCTGGATAAAGAAGTTCCCGAAAGTGAATGTGGCCGTAGTGTTGTAGTGGCCTAGAAATTTATACACGTGTTGTGGATATGCTTGGCGAGACGAACTTCCATGATTATTAAGATCTGGTGAAGTCGATGAAGTGCACGGATATGAGGAAATCGAGTTAGCTTATAGTTATATATACTACAATTGTGATTAGGAATTTTATTTAGATATAAATGGATATTTAAACTTAAGCAATATTAGGAAATTAGGTAATAAATACTTTAAATAATGAAAGTGAAAATGTGGGAAAAAATGAAAAAAGTTTCGGAACAAGGACTCGAACAACATATCTTGATATTTACAGCCAATTGCGCTAACCACTATGCCAGAGCCGCTTCTTACGAGATCTGTTATCATGTATGGTAGTTAAGCAGTGACTCGGGAAATATTAACTTATTTTTATTAATAAAATAAAAACAGCTGGGTATTGACCCTGATATGTATATATTTTCATTAATTGGACGTCATAGACATTATCTCTAGGAAGTTTCAGCCAAACCGGTTAGGGGTCAGTGGTGACTTCCCCTTGTGAGCGTGCTATTGTTTTGCATAGCACTAAACCCCCTATCAAATCTGCTGAATCAATCAAACTACAGTTATAATATCATTAATAAACAACGAATTACCTGCAAAATCAGCCACCTTCTGAATATGGATGACTTAAAACTTTATGCAGCCAATAACCAACAACTCAAAGCAGAATTATATTTAACTGAAAAATTCAGCACAGACATTAGAATGCACCTTGGCATCAATAAATGTGAAACATGTCATATAGAGAAAGGAATTACACTCAAACACAAAGGATACACTATCAACACCACAGACCAACAAATAGCAGGCATGACACAAAACGAATATTACAAATATCTCGGATACTTACAAACCCCGATACTAGACCACAAAATTATTAAAAAAACAATGAAATATAAAATACGCTTAGAACAAATTCTGAGAACAGAGCTAAATGGAAAAAATAAAATAATAGCAATAAACACGCTATCCGCATATTAACATATTCTTTTGGCATTATCAAACGGATGGAAACTAAATTAAATAACATAAATACATTAACCAGAACAACATGCAACAAATTTGGCATCGATTTTTCCATGTTATCTTATGAGGAATGGAAATCATTCTCGGGAATCGAACCCTGGACTATTTAGGAAATTTTTTTTTCGTAAATGGCTTCTACTTTAAGAACCAAACATTCCTACCAAATGCCAATCTTCTAGCTACTCGGAAAGTATGTCAAAAATAGCATTACAGAGTTCCGATTTCTCACCGACAACGACGAAGTCAATTTTATATATTAGATATATCAATGTAAGAGAGTATCAGAATTGATGGTTAAAATCGATGTCTTACAATTAGATGCAATTACATTTCTCAGTCATAATTTAGTGTGTACAAAAACCCTGTATCAAAAATTGTTTTAGAAACTGTGGCTTCCTTTTCGATGATGCAGGTAGCGATAATAATTATCGTAAAATTCGAAATTTGATTGATGAGATGTATTAAGTTGAGGGTATCAACATAAGTGCAAAAAATCTGGTAAATATTGATGAAGTCGTTTCCACAGTGACTGATGAAATTGACTTAAAAACTGTGATAGAATCACAAAGCAAAGAAATTGTTACCAATTCAGAGTATGAACAGAATGAGAAAGATTGTGAAGAACTGGAAATGCAACAACATCTTAAGTATTACACTATCTTAAAGTTTTAAAACATTCTGCCAGAATGAAGGGTGGAAATGATTTTTTTCACAAAGTTATTGAAACAGTGGTTTCTTTTGCCGCTTTAATCAAATCACAGGAAAAAACAGCATACTAAATTTGGTTAGTTTTTTCAAATAAATTTCTAGAATAATTTAACTTCATTTAATATTATTATTGGATTTTAATGTGTATTTGAAATGTTTTGCAACTGTATGAAATTTAAATGTTCTGATTCTGAACATATGTAGCATATTTAACAGGAGTTTTTTAATTTCTAATATAAAATTAAACAAGTTAGGAAAGTGTACAACGTATCACAAATGGGCGCGTTTCGTGCAATGGAGTATTAGAAAGCAATTATATACCTGTACATAAGGGAAATAGCGTTTTAAAGTTCTTTTCTTCATCATAAATAAACAATTTTCTTCATATTTAATAATATTATATTCACATGTAAGGAAATTAAACATTTGCTTGGGAGATTGTTTATGTTAGCAACAATGAAGTAACCATGAAAGAAATTTTCTAACAAGGGGAAGGCACTACTGACCCCCAACCGATTTGGCTGAAACTTCGTAGAGATAATGTCCATGACGTCCGATTAACGAAAATATATACATATCAGGGCCAATACTCAGCCGTTTTTATTTTATTAATAAAAATAAGTTATTATTTCCCTAGTCACTGCTTAGCTACCATACACGGTAAAGTTCCTTTTCATAGGCGGCGCTAGCGTAGCCGTTAATGCGCTTGGCTGTAAATGTCAAGATATGTTGTTCGAGTCCTTGTTCCGAAATTATTTTTCATTTTTTCCCACATTTTCACTTTCATTTTAAATGCTTATTTCTTAATAACGCTCTATATTTTTATTTTTTAATAGTTAATATTTTTAATATACTTATGTGCAGTTTTGAAGAATTATTTGTAGCGTACATAGCGGTTGGTTTTCCTCGTTAATAAATTTTTCATTGTAAAGCAATTTATTATTGTCCTCCCCATGATTAAACAATGAAAAGAAACTTATTGTCTTGCACGTATTGTTTCACAATCATGACATTGTCGAAAAATGCTTTGAAAGCATTTGGAAAAGGATCAGATAGGAGCGATCTCAAGTGCTACAAGATCAGTGTTACTTCTTTCATCAGAGCATTGTGAGCATTTTAACTAATGCGTTTCGAAGTGTATTTTTAACATACTACAGTTTTTGCTGTTTCAAAAATGGAATATACTGCATCAACATCTTCAGCGGGGAATCCTGTAATGAGCAAAAATGTTACATCTTTTACGTCTCCTCCTTTGGACGACGAAACAGCGAAAGATGCATGAAACTCTGAAAAAATGGATTGATGTCGGATAAAGAAGTTCCCGAAAGTGAATGTGGCCGTAGTGTTGTAATGGTCCAAGAAATTTATACACGTGTTGTGGATATGCTTGGCGAGATGAACTTCCATGAAGATTACGATCTGGTGGGGCCCGATGAAGTCGACGAAATGCACGGGTATGAGGAAATAGAGTTAGCTTATAGTTATATATACTATCATTGTGATTAGGAATTTTATTTAGAAATAAATGGATATTTAAACTTACAGAAATATTAGGAAATTAGGTAATAAATACTTTAAATGATGAAAGTGAAAATGTGGGAAAAAATGAAAAAAAGTTTCGGGACAAGTACTCGAACATCAGATCTTCAGATTTACAGCCAAGCGTGCTAGACACTCCGCCAACACCGTTATTTATGAGATCCTTTACCGTGTATGGTAGTTAAGCAGTGACTAGGGAAATAATAACTTATTTTTATTAATAAAATAAAAACGGCTGGGTATTGGCCCTGATATGTATATATTTTCGTTAATCGGACGTCATGGACATTATCTCTACGAAGTTTCAGCCAAATCGGTTGGGGGTCAGTAGTGCCTTCCTTGTAAGTTCAACTCAATATAAGACTTCCTTGTTTGATTTTCTCGATAATGGCTACTCCTACGATAAAAATGTATAGGAAAGGAAATACTCTACTTTACCAGTTCTACAACTTTTATTTGACAAATATTTTGATATGAGCTATACTGTACGAGATGACGAAAATTTAATTTTTTGTTCCCAGTAAAGTGGTACCCCTGATTGGCGTACGTGACACATTTGTGCGATTTTCATATTATATTTGATTGAAAGTCCTTAATATCAAATTTCATGAAAATCCATTTGGTAGAAGCCGAGAATGAACGTGCGGACAGACGGACGGACAGACGGACGGACAGACGGATGGACAGACGGATAGACAGGCGGACCGACCAACGATAATAGGCGCTCACTCTGTAAGCGAAATGCACCTAAAAATGGGAAAGCATGCAATTTCAAGTTTTCTCATTTATTATATACAGGTGAGCTCCACTTAACGTGGCCCCAGCCAACATGGATTTGTTATAATGCGGATTTTATTTGAAATGAAATTTTTAAAAAAATATAGATGTGTTATGCAAAGTGCGACCGCAGTCTAATATCTTATGATTTTTTAAATTTTGCACTAATCAAATTTCATAAAGTATCCTAAGTATTGTGATATTTCAGCAGTGTCGCATAATATTGCATCGTCTAGTGGCCAATTTCACTCTTTTCCCTGTAAATTTCATGGGTCTAACACAAAAAATATATCTCTTAAGGCGGAATACATTTGAAAAATGGAAATAGAAATATGATTCATTTCTTTGGTGTCAATGGATCGTAAAGAATGTTTTTGATGATTTATAATTTTAAAATCTATAATTTTCTACAATTACTTTATTACAATGTTAATTAACCCTAATAACATGTCACTATAAATAATAATAAAACAATAATGCTACACATCAAAAAATTATATAATTTTGATCTACATGTGAAAAAACATGTGGTATGCATGGAGGGATCTTAATGTTTGAATGCATATAATGTACGAGGTGCTACCCAAAAGTTCCCGAAAGTTGAAAGTCCCGCGAGAACCGGTTGTAGTACAGACTAGTGGCGCTCGGTAGCACTGCATGTATCCTTTGTGAACCAGTGTGCGATGTGGCTTCGCACTGAGTGCATGCATTCTTTGGTTCTACGCATTTTTATAACGTCGTGTTTGTGTCGTTTTGCGATTTTTTTTCGTTGAAATGGTGGACGTGTAGGAGCAGCGTGTGTGCATCTAGTTTTGCTTCAAACTTGGCAAGAGTGTGGCGGAAACTCACAAAATGCTTAAACAAGCATTTGGTGATGACGCTTTGGGTCAGACACAAACCTACGACTGGTTTAACCAGTTTAAAAATGCCAGAACGTAAGTTGATGATGACACACGTTCTGGATGACCTTCAACCGACACAACGCCAGAAAATGTTGAAAAAGTGCATGAGGCTATTCTCGAGGACTGTAGGCGAACGATCCATCACGTTTGCAACATGTGGGACAGTCATACAGAACATGCCAGTGCATTTTGTTGGACGAACAAAACATGAGGCGGATTGCTGCAAAATTCGTGCCAAGGCTGCTGTCTGATGACCAGAAGCAACATCGGCTGGAATTCTGCATGGAACTTCATGAGCAGGTCAGAAATGACCCAGACTTCCTTTCTAAGGTTGTAACTGGTGACGACAGTTGGTTTTATGAGTATGACCCTGACACAAAACAGCAATCGTCCCAGTGGAAGAGTCCATCTTCACCCCGACCGAAGAAAGTGCGGCAAGTCAAAAGCAATGTTAAGTCAATGCTGATCTGCTTTTTCGACATTGATGGGATTATTCACAAGGAATTCGTCCCTCCAGGTCAGACCGTCAATGCGAAGTTCTACTGCGACTTCCTGAGGCGGCTTAGGGAGGACATGAGGCGAAAGCAGCCAGAGAAATGGTGCAGGAACAACTGGGTGCTCCATCATGACAATGCGCCCGCACACACCGCTCCGGCTGTGCAGTAGTTTTTGGCCTCCAAAACGATGGCGGCCGTCCCCCACCCCCCTTACTCGCCTGATTTAGCCCCCTGTGACTTCTTCCTCTTCCCCAAGATGAAAATCAAGTTGAAGGGGCGAAGATTTGACACCATAGAGGAGATCCAGACCGAATCGCAGGAGGTGCTGAAGATGCTGACACAAAAGGACTTCCAGGACAGCTTCCGATCGTGGCGATTAGGACTTTGGACAAGTCTACTTTCTTTTCAGATACATATAGGGAACTTTTGGGTAGCACCTCGTATAATAATATATAATCAGTGGTGAGCTGGAAAGAATTAAGAACCGGCTCTAAAAAAAATGTCATAAGGAAATTTGGAAAATTGTGGTACGGGAGGCCTATATGCCAGGGGCGCCATATAGCTATAGTTTAGTAATACTGTTCCGCTAGCTTAACAAGTGTTCAGTTCGTAATATATTCCATTTCATACACTGTCAGTAATTGACTATCAGATAGGGCAAAATGTACTTGAAAGGACAAAATCAATAAATTTCCAAATTTTCTAAAAATTTAACAACCGGCTCGCAAATTCTGAGAAAAATTAACAACAGGCTCGCGCGAGCCGGCAGGAGTCAGCCTCAGGTCATCACTGTTTATAATGATATATAAATTGCAGAAAACCCAAGATGCACTACTATGGGTTTGATCTATAAACAGAGCTGAGAGAGCATTGTCGATCAGTGCATGACTTTGTTGCAGAAGCACAATGAATTCATACGAGTGAGTGCCGTGAAGCGGGGCTGCGATGCATTATTAGAATCAATTTGATTGCTACAAACAAGTTTTAAGTAATAAGCAAAAACAGCTAAGCAGTAGACCTTGGACTCTTTTTAAAATATAACTTCGTAGGTGTTTTGAGAAATATTTTGAAATTATGTATGTTTACCGCTAAAAAGCTTTTCTCTTTTACTGTTTACTAGGTAATTTTAGAGTTTGTTTAATAAATTACGTACTAAAAGTCCGGTAGAAATATGTTTTACATTGAATGTCGGCCCAAAAATATCATTTGGGAAGTTATTTCCCTCTGGGCGCCTAAATGTTATGGTGCCTGGCGAACCGGATTTTTGCTTAACGAGGAGACCTCAGGAATGCATCCCCGCGTTAAGCGGGGCTCACCTGTATATCGATTTTTATTGTAATTTTAAAGCTTTTATTTTCATTAAGACTTGGAAAATTTCTACTTTCGTGTTAAAATCTATCAAAAGGAAAGAGTAGAGTAAATTATTTTAACCTATATAAGGCGGAAAACCAATTAAAGATGGAATAATATGCCAGTTCCGTGAGGTTCTGTCTCCCTCAGGTTTTACTACACACACAGAAACATGCACGCACACACACACATCTATACATATCAATAAAGTTGTGTCTCTCTTGTGCTGACAAAGGGATCATCCCGAAAGCTCTAACCTCTACAAATGTGTCTCTCCAACACCCCAGCGGCTCTACTTCACTGGGTTTCCTTCAACACCTAGTTGCCCTAAATATCTATAAAGTAAGGTGTTTGTATGTTTGTTCTACTAAGGCTCAGAAACTACAACATGCAGAAAAAAGAGGACGGTGTCATAGTAACCGTTATCATGTGTACGGTGATGTAGTAAGGTTTTTAAACCGATTCGGTGTACTATTTAATTATAATAAAATATTTTCTTTTATATGGGATTTCCATTTAAAATTTTTTCATAAATTTCTCGAACTTTTTAAATCCTTACATATATATCGCAGACGTGCTCTCACAGACTTTTTTGTGGTAAATTATCTCCTCCTTTGGAATAATTTTTTAAAAGAGTGGCTTACAGATCAAATAAGACGAATTGAAGGGAAAATCTTATTTTTCATTATTGCTCAGCATTTGGATATACTTAGCAACCGATGTAAACAAATTACGTTTGAACTATTAACATATCGTAAACGTAGAAATAGTTGATGAAATACTCATTTAATATCTTCTGATTTGATTGTATGTTTTTCGTTCATTATCTATGGTCCTCTATACACAGGTTAATTCTGCGAATTAACATTAGTGAATTGTTTCTTTTTCTGAAATCGTGGCATTCGCATTATAGGTATGTTTGGATATAAGTTAAATTGTTTTTATATGCCTTTTGTCTTATTTTATTTCATATTTTGTTTAAGTGAAAATTACTGAAGATATGTAATTCAATTACTACGTTAAAGTTTTGGTGTTTTGTTTTATGTTGATTTTATTTAAAAACACGGGTCGTTAAGGTTTTTGTTTATCATGGAAACAGTTTATCAATAAAAACGGAATTGAGTATTTCATGGTAACATGCAAGTTTTTTCCTATGCTCATACATTTTGCGTTTCAATAATAATTAGATACTTTTTTGTAATACATAATATCATTTTGAATTAAAAGAGAGTTTTATCAATTGGAAATAAGGTTCACTCTTGAATAATTGTTATTTTAATATGAGAACTAAATTAGATTAACATTTTGAACATGGAACGCAGTGAATTTTGAAAGATTATATTTGAATAATACTTTTGTTGAACTTTATTATGTCTTCTGAACTAAAATTAAGAATTCGTGTCTGCAGTTCCATGGGTAAAATGTAAACACTACCGATACACTCACGTAATTAATTACATTAGAAAAGAAAAACATTTTACTACATTATTTAAAATCGATTCGTTCGAATATCTCAATCTATTATTCAATTAATTACGATGGAAAACACAATTAAGATCAATAATTTCTTCCGCGTAATCAATATTTACTCATCACTACGACACGCTATTTTGTGATTGTTGGTTGTTTATTTAGAAACTGAATCGAAAGCGTCAGTCGCCATCATCAGATACATTGAGCTTTAGGAGATTATTCGTTGGTTGGTTTCGGTTAGTTTGTTGTTTTCATTTGCTTTCGTTTCGTGTCCATTTTTTGTGTTCTTTGTTTTTCTTTGTTTTCGTTCTTAGTTGTTCATTTTGTATTCTTTGTTTATATTCTTTGGTTGTGCTCTTGATTTTTGTTCCTTGATCACTTATTTGTCGGTTTACACCTTTTATGCCGGTTATTGGTTAGAGTTTAATTCATTTCTTTTTTCTTGGTGGTTTTTACATTGAACTTATATTCATTGGTTTAAATAAATAAAGGAAGAACTCTAAACATGGTGAAGGCAATGAACAGAATAGGAAAATTAAAAAAACTCCAATTCACCGTAAAGGCGGTACTTACGTGTCAAGACTCGCAGGACCACTTAGAGGACGCGCGTTTCGATAGCTACGCTGTCATCTTCAGCAATGTCAATGTGTGTAGGGTTAGGCGGAGTATTTATACTGTTGTTGACCGTTAGAGGAGTAGGGGAGGGGAAAGAGAAAGGTGTATTGGTCATTAACTGAAATAGAGGGGAGTGGGGGATAGGGCCAGCGTCGTTATTCATTATCTTGTTTTGGTTGTTGTGTATGTAGAGGCTTTCATAGGCATCTAGTTTGTTTTCATTGGTGACCGTTTTCAGAAGTTTTAAATTTTTTGTTGTGATGAGATGATGGCAGGTGTTGATATGAGCTGCTACACTGGACTTGTCTATTCTGTTGTTTCTGTAATGGGCTAAGTGTTCTTTGAAACGTGTTTCTAAATTCCTTTTTGTTTGCCCAATATAAATGTTGTCACACTTTTCACATTTAATTTGGTATATGCCTGATTTCTTATGGGAGGGTATGCTATCTTTAGGGTTCTTAATGAGATTTGACAATTTATTTTCATTAACAAAAACTGTGCGTAATCCTATTTCGGAGAAAATTTTTTGAAGTTTTTTGGTAGCATAGGGGTAGTAAGGTAGCTTCATAAATTTTTTGGTATTGGTGTCTTTGTTGTTGAGTGTTGTGCAGTTTCTAAGGATCATTCTGTGTTGATGTTTTTTTAACATTTTATGAATGAGTTCTGGTTTAAAACCATTCTGAATGGCCGTGCATTTTATATAGGATAATTCTTTGGAGAAATTTGTATTTGATAGTGGTGTATTGACTAATCGATGGATCATTGAATGAAAAGGTGCTAGTTTTTGTGAATTGTGATGGTGAGAACTCATGTGGATGTATGTGTTGGTATGTGTAGGTTTTCTGTAAATGTTGAAATGTAATTTGTTGTTTTTCCTCGTTAGAAGAATGTCTAGGAAAGGCAGAGATTTTTTATTTTCTGTTTCATGTGTGAATTTAATGGTGTCAAACTGTTTGTTTAACAAGTTTAAGAATTCTACAATGTTTCCTTTCGATGTGTCGAAAATAGCGAAGATGTCATCTACATATCTGAGCCAAATTTTAGGAAAATACGGAAAGGTGTTCTTACAAGTGCGTTCGAAATTAGTCATGAAGACTTCTGCTAATAAGGGAGACAAAGGGTTGCCCATGGTTGTGCCTTCTTTCTGTTGATAAAAAGAGTTGTTGACCTGAAAATATGTTTGTTGCATACAGAGGGAAGTTAGACGGATGTATTCGTCCACGACCGGGCCGGGAAAGTTTTTTTCTAGTAGTGAGCTTCTTAGAAATTCTATGGTGTTTTTTATGGGCACACTAGGAAATAGAGATTTTACGTCAAACGATACCAATATTTCGTTGTCTGAAAGAATTACGTTTTCTACTTTGTTGATGAAATCTGTCGAGTTTTTGATGCGTGAATCATTAGGAAACTGCATTTGTTTAAATTCGTTGTTCAGCCAATGGGCTAAATTGTATGTGGGAGCATTGATTCCTGAAACTATAGGTCTTAAAGGAATGTTAGGTTTGTGTACTTTTGGTAGGCCGTACATTCTGGGGACTGTCGGATTTGAGATGTTTAAACGGTAACGGAGTTGTTTGTTTATTAGTGTAGGACGTTTTAAGAACGTTCTTTGTAGAGGTGATCATTTTGTTAAGAGGGTTTTTTGTGATTTTCTCGTACGGACCTTCGTTGAGAAGATGTTCAACTTTTTTGTGATAATCAGTTTTGTCTATTATTACTACGTTGTTTCCTTTATCTGCTTTTAGGTAGTAACAATTTTTTTTGTTTAAAGAACTAATCGTATGATAAGTTTTCGGTGTTTGTGTTGGGCGTTTATTTATGTTGGTGATATTATTTTTTATTTGATGGTAAGTGGCACTTCTGATGAATGTTTTAGTGTTTTCAGGGAGGAATTTTATGGAAGATTCGATATCCGCGATTATGTCGTCTATCGGAGGTTTTCGGTATTGAAGAGTGTGTTTGAGACCTTTGTTGAGAAGATCCATTTCATTTTTATGGAACAATTCGTTCGATAAGTTAACAACGAAATTCTTAGATGGACTAGGTGTAGGTGACGTTTTAGGGTTGCTGTTTGTAAGACAAAGTATTTTTTTATAAACCTCGATTTCCGCTTAACCGTTATTGTCCAAAACAAAATCAGTTGTTTGTGATCATGCTAATGTGTTGTATATGAAATTTGGTATTAATATGACAAATATTTTTTGATTTAGAGCACCCACAATCACATACACACACTGCCATCATTCCGCAAATAGTCAAAATGTGTATTTTCATTGAAATCTCATTGTCGATATTTTTCGTGATAACAATACTTTCCCATTACTACGTATGGAGAAATTAAACATCATTTTCGAGGTTTCAACGGAAATACACCTTTTGAGGTTATATTTATATAGTTATATTTTCTTGTAAATTTCATGGTAAATGGTATAAAGCAAATGCCTTTAAAAAAAACTTTTAACTTTTCTAATTACTTTCTCCATACGAAGTAATGGGAAAGTATTGTAATCATGAAAAAAATCAACTTCGAGATTTCAATGGAAATACACGTTTTGAGGTCTCTAGAACACGTTTAGACTATTTTCGGAATGATGTCTGTGTGTGTGTATGTAATTGTTGCCGCTCTAAATCAACTCTAACTTCATACATGTGACTTTAGCATAAGCACAAAGAAATGATTAGGTTTTGGACAATAACGGTTAACCGGAAGTCGAGGTCTATTCGAAACCAGATTCGGTTTTTGGCGAAATATCTCCGTTAAAACATCATTATTGTATATACAATTCTATACAAAGGTTATAGAGAATGTAATTTTCTACAACTTTCATTTGAATCAATTTTCCATAGCAGTTATTGTTTAGGAATTATTTATAAATAATCGGTTTTCGGTTTACGTCAAATATCTCCTTAAAAACGTCCTTATTGGTAATATTCGTGAGGACCAAAGTTGTAGAGAATAATATTTCTTCCACGTTTTCCTTGAGACAAATTTTCGTAGAACCTTCGATTTTGGAGATATTCAACTTTTTTCGTAATATCCAGTATACAGCGCCACAACCACGTAGCGGTGAATTCTGTAAACTTTTTCAAAATATACCTAATTTACGGCAATAGGGACAACTGTATTCTTTTACAATAGGAAATAATAATTTTGCCTCATAATGCTATTCATAATAATTTAAACATCTATACCCAAAATATGGAGAAAGTCATGTGTTGGCCACATCAATTTTTTTGTGAATGCAATACTTTCCCATTACTACATATGGAGAAAGTAAAAAAATCGCAAAAACCGAATCGGGTTGCGAATAAACCTCGACTTCTGGTTACCCGTTATTGTCCAAAAACTAATCAGTTCCTTGTGCTCATGTTAAAGTGTTATACATGAAGTTTGGTAATGATATGGCATGTACTTTTTGAGTTAGAGCGCCCACAATAACACACACACACCCGCACGCACACACACAGACATCATTCCGAAAATAGCCAAATCGTGTTCTAGGGACCTCAAAATGTTTATTTCCGTTGAAATCTCAAAGTCGATTTTTTTCATGACTACGATACTTTCCCATTACTACGTGTGGAGAAAGTAAAAAGCAAAATATCTCCGAAGTGGATGGTTCTACGAAAATTTGTTCCAAACAAAACTTGGAAGAAATATTATTCTCTACAACTTTGGTCCTCACGAAGATTACCAATAACGATGTTTTTAAGGAGAAAACCGGAAAACCGGTTATTTATAAATAACCCCTAAACAATTGTTTCAAATGAAAATTGTAGGAAATTACATTCTCTATAAATTTTGTATAGAATTGTAAATACAATAATGATGTTTTAACGAAGAAATATCGCAAAAACCGAATCGGGTTTCGAATATACCTTGATTTCCAGTTACTCTTTATTGTCCAAAAACTAATCAGTTCTTTGTGCTCATGATAAAGTGTTATATATGAAGTTTGGTAACGACATGGCAAGTACTTCTTGAGTTAGAGCATCCACAATAACATACACACACACACACACACACACACACAGACATCATTCCGAAAATAGTCTAAACGTGTTCTAGGGACCTCAAAACGTGTATTTCCGTTGAAATCTCGAAGTCGATTCTTTTCATGAATAAAATACTTTCCCATTACCACGTATGGAGAAAGTAAAAAATTTAATTTGAAATAAAATTCACGTTATAACGAATCCGTGTTGGCCAGGGTTGTGTTAAGCGGGGCTCACCTGTATGTGTGTGTATATCATAATTCTCATCATCAGCCTTTTTCAATCCACTGACGGATGAAGGCCATCCCCAGTCTCCCTGTCAACTGCCCCCCTCCTCCAAGTTTGCCCCAAGAACTTAACAAGCTCTCTGTCCCACCTGTCTTTTGGTCTTCTTTTCGGTCTCTTGATGTTTCTTGGGATCCATTCGATGACACTGGACGTCCAACGCTGGTCATTTCTTCTAGCAATTTGGCCCGCCCACTGCCATTTTAGCACCTTCACTCTTCTAATCACGTCACAGACTCCCGTCTTCTTTCTTACCCAGTCGTTCCTCTTGCGGTCTCTTCGGGTGATCCCTAACATGCATCTCTCCATGCCCCTCTGCGTTGTTTGCATTCTGGCATTCATGGCCCATGTTTCACATCCATATGTCAGAACAGGCAGAACACATTGGTCATACACTCTCCTTTTGAGGAAGTGGGAATATTTGATTTAGAGATGTTTGAATTCTTGCCAGAAGCACTTCATGCCATCTTCACTTTCCTGTTGATTTCTCCAAGAAGCGAACCATCAGTAGTGATGAGTTGACCTAAGTAAACATAGCTGGTTACTTCGAGTACTGCTCCGTTGATATGTATCTTCTCAGAATTTGTGAAGGAGTTGTACATAACCATTGTTTTATTAAGATTCATCTTGTCCAGCTTCTCGGCTTGCTTGCTCAAGCTCTTCAGTTCTTCTACGGAGCTCTTCTGGGCTCCCTGCGAACATTATGATATCATCTGCAAAGCGCAGGTGACTCAGATGTTCTCCATTTACCTTTATGCCTTTTTCCTCCCAGTCTAGCGTTTTGAATACTTTTTCTAGAGCTGCTGTAAATAACTTAGGGGACATAGTATCTCCTTGTCTCACTCCCTTTTCGGCCTTAAAGTGACTCGTTTCTTCATGCAGCTGGACAGATGTTGTCGCATTTTAGTAGATATTCTTGATCAAGGTTATGTACGTTTCTTCTACTCCTTGTTTCTTTAGTGCACGTAACACCGACGAAGTTCAGACAGAGTCGAATGCTTTCTCGCAGTCGATGAAGCACATACATAGAGGTAATTCGTACTCGTTAGTCCGACTGATTACCTCTCTCACGACTTGGATGTGGTCCATCGTGCTATACCCACTGCGAAATCCAGCCTACTCTCTGGGTTGAACAGAATCAAGATGGTTTTGAAGGTGCATAGTGAGTATTTTGGTGAATATTTTGTAGACTGTCGGGAGTAGTCTGATCGGTCTGTAGTTATTCAAATCTTCATCATCAGATGATGCCTAGATATTAATCGAATCTATTTTCGCACTGTTCGCAACACTTTCCCTGATTGCATTTGTGTTTTCACAGTCAACTCATATACTATACGTAAATGTCGACCCACTACAGATGGACTCGCACCAGTGTCTAAACCAGGGGTTCTTAACCGGGGGTGCTCGCACTCCCAGGTGGTGCGGGAAGATGGTCCAGGGTGTGTGGGAAGTGGGTCCAGGGTGTGCGGTGGAAACATCTTGCAATTTGACTTTTTTATTTATTTATTTTTTTAGATAACATTTTGAACCACCAGCTGCCGTCCCAGTGTGTATATTCATGCTTCCACGTTTCTTATTTGATATATAGCGAGATGCTGAAGAACATTTGTTTCCTTGAAATATCAAACCGTAATCACTATTCGAGGTCTGTTTACAAAGCAATTTAAACTGCCGTGCCCAGACATATTGTCGCTATATTTTTCCGCCTTTAATTACGTTTATAACAAAGTCATTCTATTGGTCCTACTTTTCGTGAGAAGGCTGAGATAATCTGCTACAGAGAGGTTATTTTGAAGTTCAAGATGAATACAGCATTAAAGATTGTTTAAAAAGAAACTATCTTCAAAATTGTTATAAAATTGTTGGATAGGATTCCATTGTAATAAAATGTCTAATCGTCGCCTCATCTGTATTACAATCTTATTGTGTCTTTAATGGAGGAAAGGGTGTTTTTAAAATTAGTTTGTAATAATTATATTTTATTTTAAATACTATACGTTTAATAATTCGTTAAAATTTTAAAAAAAGTAAAATTAATAACCATTGAAAAAATTATGGTGGGTTGCGGGATTACCATGGATCGCTGTGGGGGCACGGGGCTCACAAAAGGTTAAGAACCCCTGGTCTAAACTGTCTAAAATGTTCACTTTTCACTTAAACACATCACTGTTTTCTGTCGTTTTGCAGTAGGTGCACTTTCCCCTCTCACTGGACACTTAGGATCCATGATTAAGGGCAATTTTCAAGCAAGAATACAAGATAAAAATAAAGTCTAGCACGTACGGAGGAACTATATTACGAGACTTACACACGAAATAGTGGTAACAGTGAGACTGAAGGAGAAAGCATAGGAGAAAGTATTGGGGTGCAGGGTAGCTGAGCAGTGGGAGACCGATTACACAGTAAACTCACAAATATTCGAGTCTGGCAAGTTGCGAATGGAATAACAGTGTACATTTAGTAACTTGTGAATATGTGAAATTCGCGAATTCAGCACTCGCAAATAGCGAGGGTTTACTGCATTCTCCTTTGTAATGAGGATATTGTAAAGAAAATTCACTCACAAATCTTAACCCCCATATATCTGCCCTTGGACTGGGGAAGGACGGAGGGAGGACTTGGAGGAGGCTCATGTTACAAAACATTGTAATTATTACCTGAAGGGTGACGGATTTCCCGAGAACACCAAACTGTCCGACCAATTCCTCGCAGCTATTCAAGTCGACCATGTCAGGTGGGAAAAACTGCTGTAAAATAAAAACAAAGCATGGTTAGAAGGGAG
This sequence comes from Uropetala carovei, assembly GCA_036926305.1. Classification (NCBI taxonomy): domain Eukaryota; kingdom Metazoa; phylum Arthropoda; class Insecta; order Odonata; family Petaluridae; genus Uropetala; species Uropetala carovei. Next base: position 8,616,011 of record JAXCHB010000084.1, on the reverse strand, counting down.
GTGACCTCGAGAGGGCAAGCATGAATACCGCATCATGTATGCACCATGGCATTATGCTTTATGCACATGAAAATGAATGCCAAAGTCTGGTTTTTGATACCGAGAACTTTGATAAGTGTTTCCAATGTTGTAACTACCCCTTCAGGAGCAAAATTGAGAAAGTCAGCCCCTAGCACATACATTTCTAAATGCATTCATAATAAACTAAGTCTTTTAATAAAAAAAATCACATTTCACTCTATATGTTTTATAACATTATAGAAATACAAAATTACATTAAATTACACATATGTTTAGTACATATAAAATTAATTTTTCTAATACTGATTAGCAAAAGCTGCTTTATTTGGAATTTTCAAAACAAAACCTTTCAGTGAAGAAGAAAAATTTTGATTAATGTTTTATGACCTTATTGAATTACAACATTACAGTAAAATGTTTTTACATAAAAACTTTAAATATTTTGTTCCTAAACTTTCCATTAGCAAAAACCTGTATAATTATAGAAGTATCCAATTTCCTTGCCATTTCATTTTCAACTGAAAGAACTGCTAAGTCATTTAGTCGGCCAAAGGAATTTTGGTGAGATAGCACTGCAGCATCCGCTCCATAAATGTTACTTGATATATTTACAAAGCACATGTTAACTTAATCATCGCTCTGTGAAATTATAGATAATGAATAAATAAAAGGAATCCTGTCAAGATTGCAGCCTGTTTCACGGTACAAATTAAGAGTCTAATAATTATTCATTCGCAAGTAATGCACAGATAGATGATTGGGTTAGCACTACCAAGACGTTGGCGCCCTGGGCAGCCACCCGGCTCACCGGTACCTTGGGCAAGCCCTAGTTGAGGCTCTAAATCTTGCAATAAGTCAGTTTAACATTTTTCGACTACCTTCTTCGATTCTGCACCAATCTCTTCTTTAGTTAGTTCTTTTTGATAAACAATTTGCAGTTATTACTGAAAAATATTTCATGATCGTTTTCATACATTCAAATATCTTTTATATTTCCTGTAAAAATTTTGTTATTGCGCAAAAGTATATTATTTATTTAAATATATATTTTAATAGAGGATATTTTTGCTTCATATTCGTAATTGTAATAAAATTCCTAGTCGATTGATACCATTGTCCACTGTTTCCTTCGTATTTCTGCCATCCCCCATTGCCACTCCCCCTCATACTACTCATACATTTTCATTTTCACAATTCATATTCGTAATTGTTATAAAATTTCTAGTCGATTTAAACAAATGTCCACTGTATTTCCTACGTATTTCTTCCATCCGCCATTTTCTCTCCCCCTATTTTTACTCCCATCCATTTTCATTTTTTTGCTTCATATTCATAATTCATAATTTTATAACAAGTAGCTGAACCAGCGAAATGTTGTGTGGTATATTTTCATTGATTTATAAAAAACTAGATAAAGTACCCGGCGTTGCCCGGGAATACTTGAAAATTAAAACGTTGATATAATACGAGCGTATTATAAGTGATAGAAATACATGTAGGATAATTAAAAGGAAATAAATATGGAAATAAATTATTTATGAAATGAAAGTCGCAGTACGTAAAATTTAAACATTTTATTTCACAAAATCTCTTTGTACACTGTATTAACGGTTTGCTCATTGCAAAACTTAACGTGACAGGGAATTGTAGCCTTTTAAATTGAAACAGAAAGTCTGTGGGTATGACAGGAATTCTCGGGATAAATACATCCTGTCCAACTGCGGGTCCTGTAATAACTGTGGCTTCTATCACAAAATTATGAAGGTTTTTTACAATTAATCTGGTGCCATTACAAAGTGTTGGAGGATTTAAATTACGGAGGCATATAATTGGTGCTCCAATTTTGAGTTTAAGAATGTGTTGTGGCAAACCCGAGACTTCTAGGGAGTTTAAGAATTCTGTTGGGTAATGAACACTCTCATCATCATCTATTACCAAATGAACAGATTTATATTCCCTCAGAACCCTCGGAATTTTGTCTAGAAGTTGTAGGTTAATGAAATTCACAGCATCATTTTTGGGTGCCAATATGGTCCTTTTAGGGAACCAATCAGGATTGAAGTAATGATCCTGTATATTTGGGAACACCGAGTCTTGTAATGATTTTAAATTATCTGTAACATTAGCGATATCACTTGTTGGTATAAGTCCTGTTCCATCTCCCTTTATATTTCCATTTCCTAAATCAAGAATATTTTTTGCAAAACCCTCCGCTGATTTATCATTATGCAGAAGTACCTGCATATTTTGGTGAAGTGATAGCTTTTTAACTGATGTCCAAATATAAGAATATTTGATACAGGCCTTTAGTTCATCTGCTTTGTTACCCCGAGGTATAACGGGAAGAGTTTGACGGAAATCGCCAGCCAAGATGACGGTGATGCCTCCCATAATAGAATTTGTTTTCTGTAAGTCTTGCAGCATTCTGTTCAAGGCTTCCAAAGCAACCTTGTGCATCATAGTGCACTCATCCCAAACTATAAGTGAGCACTCTTGGAGAATCTTCGCTTTCTCTGTACCTCTACTTATTACTTTTTCCATACATAGTAATGGGAAAGTATTGTATTCACGAAAAAAATCGACTTCGAGATTTCAACGGAATTACATGTTTTGAGGTCCCTAGAACACGTTTAGACTATTTTCGGAATGATGTCTGTGTGCATGCGTGTGTGTTTATGTGATTGTGGGCACTAACTCAAAAAGTACTCGTCATATCATTACCAAAATTCATATACAACACTTTAGCATGAGCACTAAGAACTGATTAGTTTTTGGACAATATCGGTTTACTGGAAGTCGAGGTTTATTGGAAACCCGATTCGGTTTTTGCGATATTCCTCAGTTAAAACTTCGTTACTGTGTATACAATTCTATACGAAGGTTATAGAGAATGTAATTTCCTAACTCTTTCATTTGAAACAATTTTCCATAGCAGTTATTGTTTAGGAATTATTTATAAATAATCGGTTTTTCGGTTTCCGTCAAATATCTCCTTAAAAACATCGTTATTGGTAATCTTTGTGAGGACCAATGTTGTAGAGAATAATATTTCTTCCAAGTTTTGTTTGAAACAAATTTTCGTGGAACCATCCATTTTGGTGATATTTTGCTTTTTCTTAATACCAGTATACAGCGCCAACACCATGTACCGGTGAATTCTGTAAACATATTCAAAATATACGTAATTTACGGCATTAAGGATGACTGTATTCTTTGACGATACGAAATAATAATTTTGCCTCATAATGCTATATACTAATGTCTGGCCCAAACTACTATAGTTGGAGAGCTGAAATTTAATACCGAGGTGAATAAAGAAAAATAATCGGAGGAAAAATTGCAAAATTGCAATAATGTGCATTATTTTGGCCGCTAAAAATTATAAACAATTTTACTAACATTTCATGGTTTAGGTATTTCTAAATGCGCTATCAAGCTGAAATTTTTTCTACCTGTAGAATTCGCCAAATAATGAAAACGGGAATATAGAAATTTGAAAATTTTTATTCGTTCGGCCGTAATTAATTCTCAAATGTTTAACAAATTGACTAATGTTTATGTACTTTCTGTAGAACCAGGAAGCTGAAAATTTTAACAGGGTTAGGAAATAATGTCCCGGTGGTAAATAGCTATGAAAATTTTAGAAATATTTATTGCTGTGGCTGTTAAAAATTAAAAACATTTAAACAATGTAATTCATATAAATGCACTTCTAGAGGTGCTACATTGATGAAATTTCGTATAAATGTGAGGTATTCATAACAAATGATACAAACCTATAAATATATTATAATTATAAATTTCGGGGGTTGTTTTTACCCCAATATTTTCAAAACAGAAAAACAAGTAATTCGGAGCGGAGATGCAACTTTAAGCATTGAAAATTATTTTTCAGCTTTTATTTTTACTTTAAGGTTAGAGAAAATGCTTGCAGAATGCAAGCACACATTTACTTGTCATTCTATAAGCACTCTACTTACAGAGGAGTATATACGATATAGGATACAAGTGAATGTGTGCTTGCATTCTGCAAGCATTTTCCCTCATTTAATAAAAAAGACTAAAAGCCGACAAAAAATTCTAAATGCAAAAGAGCCCTGCACCTATTTCAATGATTTCCGTTTGGAAATAATCTCAATTTTGAAGCTACCTGGAATCGAACCGGTGACACCTACGCAGGAGTTGTCTAATACCATAGAGATATACTCATGACATCTACAAACCCTGAAAATATCATTTATTTATTCGTCTTTGTTTCGTCTATATGAAGGAATTCATTTTTTCCATGCTTTCTTATGGGAGATATACCGGGTCTTCCGGAGTCGAACCCAGGACACTTGCCGTTAAAGTGATAACGGTTCCCTATAGATCTCCTGGGTATCTAACAACCCTCCAAGTTTGAATTCTCTACCTTATGGGAAAGTGCCATAAATTAATTTTCAAGTATGCCGCAATGCTTTTCTTATGGGAAAAAATGGAAATTTAGGAATTTCTGGAATCGAACCCATGACACCTAGGTATGAGATCTCAATTTTTCTGGCGGTTTCTCCATGCCCTCTACAATTACTGAAAATTGCAGTTCTCCATCTATTGTAGTTTGGGCCAGACATTAGTATCCTACTGTATCCTATATATCATTCTATAAGCACTCTTCTTACAGAGGAGGATATATATAGGATATAGGAGGATACTAAAGTCTGGCCCAAACTACAATAGTTGGTGAGCTGGAATTTAATACATAGGTGAACCGAAAAAAATAATCGGAGGAATAATTGCAAAATTGCAATAATGTGCATTATTTTGGCCGCTAAAAATTATAAACAATTTTACTAACATTTTGTGGTTTAGGTATTTCTAAATGCGCTATCGAGCTGAAATTTTTTCTACCTGTAGAATTCGCCAAATAATGAAAACGGGAAAATAGAAATTTGAAATTTTTTATTCGTTCGGCCGTAATAAATTCTCAAATGTTTAACAAACTGACTAATGTTTATGTACTCTCCGTAGATCCAGGATGCTGAAAATTTTAACAGAGTTACGAAATAATGTCCCGGTGGTAAATAGCTATGAAAATTTTACAAATATTTATTGCTGTGGCTGTTAAAAATTAAAAACATTTAAACAATGAAATTCATATAAATGCACTTCTAGAGGTGCTACATTGATGAAATATCGTATAAATGTGAGGTATTCATAACAAATGATAAAAACCTATAAATATTTTATAATTATAAATTTTACGGGTTGTTTTACCCCAATATTTTCAAAACAGAAAAACAAGTAATTCGGAGCGCAGTTGCAACTTTAAGCATTGAAAATTATTTTTCAGCTTTTATTTTTACTTTAAGGTTAGAGAGAATGCTTGCAGAATGCAAGCACACATTTACTTGTATCCTATATATATCCTCCTCTGTAAGAAAAGTGCTTATAGAATGATATGATATAGGATATATATAGGAGGATACTAATGTCTGGCCCAAACTACAACAGCTGGAATTTAATACATAGGTGAACTGAGAAAAATAATCGGAGGAATAATTGGAAAATTACGGCAATGTCTATTTTCTTGGTCGGTAAAAATTATAAACAATTTTACTAACATTTCATGGTTTAGGTATTTCTAAATGCGCTATCAAGCTGAAATTTCTTCTACCTGTAGAATTCGCCAAATAATGAAAAGGGGAGTATAGAAATTTGAAAATTTTTATTCGTTCGGCCGTAATAAATTCTCAAATGTTTAAAAAATAGACTAATGTTTATGTACTTTCTCTAGATCCAGGAAGCTGAAAATTTTAACAGGGTTAGGAAATAATGTCCCGGTGGTAAATAACATTGAAAATTTTAGAAATATTTATTGCTGTGGCTGTTAAAAATTTAAAAATTTTAAACAATGAAATTCGTATAAAAGCACTCTTAGAGGTGCTGCATGGATGAAATTTCGCATAAATGTGAGATATATATAGCAAATGTGAAAACCTATTAATGTATTTTAATTATAAATTTTAGGGGTTGTTTTTACCCCAATATTATCGAAAGAGAAAAACACGTAATTCGGAGACGAGATGCGTACTTATGCATTGATATTAATTTTTAGGCTTTTATTTTTACTTTCAGGTGAGAGAAAATGCTTGCAGAATGCAAGCACACGTTCACTAGTATCCCATATCGTATATCCTCCTCTGTAAAAAGAGTGCTTATAGAATGATAGGATATAGGATATATGATACTAGTGAACATGTGCTTGCATTCTGCAAGCATTTTCTCTAACCTTAAAGTAAAAATAAAAGCCTAAAAATTACTTTCAATGCATAAGTTTGCATCTCGGCTCCGAATTACGTGTTTTTCTGTTTTGAAAATATTGGGGTAAAAACAAGCCCTAAAATTTATAATTATAATACATTTATAGATTTTTATCATTTCTTACGAATACCTCACATTTATGCGAAATTTCATCAATGCAGCACCTCAAAGAGTGCATTTATATGAATTTCATTAATTTTTAACAGCCACAGCAATAAATATTTATAAAATTTTCAATGTTATTTACCACCGGGACATTATTTCCTAACCCTGTTAAAATTTTCAGCATCCTGGATCTACAGAAAGTACATAAACATTAGTCAATTTGTTAAACATTTGAGAATTAATTACGGCCGAACGAATAAAAATTTTCAAATTTCTATATTCCCATTTTCATTATTTGGCGAATTCTACAGGTAGAAAAAATTTCAGCTTGATAGCACATTTAGAAATACCTAAACCATGAAATGTTAGTAAAATTGTTTATAATTTTTAGCGGCCAAAATAATGCACATTATTGCAATTTTGCAATTTTTCATCCGATTATTTTTCTTTATTCACCTCGGTATTAAATTTCAGCTCTCCAACTATAGTAGTTTGGGCCAGACATTAGTATCCTCCTATATCCTATATATATCCTATATATCATTCTATAAGCACTCTTCTTACAGAGGAGGATATATATAGGATATATATAAGATATATATAGGATATAGGAGGATACTAATGTCTGGCCCAAACTACTATAGTTGGAGAGCTGAAATTTAATACCGAGGTGAATAAAGAAAAATAATCAGAGGAAAAATTGCAAAATTGCAATAACGTGCATTATTTTGGCCGCTGAAAATTATAAACAAGTTTACTAACATTTCATGGTTTAGGTATTTCTAAATGCGCTATCGAGCTGAAATTTTTTCTACCTGTAGAATTCGCCAAATAATGAAAACGGAAATATAGAAATTTGAAATTTTTCATTCGTTCGGCCGTAATAAATTCTCAAATGTTTAACAAACTGTCTAATGTTTATGTACTTTCTGTAGATCCAGGAAGCTAAAAGTTTTAACAGAGTTAGGAAATAATGTCCCGGTGGTTAATAGCATTGAAAATTTTATAAATATTTATTGCTGTGGCTGTTAAAAATTAAAAACATTTAAACAATGTAATTCATATAAATGCACTTCTAGAGGTGCTACATTGATGGAATTTCGTATAAATGTGAGGTATTCATAACAAATGATAAAAACCTATAAATATTTTATAATTATAAATTTTACGGGTTGTTTTTACCCCAATATTTTCAAAACAGAAAAACAAGTAATTCGGAGCGGAGTTGCAACTTTAAGCATTGAAAATTATTTTTCAGCTTTTATTTTTACTTTAAGGTTAGAGAAAATGCTTGCAGAATGCAAGCACACATTTACTTGTATCCTATATATATCCTCCTCTGTAAGAAGAGTGCTTATAGAATGATATATAGGATACCATTCTATATCTACTCTTCTTACAGAGGATATACGATATACGATATAGGATACAAGTAAATGTGTGCTAGCATTCTGCGAACATATTCTCTAACCTTAAAGTGAAAATAAAAGTCGAAAAATAACTTTCGATGCATAAGTCCGCATCTCGGCTCCGAAGTACATGTTTTTCTATTTTGAAAATTTAGGGGTATAAACAACCCCTAAAATTTATAATTACAAAACATTTATAGGTTTTCTGCATTTCTCAGGAATTCCTCACATTTATGCAAAATTTCATATATATAGCACCTCTAGAAGTGCATTTATAAGAATTTCATCGTTTAAATTTTATTAATTTTTAACAGCCACAGCAATAACTGTTTCTAAAATTTTCAATGTTATTTACCACCGGGACATTACTTCCTAACTGTGTTAAATTTTCCAGCTTCTTCGATCTACCGAAAGTACATAAACATTAGTCAATTTTTAAACATTTGGGAATTTATTACGGCTGAACGAATAAATATTTTCAAATTTCTATATTCCCGTTTTCATTATTTGTTGAATTCTACAGGTAGAAAACATTTCAGCTCGATAGCGCATTTGGAAATACCTAAACCACGAAATTAGCGGCCAAAATAATGCACATTGTTACAATTTTGCAATTATTCCTCCGATTATTTTTCTTTGTTCACCTTGGTATTAAATTGCAGCTCTCCAAGTATAGTAGTTTGGGCCAGACATTAGTATCCTCCTATCATATCCTATATATCATTCTATAAGCATCATTCTATAAGCACTCTTCTTACAGAGGAGGATATACGATATATGATACTAGTGAACATGTGCTTGCATTCTGCAAGCATTTTCTCTAACCTTAAAGTAAAAATAAAAGCCTAAAAATTACTTTCAATGCATAAGTACGCATCTCGGCTCCAAATTACGTGTTTTTCTGTTTCGAAAATATTGGGGTAAAAACAACCCCTAAAATTTATAATTATAATACATTTATAGGTTTTTATCATTCGCTATGAATACCTCACATTTATGCGAAATTTCATCCATGCAGCACCTCTAAGAGTGCATTTATATGAATTTCATTGTTTAAACTTTTTTAATTTTTAACAGCCAGGCAATAAATTTTTCTAAAATTTTCAATGTTATTTACCACCAGGACATTATTTCCTAACCCTGTTAAAATTTTCAGCTTCCTGCATCTACAGAAAGTACATAAACATTAGTCAATTTTTAAACATTTGAGAATTTATTACGGCCGAACGAAAAAAAAAGTTTCAAATTTCTATAATCCTGTTTTCATTATTTGGCGAATTCTACAGGTAGAAAAAATTCAGCTTGATAGCACATTTAGAAATACCTAAACCATGAAATGTTAATAAAATTGTTTATAATTTTTAGCGGCCAAAATAATGCACATTGTTGCAATTTTCCAATTATTCCTCCGATTATTTTTCTCGGTTCACCTATGTATTAAATTCCAGCTTTTCAGCTATTGTAGTTTGGGTCAGACATTAGTATCCTCCTATATCCTCCTCTGTAAGAAGAGTGCTTATAGAATGATATATATATACCCTATATACTCGTGTATAGGTCGACATTTAAATACAAAATTTCTAGCAAAAAAGCATAGAGTCGACCTATACACGAGAGATATTTATGGTAGGTTTAAACTTGATATTACTTGACGTGTGTTAAAATATGACGGAATTTGCACTATCGATGTATTATAACGTCGATGTATTGAGAGAAAGCATTTACTATCGATAACTACCGTAACTTAAATTACCGTTTACTATCGGAACTTAAATTAATGGTGTATACAAAAGAATTAATTATTTGTGGAGTTGAAACAGTTTTAATTAAAGCAGAACATATGTGAACAAATAAAAGTATCTTAAAATCCTTCAAATTCCTCATCATCGGAGCTATCGGATCTAAATAACTCGCACCAGTCCTTTTCTGCAATGTTTTCATCCTATGGATCATTCAAATGTTCTTCATCGGGAATAAACTCGTCATCAGACTCATCATTGCACAATAGATCGTCTTCTGTTCCATCCAGGAGATTGGATATTCCGCATTTCTTAAAAGATTTAATCACAGTTTCCGTTCTTATTTCTTCCCAAGCCTGTATAACCCATTCGCACAATGTTGATAGTGTAGGGGCTTGTATGGCACCTCCTTTAGTGAACGTTTTTTCTTCTCTTATCATCCATTCGTTCCACTTTTTTCTCATATTGTCTTTAAATGGCTTATTAAGCGATACACCCAATGGCTGTACAATACTAGTTAGGCCACCAGGAATCACTGCGATATCTGTTTTGCAGCCTAACCTCTTTTACAACACTATCCACAAGATGTGCCCTGAACACATCCCAGACGAGAAGACTTTTCTCTTTTCGTAACCCTCCTGTTCGGAAACTCCAAATTCTTTTCAACCACAATTTTAACCCATCTTCATCCATCCAAGCTTTGTTGCGGAAGTGGACTACAACGCCATTTGGGAATTTATGTTTTGGAATAGGTTTCCTCTTAAATATAACCATAGGCTTAAGTTTACTACCTATACAAGAAAGCACAACAGTGAATCTAGTTTTCTCGTGTCCTGTTGTTTTTATCAGCACTGTTTTCTCTCCAGCTGTGTTTACTGTCCGATTCGACGGCATATCGAAATACATTGGAGTTTCGTCCATATTTCCAACACAGGCCAACCTGTATTCATTTTTTTTCTATGCCTAATAATAAATTTCTGAAATTCGATAACTTTTTCGTCAAGTTCTGCCGGTAAACGCTGCGATATTTTTGTTTTTTGTCGCAGTACAAAATTGTGCCTCTTCATAAATCTCGTACACCAACCAGAACTTGCTTTGAAGTCTGTAATATTAAAGCTCTTTGCTTTTTTCAAGGCAAAGACTTGAATGGATCCACGGGAAATAGCAGTTCCATTATGACGATTTTCAAGGACATAGTTTTCCACTTCTTTTTCTAACTCCGGCCATTTACTACCCTTTCCTCTGTTTGCACATTTAGTTTTAGGACTCTTTCTCAATTGTTCAGAAACTTTCTTCCAGTCTCTGACATTCTTTTCGGACACCTTGAACTCTCTCGCTGCTGCACAATTGTTGGTTTTTGCGGCAAATTCAATAAATTTGAGCGTAAAGTTTGCTGTGTAACTATATCGTTTAGAATCCATATTTCTAAAGCTATGGGTTCACGAGTCGAACTTTTCAACTACCAAATGAAAGGAAAACACGCGGTAATAGAAATAAATTTTCATAGACTATAATTATTTCGGTGAATTAAAATAATTTTCATGATTTATAAATACCTCTGTGATCTGCAATGACTTTAATGATCTATAATTATGTTTGTTCACAGTAAGTACGTGAATATAACCCTTTTACGCTTAACTTTCAGTCTATCACGTGGTCTACTATCTGTCAGATCGCCGGGACGAAACATATATATATACCGAGGCATCCGAGTGCTATAAATCGAGATATCGAAAGTGGCCAACTTCCTAGTGGCTGGACTTGCAAAATATCGTAATATATATCGTATTCCAAAGTGTTATGTTGACTTATACGATAGTATTGTGACTTATACTAGTAAACTCCTGTATGTTACCCTGCCAATACACCGGGATGATATATTAACTTCCATTATTTTCCAATACTTTAAACTACATAGAATGTTCTCATTAATATGGTGATGTACGAATGAAGACATTAAAAATGTTAACTTATATCTCTTTTAGCCGTTACTACGTGAGAATGTGCCTGTAAAAAAATTTGGTAGTCCATAGTTTTTACTTCAAATAAATGTACATGAACTAGCCAAATTAATAATTACTGGAAAAAACCAGGGTCGACTTATACATGAGATATGTGAAAAACGAAAAATTTAATTAAAAATTCGGGAAGTCGACCTATACACGAGTATATACGGTTATATATATACTAGATAATATGTGCTTGCATTCTGCAAGCATTTTCAAATTTTAGCATTTTTACAAATTCAAATTATTCCCAATCGATGTTGTACATAATTATATAACCATGTCAAATTTGGAGTTTGTAGATCATTTAGAAATGCCTTATAATTTTAATCCTCATATAGGGCAATAATGGAGCAAAACAGCCCCTAACATTATGAATTTTTACAGTCTCAGATTTTTTCCATCTGTTGTAACTAAAAACCCATAATTCTGCCAAATTTCAAGTTTGTATCTCATTAAGAAGTGCCTTATAATTATCACACTCGCATGGGGCCGAAAAGGGGCTAAGCCACCCATTAAAAATTGGAATTTTTGCAATTTTACAATTTTATCTTAGTTTGCCATGAAAATTCTATAATTGTGCCAAATTTCAAGTCTCTAGATATTATGCAGCTGCCTCGCATTTTTTGTTCTCGCATGGAGCCGAAAAGTGGCAAAACCGCCCCTTAAAAATGAGAATTTTTGTAATTTTATAATTTTATCTTAGGATGCAATGAAATTTCTATAACTGTGCAAAATTTTAAGTCTCTGGGTCCTATGCTTTTTTGTTCTCGAATTGGGCAATAATGGGGCAAAAAAGCCCCAAAAATGAGGCTTATATCCATATCGGATTTCATTAGGTGTAGTTTAACATTAACAGCATTAAAATATAAGCATCTGATTCCCATTAAAAGCTTACCCATATGAAAGGATAGAGTTGTTACCAAGGAACCCTATTGTTAGACCCGGAAAAATTTGCAATTTTTTGCGATATAAACTATATTTTTACGTTAATTTGCAAAGAAATTTTTATAATCGTGCAAAATTTCAAGTCTCTAGGTCATATGGAGCTGCCTCATCATTTTTGTTGTCGTATGGAGTAATACTGGGGAAACACAACCCGAAAAATAGGGTTTATTACAATATCGGAATTCCTTCATTAAGCATAGTTTAACATTAAAGGCATTGAAATATATGCCTCTGATTCCCATTAAAAGCTTTCCCATATGAAAGCATTAAGCCTGTTGCTAGGAAGCCTATTGTTAGAGCAAGAAAAATTACCACTTTTTTGCGATAAAAACTATAAATTTATGCTAATTCTAATCGGATTTGAATTCTGTCTTCAAAAATAAGAAAGTCCAATTTATATCCTAACCGATAGTTTAAGTCCTGAGTTCGTATATTGATGGGAGTAATTTTAAAATGCATATATAAAAACCTCTACACCAATTTACATGTTTTCTTATGGGCCAAAAATGGGGCAAAAAGGGACCAAAAAAACCTCCCAAAACAGGAATTTCGCCAGTTTCGGATTTTTTCCTTCGGTTGTGACCTAAAACCTATAATCCTACCAAATTTCAAGTTTCTGGCTTATCTGGAAGTGCCTCATAATTTTGTATCCTCCTATATCTATAATATATAGATGCTTCTTACACATGATATCTATAATATATAGATGCTTCTGACAGATGATATATATAGGAGGATACAAAATTATGAGGCACTTCCTGATGTGGTAGAAACTTGAAATTTGGTAGCAGTATAGGTTCTTGGTCAAAACCGAAGGAAAAAATCCGAAACTGCAGAAATTCCTATTTTAAGGGGTTATTTTGGCCCCTTTTTGCCCCATTTTTTGCCCATAAGAAAGCATGTAAATTGGTGCAGAGGTTTTTATATTTACATTTTAAAATTACTTCCCATCAAGATACGAACTCGAGACTTAAACTGTCGGATAGAATATAAATTGTATTTTTCATTTTTAAAGACAGAATTCAAATCCCAGTAGAATTAACATAAAATTATAGTTTTTATCGCAAAAAATTGCTAATTTTTCTGGGTCTAACAATAGGTTTCCTTGGTAACTAGCTCTATCCTTTCATATGGGTAAGCTTTTAATGGGAATCAGAGGCTTATATTTTAATGCTGTTAATGTTAAACTACACCTAATGAAGGAAATCCGATATTGATATAATCCTCATTTTTGGGGCTGTTTTGCCCCATTATTGCCCCATTCGAGAACAAAAAAGGTGATGCAGCTGCATAGGACCCAGAGACTTGAAATTTGGCACGGTTATAGAAATTTCATTGCAACCTAAGATAAAATTACAAAATTACAAAAATTCTCATTTTTAAAGGGCGGTTTTGCCCCTTTTCAGCTCCATGCGAGAACAAAAAATGTGAGGCAGCTGCATAGGACCTAGAGTCTTGAAATTTGGCACGATTATAGAATTTTCATGGCAAACTAAGATAAAATTGTAAAATTGCAAAAATTCCTATTTTTAATGTTTGGTTTTGCCCTTTTTCGGCCCCATACGAGTGTGATAATTATAAGGCACTTCTTAATGAGATACAAACTTGAAATTTGGCAGAATTATGGGTTTTTAGTTACAACAGATGGAAAAAAACTGAGACTGTAATAATTCTTAATGTTAGGAGCTGTTCTGCTCCATTATTGCTCCATACGAGGATTAAAATTATAAGGCACTTTTAAATGAGCAACAAACTCCAAATTTGACATGGTTATATCATTATGTACAACATCGATTGGGAATAATTTGAATTTGTAAAAATGCTAAAATTTGAAAATGCTTGCAGAATGCAAGCACATAACAACTAGTATATATATATATATATATAATAATATAGTTTGCACCTCTGCGACGATTAATGTTTTACATTATGGACAATATTGGAATAAAAACAACCCCTAAAATTTATAATTATAAAACTTCTATAGTTTTTCATCAATAGACACGAATACCTCACATTTGTGCAAAATTTCATCGATGTAGCACCTCTGAATGTGTAGTTATATAAAATTAATTGTTTAAAAATGATGAATTTTTAACATACACAATAATAAACTTTATTCTTCAATATTATTTACCGCTGTAATAGCATTCCCTAATTTCTCAAACTATTAAGCTCCTTAGCTATAATAAAAGTGCATAAACATTAGTAAATTTTTTAAATATTTATGAATTTTTTACGGCCCAATAAATAAACTTCTTCAAATTTCCATAATCCCGTTTTTGTTACTTAGTAAGATCTACCATTAGAAAAAATTTTGGAATTATAGCACATTTATATGTAACTAAACCATGAAACGTTTGTTTATATGTTTATAATATGTGAATGCATTATGCAAGCATTTTTAATTATTAGCAATTTTACGATTTCGAATTATTCGTAATCGATTATGTCCAAAACCATATAACCGTGTCAAATTTCAAGTTTGTATCTCATTAAGAAGTGCCTTATAATGTTCACACTCGTACTGGGTAGAAATGGGGCAAAACCGCAAATAAAATTTTGAATTTTTCCTTTTTTTTATTTTATCTTCAGTTGCAACAACATTCCTTTAATCGTGCTAAATTTCAAGTCTCTAGGTCATATGGACTTCCATCGTACAGCTGACTCATCACAGTACAGCGTTGACAAATTGTGTAAACTTTAATTACATTTTTCTCGGTAATAATGAGGTTTTCGAAATTTTTACAAAGAATATTTTGGTCTTAGAATTTGGCTAGGAATCACGTACTGAGATTCGTGGGCACGAATTCTGGGACACCCTGTATATATATATATACAGTAAAACTCGTTTAATACGTATTTGAGGGGACCGACTCATTGCTTCATTATAAGCGTGACTACGATATATACGAGAAACATGGTTTTTGGCCTATACATCCCATATAACACGTAGACACATACAGTAAAAGCTGTGCTATCCTGCTATTTAGAACCGGCCACCCTTAGATACCGGCAATTACACAAATACAATTCATTTTGTATTTCTTTTTCTTTTTTTATGAACTTTTATGTGAATAGTATATGTGTAATACCACAACTTCCACTTTAAAATTTCTTAAAATATAAGATAGAGATATATATTACGTATTTACTCCGTATACTTCTGTGGCTGCCGAGTAAGCATGGCATTTTTGGTTAGGTAACCCATTTGCCTTGTCTAGATGTTTTGGTGTACTTCTAAAATTTCCAGTTTTATCGCTTTTTATTATTTAAAAAATTACCCATCCATTTAATATGTCACAAAAATAAATACTTAAAATCAAGGGACAGGAGAGAAAAGGTTGTTTTAACGCTAACACAAAAGCTGGAGCAGATCAACGAATTGAAAAAGGAAAAAATAGAGCAGCCATAGGAAAGAATTCAACATCGGATCTTCCACGCTCTACGATATCAAGGCTCATAAGGCTAAATTAATGAAATTTGTGTCATCTTCCGAGACGAGTAAATCAATTAATAAACATCATACACTTCATAAGCCAAAAATTAAGGAACTGGATAAAATATTATATGACTGGTTTTCATAGAAATGTTCAGAAGAATTAAATAATTTCGTCCTTTTCTAATAGAGCAAATGAAGATAAATAATAAAGATAAATAATAAAGATATAATCCAATAAATTCAATTTTGGGAACAGGTTCTCTCCCGTAATCCCCAAACTTCCCGGACACCCTAAACTTTTCAATAGCCTTTTTGTTTTGTGTAAGCGTAGCAACGTATTAAATAAGAATGGTTAAATAGTGTCTATATCTACCTACGTGTGGAAGAATTAAAATGGAAAATGCAAACCCCATGCAAAGTTATGTTTGGGGTTATTGCTAAATTTGCGATGACAAAATCGAAAAACGCTCCCCTAACTGGATATTTCTCCTAATCGGCTTTCCACAATCCCCAAGATAGCCGGATAACACAGCTTTTACTGTATTTGCAGTGAGTCGACTTCAATGCTGTACTTACATATGCAAAGAGATGCTTATCAACTTCGCGGCATGTAAAATGTTTGACTGCTATTACATACAATTTTTTAAATGGTCAATTAATATTATTATTGTCATTAATTTACATAAAAATTTCACATTTCTAATATAATTTCAAAACAAAGGGAGCGTGTAAATTCGTATGGAAGGGGTAGATGGAGGAAGGTGACCTCTACGAACAAGTGCGCGGTAAACGGACGGAAACTATTCATTACTTATTGCTCTGCTCGCCTAAATTCGTTATATATGGGGCATTTTTTCCCACGGGACCAAACATTTGTTCGTAACAGCCGAGAATTCGTAAAATGCGTGCTCGTTACATCCAAGAAATTTAACCAATGCACTTATGGAGAAGTTCAAGGGACCGAGACATTTCTTCGTTATAGCCGAGATTTCGTTTTAGGCGTGATCGTTATAAACAAGCTTTACTGTATATACATACATATATATACATACATACATACATACATTCATACATACATACATACATACATACAAACACATATATATATATATATATATATATATATATATATATATATATATATATATATATATATATATATATATATGTATATACTAATATATATATGTGTGTGTGTGTGTGTGTGTGTGTGTGTGTGTGTGTGTGTGTGTGTGTGTGTGTGTGTGTATACATATATACATATATATACATATATATATATCATCATCATCATCAGCCTTTTTCAGTCCACTGACGGACGAAGGACTCCCCCAGACTCTTCCAGTTCTCCCTGTTAACTGCCTCCCTCCTCCACGTTTGCCCCAAGAACTTAACAAGCTCTCTGTCCCACCTGTCTTTCGGTCTTCTTTTTGGTATCTTGATGTGTTAACATGTCACAGTGCTATTCAGACGAAGTGTTCTGCTTGTTTAATCATCGCACACTGATAGATGGGGGTGAAATATCATCAGCCTTGTCCACACTTGGAAACAATGTTGCAGAACGATGCATCGGAAGTTTCGAAACACTTGATAAACATTGTGTCGGAAGTATGTACACAGTTCGTATACTGCCCGATACACTTCTCCGCAACATTGTTTCCAGTTGTGGATGAGACTTACACATATTATGCCCAGAATAAGAATACTGAATTACTCACAAAGGAACAAACGGGATGTAATTTGAATCCCTATGGAGATTCATCCACTCATCAAGACATCACGAAAAATGAACGAGAAACAAAGTAGACAACATTTCCTATATAGAATCTTTCACTTTTCTCCATATTTATTCATAAGATGCCTGAAATATTAAAATACGGGACATCCCTATGTCCCAACGATCCTTCTCAGAACACCGGGACAAAATGCTGAAAAACGGGACGCCTGGTCACCCTATTTGGGAAAGATCTGAAGACACCATTTTAGCAATGGTGTTGGACAAGATGATACCAAAATATTCATTTCACAAGCCATTCAGTGTGCTCTTTCCAAATCGCACTGAATGGGAAAAGGGGCTTCGACCCGACAGGAAAGGGGGACTAATCTGGTATACAGATGGGTCCAAGACAAATGCAGGCACTGGGGCTGGGGTGTACTGTTATGGAACTAGGATGAAATTTCATTTTAGCCTAAGGCAGTACGCAACAGTTTTCCAGGCTGAGGTGTATGCTCTAATTGCATGTGTAAAGGAGAATGTGAAAAGGAACTATAAAAATAGGAACATCTACATTCTCTGTGATAGTCAAGCGGCATTAAAGACACTTGACTCATACCAGATTGACTCTAAATTAGTTTGGAATTGCATCCAATCCCTGATAGAGCTGGCAGAACATAACAGGATTCAACTGCTATAGGTGCAGGGTCATAAAGGGATTGAAGGTAATGAAATTGCCGATTTGTTGGCAAAAAAGGGTGCTGAAAGTTCCTTCTTGGGACCTGAGCCTGCGTGCAGCATTTCTATGAATGTCG
Source organism: Uropetala carovei (assembly GCA_036926305.1). Lineage (NCBI taxonomy): Eukaryota > Metazoa > Arthropoda > Insecta > Odonata > Petaluridae > Uropetala > Uropetala carovei. The sequence continues at coordinate 8,597,512 of JAXCHB010000084.1, read as the reverse complement.
TAAGGAAGGAAATCAGGGACAGAATGAACAAAAGGCACCCTGCCTATTGGAGGTCCATTAGTAGACAGGAACATGCGAAATCCTTCATAGAGGGAATCTTGCAGAGCAGAGCTAGGGAACTATTATGCTTAAATAGGAACCAGCTAAGAACAGTGACGGGCGTATTGACTGGACACTGTCACTTAAAGGGACACTTACACAAGCTAGGCTTGGTTGAAGACCCTAAGTGTCGTAAGTGTGGAAAAAGTGAGGAAACAGCCTCACATATTCTATGTCAATGCGAGTCCCTTGCAGGACTCAGATTTCGTCACTTGGGCTCTCATTTTATGAGCCCAAGTGACTATCATAGGATCCCAACAAACAAGCTACTGTGATTTATTCAAAGTGCTTGTTTGCTAGCAGGATAAATGGCTGGGGATGCAGTACAAGGGCCGTAGATAACCCATCCTTCTAATTACAATTCAAACAATGAAATGAAGATTCACCTGCTTTGAATAAATCATTAGAAACACTTCCCATACGCAGTTAACTGAATAATTATCCGTAAATATTTATGTTTCTATGTATACTAAAGTTTGACGTATTCTTTTTAGTAACTAATATTATCGGACTATGCACTCAAGTCGTACGATCATATAGTTCAATCCCATTCCTTCCACTAGAGGTTTCTTTATGTAAAGGGGCTCTGCCCCTGACCGCTGTCCGGTTTCAACCCGTGAGATTAGTGGCAAAAATAGAGCACACCTTTCTAGCTCTTCTCCACATCCATTCAAGAGAATAACCAATAAGCCAGTCAGAAATCTGCATTTTAAGTCATATTAGAGAGGATATTAATGCTACACAGTAATTGACCACAAACGTGTGTTTATAATTTTCTCTGTTTCTTATTATTGAATAATATGCCCTTTCTTTTTTTATATAGCGATCAATGCAACTGTTTATTTAGATTAGCTACGAAGAGAAGATAACCGTGTAACTTTCAATATGTTTTAAAAAATATCGTATGTCACTATTCTCATCTAATTTTAAATTTATGCATGAGCCTATTTGCATTAATAAGCATTACATCTGTATAATATAATAATTTTAATTACAAAAAGGTAAGAATCCAGCATTCAAATGATGAAATGAAGATTCAATTGCTTTGATTAAACGATTAGAAACGTTTCCCATATGCGGTAAACAGAATAATTATCCGTAAATATTTATAATGCTATGGATCGATAATTTTTATGCTTAACCCTTTATTTACTGACGGGACCTCTGAGTCCCGGTCAGAAAAATCTAACTCAGTTTTTTTCACTCTGACTTCTAAACTGGTATGACTAATTTAGAATGTTAATTAACTGGTGTACATGTATTTTATGATGTTTTTTCTGACAATTTATCGCTTATCATATTTTTTTACGATTTTTGATTGAGTTCCTGCAGGAAGCCATAACTACAATAGAACCTATGCATACATTTTCTCATAATGTAAGAACAATATGAAACATGCATGTTTAGAATATTTTTTATTTATTGTATTAATAAATATAATTGATAATTAACACAATTTGAATAGTTTCTTGCATATAGTTTAGGAGTTATTACGGTGTATATGTGGCGGGACCGATATGTCCCGTCAGGTCTCAAGCGATTCTCTTGCATTGTCATGCGGTGTTGCATATATCAGTTTGCTTTTCAAATACCAATTTGTTCGAAACTGAAATCGAACCAAAAATGGCATTCGAAAAAAGAAACATTATATTTGCCTTTGGTAAGATGGAATAAAAATGTAAAATATAAACTTTTTAACTGGAATCACATCTGTAAACTGTAATTTTTTCAAGTTTCAGTTTGCATAAACAATGCGGGTAAAAGAAGTTATTCCCCATACATTCGCATATCGTACTCGGTCATAGATATAATGCTGTGAGTGTCGCAACCGCTTCCACGAGAAATGTCCTTTTCGCAAACACATTGAACACATTATCTATCAGTTATTCCTTGTGAATTGTACAGGAAAGGTTCTGGTTTTCTTCTTTCTGTGAGTTTGTATAGAAAGAACCGAAGAAGATAAAGAGAAGGTTTTTCATCTTATATGTGAAATATTTTGCCAGCTGAGTACCAGATTTTCGTCTGCATCAGAGGGAAGCTAACCATTGACGAAGGAAAAGGTAATTATCATTGTGTGTATATAATTTATATGGGTTTATAATTTAAAAGTTTCACTTGTATCCGATACAATGACACGTGACCGCTATTTTCAGATTTTGGCCAATTTACATATAAATGATAATGAATTTATGTTAAGAGGCAATACCGACAAACTGTACAAAATAAGGCCATTGATCACCGGACTAAACAAAAATTATCAAAAGTTGTGAATGTCAAAACAGTATCAAAGCATAGATGAATCTATGATAGTGTTCAAGGGCAGGTCATCTATCAAGCAATATAACCCAAAGAAACCTATAAAGAGGGGGTATAAATTGTGGTGCCGCTCTGATATGAGTGCTTACATTTATGAATTTAGCGTTTACCAGGGCAAACACGGGAATGATGAAAGCGTGCAGTCAGATTTGGGATTAGGGGGATCAGTAGTGGAAAGACTAACTAAATCACTAGAAGGAAATAATTACATTATAATGATGGACAACTACACTAAAACTTTTTCAGTACCTGAAATCAAAGTGTATATTTGCTTGTGGAACGGTGAGGTCCAACAGACAGGGTCTTCCTTCATTGGCTAGTGATAAAACACTTAAAAAAGGAGAATATGACCATAGAATCAGCAATGATGGTATTTTGTACCTGAAGTGGATGGATAATCGATCTGTGCATCTTCTTTCTAATTACCATGGCACTGAAAAAACAATGGTAAAACGAACACAGAAGGATGGATCTAAACTTGAAGTGAATGCATCCATCATAGTGAATGATTATAACAATCACATGGGAGGAGTGGATAAATCAGGTATGTTATGGTCACTCCATGAAATTGATCGAAAATCAAAAAAATGGTGGATGAGGTTATATTATGGACTGATGGAAATGACCCTTGTAAATTCGTATATAATATACTGTGAGCTAGAAGAAGATATTCCTGTCATAACTTACAAGTGCAGTGTTACAAAGGGATTACTAACGAAGGCTTCAGCAGCTCCTAAAAAGAGAGGACGGCCAAGAAATACAGTTGAAATGCCTGATGTCAGCCCAACATATCCCAAAAAAGGAAGTATAAATATTCTGTTCCAGCAGAAGTAAGACTGGAAAATAGAGGTGTTCACTGGCCTGAATTTGTGGCAGCAAGAGGAAGATGTGAGGTTTGTTCCTAAAAAAAATTGAACCAAGACCTCATTCAAAATGTAAATATTGTAAAGTTTTTCTGTGCCTAAATGAAAGAAAGAACTGCTTTTATGAATATCACATTGCATAACGTTGTCATTTGTTATGTTTTAATAATAATAATATCAGTGATTGTAATTGCGTTGCAAACTGATTTCCAAATTTTAACATATGAATTACGTCAGTTTTATGGACTTGTGACCTGACGGGACTTCCGAGTCCCATGTTAAATTTTGACATTGTTTTTTACAAAAATTTTGTAAAAAGTTGTATAATTGTATAATAATAAATAAAAAACAAATTTATATTAAAAAAATTGCAGATATATTATTTTTTTAAATATCAGTAAATAAAGGGTTAAACAAAAGTGCAAAGCGAATAACGATTTTATTTCACCTATTTGAAGGTTTAATTGACATTAACTGAATGAAAGGCAACAATGACAGTTGCCTTGGCAATGCCAGGAAAGAGTACAAAATATCCGTTAAAATTCAAAAACAATTGTGTATTTCTGAAAATCTCGACCATGTTACATGTCAACATTGCAAGAATAAGATAGTATAGAGTTTTATCCATTGAATAAAGCATAAACAAAGAAAATCGGTCCATATTTACGTGTTTTAATGAATGAAGGAAAAGAACTTTGCACTCTGAAAAATCAAAAATCCTGTAAAAACTTATGAGAACACATAATTGTCTCCTGGATTCAAATCCAGGATTTTATGAAAATGAGAATAGTATTCTAGGGACCTACTAGCTTGTAGAAACAAAATGCAGTTTACCGTATATCTCTAGAACGAACGACTTTTGAGATACAGGTGGGGACGGACGGACAGAGGGACACTTCCAAAATTATATATAGGATTATAAATATTAAGCAAAAAATGTAAATGGAGGGGGAGTAAAAAGAGGGGAGAATGACAATGGTGAAGTAAGAAATACGAAGGAAATACAGTGGACATTGGCAACAATCGACTAGGAATTTTATAACAATTACGAATAGGAAGTGAAAAAATGAAAACGGAGGGGGAATAGAGAGAGGGAGGTGTCACAATTGTGGAGTAAGAAATATGAAGGAATCACAGTGAACAATGGTATCAATAGACTAAGAATTTTATAACAATAACAAATGTGAAGCAAAAAAATGAAAATGGAGGGGAGTAAAAAGAGGGGGGAGCGGAAATGGGGGTGGAAGAAATACAAAGGAAACACAAGTGGACATTGGCATCAATCAACTGGGAAATTTATAACAATTATGAATATGAAGCGAAAAAATGAAAACGGAGGGGGAATAGAGAGAGAGAGGGGGGAGGAAGTAATATGAAGGAAACAGTGGACATTGGTATCAATTGACTAGGAATTTTATAAAATAACGAATATGAAGTGAAAAAAATATAAATGGAAGGGGAGAAAATGGACAGCGGAGTGAAAAGGACGGAGGATGAAATAGGAAGGAAACAGTGGACATTGGTATCAATTGACTAGGAATTTTATAACAAAACGAGCTGAAGGTGCCCGGCGATGCCCGGGTTATGCCAGACGTCTTTGGCGTATAAAATTATGTATTATATGGTAATACAACCATTTCACCTTTTGCGCATTCTTTACCAAAGGATGAAGCCATTATAAATTAGAAAAATATGTTTTAATATTTATTTGAAAGCTTGCTTGTAAACAATATTTTTTGTTTTTCCTTCATTAGCATAAATAAACAAATTTTTGCTTGATCCAAAATGTAAACATGCAACATAGAGTTGGTCATGAGAAAAAAATTGATTTTTCCAAATTAATGCCAGCCACGTTTAAAGAAAACAATACTTTCTCTAGACTATTGGAGAAAGTAAAAACTAATTCTGAGATATCTCTGATACCTATGAATTGGGCCGGGAGGGTCCATGGAGGTCCGGAGAGAACGTGAGCATACGTGAGAGTAATAGGATTTCGAGTTTAACAATGTAATCGGTTGGCGATAGAATTATACTCATTGAAAAGAAAGTGCACTCACCTATGACAACTGCACAATATCAGTTGGAACAGTTTACACATATAAACTCAGTTGTTGCCTAGCATTTTCCACACCCATTCTTAATGCAGATCTTGCAAATGCCAACCCTGTTATTGTTCTTACAATTGAGTATAAATATTACTAAAGTTTTGTTAGCCGCATGATCACACAGTCGAAATATGATGTGTAAACATGCTCGTAAACATTTAAACTCAATATCAAACCCAATATGCGGATAAGTAATCCTATATAGGGAAAAAATGGCCCGAGCCAAATTGGCGCATTCGGGGTTTTTCGGTAGAACCTCCATTATATTAAAATATTCTGTATCCTGCCTCACCAAAATATCACAACACAAAGACAACCTAAAATGATGAAAAGTCACGAAAGAAGAGCGATGGGGCCTCAAAGGTTTAAGAAACGGCAGAAGAAACAAAAGTCAAATGAGCCAAAATGGCGCACATGGTCCTTCTAGTGTTAAAGCAATAATAACATTTTTTTTGAGGGGTTAACTGCACGTGAGAAGCCATGGTGTCACATAACACAAACAGTGTATACTAACTGCTCTTGCTGTATTGCACCTTTTATAAGAAGTAAAATTCAAATCAACATTGTGTAATATTATGCAACAAGATTACTCCACGTGATTCACTAAGCATCGAACAGCTGCAATATTCATCAGTTACTACATTATAACAAAGTTACACAGTGTTAAAATTGAAATATATTGAATTGGAAGGGTGATGCATTTTATGTGGCTGCTACTGTACACTCATTTCTAAAAGTTTAGCGACACGGCTCGGTCACGCAACACATAGGCCAGAGCAGAAAGTTCCGAGTATGTTGGTACCCATTTCTTGAGGGGAAGCAGGAGAGGGGAATGATAGGGAGGGGTGAAAGAGTGAGGAGGTGGGTTTCGAAGCCTGGGTAGGCAGTGCAGGGAGAAACGAACGGAATGAGAGCCGGTGAGAGAAACTCCATTCAACAGTGCGAGAGCATCCAATCCAACTCGGAAAAAAGGACTCAGTGGTTGCCTTCGCATGCCAAGGGCAATAAGAAAACCTCCGAGAGAAGGAGGCATGTAAACGGTTCTAAGTCCTCAGTGATGTCTTACAATGAGATAGGGAAACATAAATGAATATTCCGCATCTAGAAAGCACTTGAGGAAATGATGCAATATTTTCACCTTTGTGGGCATTGTTAATGCGAAATGCTAGGCTGCACTTCACTTCAGAAAGCGTAAAAAATCATCAATGGGTCAAGGGCAAAAATTATATAATACTCCATAAATTACGATAACAAAAATGAGAGCTGTTGATTTAGTGGAGATTCTGAATGAGCATCTTCTGCCTATGTCAGACAGATAGTGCCAGATGGCAAAGACGTGGTAGTAATACAAGATAATTCATCGTTAGATACGGCCGGTGTAACTCGACAATTTTTTTGACCAGAACTGGAATATCAATGTTCTGCCCTGGCCAGCTCGCTCACCGGATCTGAATCCCATTGAGAACTTATAGGGTATAATGGTGAATGAGTGGACGGGAGGAAAGTTGAGGACGGCAGCCGCTCTTGAAGAGAATGTTATGGAATTCTGGGGCTCAATAGGACGACGGCCACAAATATGTGAAAATTTAGTACGGTTCATTAACCGTTGAATGCAAGGAGTGATCAACTCAGGCTGAGACTTCACTAAATACTAAAATAAAACACTAAATAATCTTTCATTGTTTTCATTGCCTATTAAATTCTGCTGGAATAAAATTTTTATTCGAAAATTTAAATAAAGTCAATATACTCGTAAAATGTATCCACTATCTGTGACGAAAGTGCTACATGTGATAAATTGCCATTTATTAGAGTTTTGGTAAAACTGATTGGATAAAGGGTGTAAATAATTCCTAATGTTCTCCCGAAAAAGCAATTTTCATGCTGACAATTTCTTGATGCTTGAGTGATACAGTACAGTGGAATAAAAATTTTATTCCAGCGAGCAAGCTGGCCAGGGCAGAACACTGATATTCCAGTTCTGGAAAAAAAATTGTCGAGTTACACCGGCCACATCTAACGATGAATTATCTTGTATTACTACCACGTCTTTGCCGTCTGGCACTATCTGTCTGACATAAGGCAGAAGATGCTCATTCAGGATCTCTACTACATCAACATCTCTCATTTTTGTTATCGTAATGTATGGAGTATTATATAATTTTTGCCCTTGACACATTGATGATTTTTTATGCTTTCCAAAGTGAACTGCAGCCTAGCAATTCGCATTAATAATGCCCACAAAGGTGACAATATTGCATCATTTCCACAAGTGCTTTCTAGATGCAGCATATTCATTTATTATACACTTTTATTGATTTTCACTTGGATCTTGCTTGCATGTCACTAACATTCAGGGCTAAATTGAAAATTTTCAAAACAAATCGAATTTTGGCAATATATGTATTAGATAATTTTAATAAAAAGACTAAAAAGTATAAAATAAAACAAATTTAAAATTTTTTTTAGGGAATACACTTTTATGTGAATTAAAATGCACTCAAAAGCAAAAAATAATTTTTTTTCTAGATAAATATTGTTATTGAAAAATTTGTATGCTTCATAAAAGTGAATGACTTATTGTGGGAAATGATACTGGTATAATAGAAGAAATTAGTTGGCTTTTTTTATCAACCAACTAATTTCTTCTATTATACCAGTATTTTAGAAGTTGATACCTAGTAAATATTTTTTTGATTTTGCTCGATATTTTATTTAGATCCTAATAGTTTCGACATTCTATTTAACAAATAAACAATAAAAAATAAGAACTTTAAATTAAAAAAACAATTTAATAACAGCTCCTTATAACTTCAACAGCTGTGGAAATACAAGTCCATTACATCTCCTTTGTAAGATCTCATGCAAAATTACTATAAATGTAATCTTGAATCCACATCAAAATAAAATATAATACATATTTGAATACATTTACTATCATAAAATATATTACATTTGAATTAGGGAAGCCATAACAAGGTGAAACAAATCGTTTTCTTATTTTATCTTGATATTTTGTATTGTTTCTAATCAAAAGTACATTGCAGTTTCTTGTTTTACTTTTCTTTCGATCATGATGAAGAGTTGACGAACATTCAGAGGAAATGAACAGGTTTGCAGGGACATTTAGTCCTATTTTTTGTTTTGAAACATTTAGTCCGGGGACTATGTCTGGGCACGTTTTGTCCAGAGACATTTTGTCCAAGTCGCAGTGTTTGGTGTATGAACATTTGGGACACTTAAGAGCACTTGCAAATATAATATTAATTTATAATATGAATGCCATATATTTTTGTGTGGACATCATTTATTAAATTTATATAGTGATTTTTAAAATTACCGTATTTAATAAATTGTAAGCCGACACCGATTGTAAGCTGACCCCTACTTTTCACAAGGCCACGCAAGAAAAAAAATTTGACTTTAACCCTCTCGCGACCCCGAGAATGCCCGTAAATTTTCATACTCCCGATCGCGGGACCGCCCGAGACCGCCCGGAAAATACGCTTTCAAATTTACCTCTGAAAACGTTGACTGGATGGCTTCTCTCTCGGAAATGACATAGTATACCATATAAACACGAGATTTAGATCGTATTTGGCAGATTTTTCTTAACTTTGTATACGAAGAATTTTTTTTAAATATTCGATCGAAATTCGCTTGAATTTCTCCGGACTTTTAACGCCAGCAGGTGCCCCACACCTCAGGACGTGAGAGGGTTAAAGTATTAACTGTAAGTATTGCAACTATTGCTTGGCGTCAGCTCCTCGGCACCCCACACCCGCAGACCTCGCGAACCTGCATACGCTTGGGTTCTCTCTTCCTGCCTAGCTTCCTCCTCACCCCTTTCCCACCCATTCCCAGCCACACGGTGGAAGAATCTGCAAGCACAGCTGAGAAAGAAGAAACAGGAAGCCGAGAGAAGAGGGAGGAGAGAAAAGACGCATGGAGGAGCCCGAGAGAGAGTTAGTCGGAGGCGTGTTATTAACGGGTGCACAATAAAGTATTCTCAAACTTCCAGTCGGCTTTCATTCCCAAATCCCTGCCAAATCCTTTACCGAACGTGGGTCCTAACATCTGGTGTCAGAAGTGGGATTTGGCAAATTTGGTAAGCTTGACTGGTAGGTGAGATGGCGTCGAGAATCAGCATCGGAGGGAAGGAGATGGATCTTCAGCAGGCGATGGAACAAATGCATAGCAAAATTCGGGAACTAAGTGAAGAGAACGAGAAACTCAGAGCAAGTGGAGGAGCATCCGGGGCAGAAAGAGGGCCTACTAAAAATTTCGGCCTACTGGGATCAGTGGAGGGATTTTCCGGGAGCCCGGGTGAATCGGTGACTTTATTTTTTGATAAATTGGAGAGGGCGGCAGAGTTGGGCGACTGGTCGGATGCTGAGAAGTTAAACGTCGCCGTACTTCGCCTGAGCGGAGAAGCAGCAGAATACTTCCGGAGCCGAGAAGACTGTAGAAACGCCGAGAGATACGAGGACCTTAAGGAGCAACTCTTTCAGCGCTACCGCAGCAAGAAGAGCGCGCGCTTCTTTAGGGAGCTACTCATAAACATGCGGAAGCTGCCGCAAGAAGATATTGAAACATTCGCGGACCGCATCCGTAAAATCAACTCCCAGACGTATGAGGTTAGCGGGTCCGCTGATTATGTCACCGCGGCCCGTTTCGAAGCTGATCAACGCGCCCTTGATACGTTTCTCCGAGGCCTTCCTGATGAATTGGGGAGGCAATGCCGCCTCTCCTCGCCGCTAAGTTTCGACGAAGCGGTCCAAGCTGCGATTCGCATTCAGGAGGTTGAGAGACGCCCCGAAGAGCCACCTGCGACGCGACGTGTCTTCCGCGCACCCGGAAAGATGGCGTGTTTCAACTGCGGGAAACCAGGCCACATCGCAAGGGAGTGCGGGGGCGGGAGGCGCTGCTACTCTTGCGGGAGCGAGGGTCACATCGCCCGGGAGTGCCGGAGTCGCCGTCGCCCGAACAACGCGAGGGATTTAAACGGCGCAGGGGCCGACGCTACCGCCAACCGCGGCCCCTGGTAAGTTTGTTGCTTCCGAGAGTGGAGATGGGGGAAGGAGCGAGTGATTTAGTGGCGGTAGTGAATATTTCGGGACGCCCGTGTCGGGTGCTAATTGATACGGGGGCACAAATCTCTTTGGTGACGAGTGCTGTGTGTGGTTTGGAGGGTGTTCAGAGATCCCCTTATAGAGTGAAAGGCATCACGGGTGAGTTGATGTGGAATTATGGGGAAAAATTAATAGATTTTTATGTAGGAAAACAGCATTATAACCTTATTATGCAGATAGTGGATAGCTTGGGTGGCTTTGATGGAATCTTGGTACTAGACTTTTTAGAGAGATATCATGGTGTTATAAATGTTAGTCAAGGGTTTCTTGCAGTAAACGGACAGGTGTGGCCGTTACGAGGCGACCGAATTGCTCCCATGGGTGGAAAGGAAGTGACGGTGAATGTAGATAATTGTGCAGACACAGGAATGGTGAGTGTCTGCGCTCGACTCACGAAATCCGAGATTTTACCTCCTCGTAGCGAAAGGATAATAAAGGTGGAATTGTCAGAGGGACGGGAACTGACCGGTCGTGAAGTTATAGCTGAGCCAGTATTGAAAGATATTGAGGGTTGTTATGTCGCGAGGGTTGTTTGCCGTGTGAGCGAGGGCGGGCGAATAATTATTCAGGTGGCAAATTTTAACAATGAGGAGATTACGTTAAACAAGGGGACAGTGTTGGCTTTAGTTGACGAAGTAGATAGTCAAAGTGAAAATAACAATTTAGGAGAAGTGGATGGGCGAGTGAGAACAGTGAGAAAAACGAGTAACAATCTAGATTTTTCCGAGAAACTGAAGCATTTGAAGGAGTCGGAAAGGGATACATTGTTACCTGTGCTAGAAAGATTTCGCGATTTGTTCTCGGAGAGTGGAATGCCGCCGCCAACAGATATCACTTCACATCACATTCCTACAGGTGACCATCCTCCTATCTATAGAAAGCCGTATCGCAGCCCCTTCCATCAGAAGACCATTATTGAGAATTTGGTTAAGGAGCAATTAGAGGCGGGAATAATCGTCCCCAGTGGAAGTCCATGGGCGTCCCCTGTGGTGATTGTCCCCAAAAAGTCGGTGGACGGAAAACCAAATTTTCGGTTTTGTGTGGATTTCAGGGCATTAAATGCCATAACCACCCCTGACGTGTACCCTATTCCTAATATAGTAGAAACGCTAGATTACCTGGGAGGGTGTAATTTTTTTACAACCCTCGACCTAACAAGCGGGTATCACCAAATTCAAATGCACCCCGACTCCCAAGCGAAAACCGCTTTTAATGTGGACAGCGGCCACTATGAATACAAAAGAATGCCATTTGGGCTTCGAAACGCCCCCGCAACCTTTCAGAGGGTGATGGATGGAGTATTAAGGGGGTTAAAACCTACACAGGCCCTCGTTTACCTTGACGATGTTATTATATTTAGTGCTGGTATTGAAGAACATGCCATTAGGTTGCAAAGGGTGCTAGAAAAATTAAAAGAAGCCAAACTCACCTTGAAGTTCGAAAAATGTTTGTTTGCACAGAACGAAGTATATTATTTGGGGCATATTATTGGTGGAGACGGTGTTCGTCCGGACCCGGGGAAGATCGAGGCGGTTACAAACTTTCCTACGCCGACTACAATGAAAGAATTACAGTCCTTCTTAGGGCTCGCAAATTATTACCGGAGGTTCGTTGAAAATTACGCGGTGACGGCAAGGCCCCTAACGAGATTACTAAAGAAGGGCGCCGCATTCGTATGGACCCCAGAATGTGATGCAGCCATGGACTCCCTAAAGAACGCCCTAGTGAATAGCCCGGTGCTGATGTACCCCGATTTTACCAAACCATTCATACTTTCTACCGATGCCAGCAGCTTCGCAGTGGGGGCCGTATTGGCGCAAGAAGTGAACGGAGAAGAACACCCTGTCGCATACGCCTCGAGGCAGCTCCATGCTGCGGAAATTAACTACACTACTACCGAAAAGGAATTGGTGGCATTGGTGTGGGGTGTGGGCCATTTTCGGTGCTACTTGTATGGGAGAAAATTTCGGATCGTTACAGATCATGCGGCCCTAAAATGGCTTTTTAGCGTGAAGGATCCCTGCAGCAGACTGATGCGTTGGACTTTAAAATTGGGCGAATACGATTATGACGTTGTCCACAAACCCGGCAAACTTCACCAAAACGCAGATGGGCTGAGCCGGAAAGTACGGCGTGCGGGGGTTGCCCCAATAGAAGATTGGCAGACGGAGCAAGGCAAAGACCCAGAGTGCAGTCGCTGGGGCGGGCGCGCGGGATTCTTAATGAAAGATGGAATCCTACATAAGAACACGCGAAAGGGGGAGCGAATTGTAGTCCCCGAGGCTCTGCGGGAAGGAATAATCCGGAAATTTCATGACCATCCTCTTTCGGGACACCTGGGGATCCGGCCAACTGTAAGTCGCATTCAAAATTCCTATTGGTGGCCCGGAATTTCAAAGGACGTTGAAGGCGCACTTAAAGGGTGTATTTCGTGTCAGCAAAGGAGTCCATACGGGAAAACTAGAGGTCCTCACCACGCCCTCCCCGCTACGGATCGGCCTTTTGACTTTATCGCGTTAGACATAGTAGGACCTCTTCCCAAAACTAATGGAGGTAATCGATATGTACTGTCAATACTTGATCATTTTTCGAGGTACATAATGATGGTGCCGATTGAGGATCAGACGGCAGAAACAATATCAGTAGTACTCGTAAAGGAATGGATTTTAAAGTTTGGCGTTCCACAGAAAATACTAACTGACCAGGGAAGTAACTTTACCTCAGAGTTATTTCTCCATGTCTGCAAACTTTCGAGTGTTGAGAAACTAAGGACATCTCCTTTCCACCCTCAATGTAACGGTAGAGTTGAACGAGTCCATCGTACCATTGCGCAGATATTGAGCCATTATGTGAATAGTGCGAACAATGACTGGGATGAATGGCTCCCATACGCAGTCGCGGCGTATAATACTAGCGTACACAGGAGTACGAAGTGTGCTCCGCATGAAGTAGTATTTGGCTATAGTATGAATTCGCCTTTTGAGTGTGTGGATAGGAAACTAAAGGGGCTGGATGGGTCATATGTGTCAACACTGAGACATAGACTGAGCGTAATTTGGGCAAAATGCAAGAAAAATAATAAAAGAGCCAGTGAAAACCAAGTGAAAGCTTCTCAGTTGAAATTTAAGAGACGTATTTATTTTGTGGGTGATTTTGTATACTTAAACGATCCTAGTTTGATACCCGGTAAAGTGAAAAAATTTCACAAGCCGTGGAAGGGACCATTTCGTGTTGTCGATGTTCTTCCGCCGTGTAATCTCAAATTGCAGCTAGCACACCGAACGGTGACAGTTCATCAAGACAGAGTGAAGCCCCGCCATCACCTCGCTATACGAGCCCCTTATCTAGGAGCAGCCCAGACGGCGCGGCGCCGCAGGAGGAAAACAAAGGAGAGGAGGAAGATCACCACCACCCCACGCCCATTGCCCACCTTATGCGCTACGCTCCCTTGGCCCCCCACACAGTCCACATACGAGTGATAGTGGAAACCCCTCCCCGACGCATGGCAGCGCAAGTGCACCCCCTACAAACCCGTACAACCTCCGACCTCAACCAAGATCTAAGAATGGAAGAGATTATTAGAATGATTTTGTGTGTGGTGTTTATGATGGCGACGTCGAGGGGTGACAGCCAAATAAAAGTGACCCCTCTGACGAGTGGGGTGGTTTTTGAACGACAAAAAGATGTGGTATTCTCCGAGCACACGTGGTCAGTGGTGCTAAATTTTTATTTAATGGAGTTAAGGAATGAGTACAAACGATTGGGATATATGTGTGAATACTAAGAGGGGAGTACAACGGAGTCCAAGTGAGGGCTTTAATGTTGCTATGAGTAGGATGTTTAATGAGTATCAGGGTGTTAAGGAAGAGCTAGAGATTTTAATTGGTTTACTAGAGAATAAGAGGTCCAAACGGGGTTGGATTAATGCTGGGGGAACGTTGTTAAAAACTGTTTTTGGGACTCTGGACTCGAGTGATTTAGAAAACATTAATCAGCGGATCGCAAGAGTGGAGAGAGCTGGGATCGACGCCGACGCTGAGATTAGAAATCAGCTGATTTTTATGGGAAATTTGGAGGGGAGGATTTCTAACAATACTAGATTTATTAGAAGTTTAATTTCCGAGATAACTATAATCGGTAATGGAACACGGGAGTTATCAGCGTGGAATCGAGATTTAAGTCAAAGAGTTAGAGAGGAAGATAAGTTGAGACAAGTTGGCCACGCTTTAGTAAACGCGCGCGTCGATTTGATTAATTTCAGACAAGCAATTGAAAGTAGTGTACATAATAAACTTAGCAGTGTATTGATCATTCCGAGTGTATTGATGAAAATATTACTAAGAATTCAGAGTAATATTCGGCTTCCTTTATATATGTTAACTCCTGTTGAATCTAGCAAATTGTATGTTTATTACGAAATAGCTAAAACTTCGGCTGTAGTCATTGGTGATAAATTGAGGGTAATAGTGGACTTTCCTTTGGGAAATAAAGATAGTGTTTTGGAACATTATATTATACATACTATTCCAATTTATTTTGGAAACTTGGGCACTCATCTTGAATGGAGGTTGTCTCATTCGCTTTTGATTAGTTATGATAGAAACTATTTTGCTGTGTTGAAGAAAGATTATTTGCTAAAGTGTAGAAAGGGACCGTTGGTTTTGTGCCCGACGGAGTTTATGTTGTTTCATGGTAATATGGGATTTTGTGAATATGATATGTTCATGTCGCGTAACCTGACGGGTTGCCACAAGGATGTGTATGAACTCAAACGCCCCTTTTGGGAAAAATTTGGACGGAGATGGCTATTTTCCATGCCTACCCCGTCTCATGTTACGTTTCTGTGTCGCAATGCGACATCTGTTGCTAGATCAATCACTTTGGAAGTTAGTGGGAGTGGAATGGTGACAGATACGAGTCACTGTGATATTTTTGGTAGTAATTTCAAGCTATTCGCGGCCGTTCATGATAGTTTTGCTCTAAACGGGACTTTTCCAGAAATTTTGACGCCTAAATTTGCTTTGTTTGACGAAAAACCAGACATGACTTTGGAATCAGTTAATTTTTCCAGTGCCAAAAATTTGGAAATATTAAAAGCCGAAATAGATAAAAATCTTGCCTCCAGCGGAGGGAAGATGGACTTTGAAACACTTATGATGCGCGTACTGAGTTTCCGCACATCCTCGCGGAATTACACTCATTATGTTGGAGGAGGAGCGGTATTGGCCGCCTCCGTATTATCAGTTATTTTTATTGCTCTGTTTTGTAAACGTAAACTTAGACCTGTGAAATGTTTTAGTTATAAGAGAGAGACCACACCGCCCTCTGTGATTGACGCGACGCATGTACGTGTCGCCTTACCTTTAGAAGAATACGAAGCAGCCGAAAACGGTTGTTAGTATAGGTCATGGGCTTTGTATTACTATCAGTGTGATTATGATTGGGATTTTTGTGATTAGTGCTACTTCTATGATGCCTTTAGATTTTTGTATATCCACTATATTTCGCGAAATAGTACTTGTTGTATTGATAACTTTTCTAATGATCTTAAATGATAAGTGTTGGTGGACGGTAAAACAATAGTTGTTTTATTCTGATGTCTTGGTAAAGCCTTACACTGTTGAAGGTGTTTGAATAGTTAAAAAAAAAAAATGTGTTTTCCTGTTATTCAATTTTTTTTTCCTGTTGGGGGGGAGTGGTGTAAGTATTGCAACTATTGCTTGGCGTCAGCTCCTCGGCACCCCACACCCGCAGACCTCGCGAACCTGCATACGCTTGGGTTCTCTCTTCCTGCCTAGCTTCCTCCTCACCCCTTTCCCACCCATTCCCAGCCACACGGTGGAAGAATCTGCAAGCACAGCTGAGAAAGAAGAAACAGGAAGCCGAGAGAAGAGGGAGGAGAGAAAAGACGCATGGAGGAGCCCGAGAGAGAGTTAGTCGGAGGCGTGTTATTAACGGGTGCACAATAAAGTATTCTCAAACTACCAGTCGGCTTTCATTCCCAAATCCCTGCCAAATCCTTTACCGAACGTGGGTCCTAACATAACTAAAATTACGGTGACATAAAATACATTTTATTCACTTATTCATAACAACTTCCACGAAAGAAGTAATTTGACCTCACGAGATCTTAATATAATAATACCCCGGGAATAAATTATGTAAATAATATGTGGTGCGTCAAAGTCTTAAAGAACGCAGCGATAGCGCTCGTATGCGTAAGGAGCTAACACAATGTTTCATTTTACTCGTGATTCGAAGCATTTGCCCTCCCTCCTCCACCTATCATGTTTCAGTGTTAGCTCATTACGCATACGAGTGCTATCGCTGCGTTCTTTTATGACTTTGACGCTCCACGTATTATTTACATAATTTATTTCTTCGTAGATGTTCAGTGAATTTGATTATTTTTTTGCATATATTTAAAGATGTCGCGTTATAATGTAACTACGAACATAAATTCATTGACTACTTTTTTTGTCCGTGATTCTAAGCCGAGTGGCGATTTCTGAGATGGTAAAAGGTAAAAAAAGGTCGGCTTACAATCGATTAAATACGGTATATACCCCCATTTTCATTTAAACAGCATATTCGTAATAGATATAAAATTCCTAGTCAATTTATACCAATGTACACAGCTTTCCTTTGGATTTCTTCAGACCCTCTCCTTTCCCCTCCCCCATTCTACCCCCTCCATTTTCATTTATTCCCTTCACATTCGTAATTGAAATAAAATTCCTAGTCGATTGATACCAATGTCCACTGCGTTTACTTAAGATTTCTTCCGCCCCCTCTTTCCCCTCCCCGCTCCTTCCCCTCCCCCCTCCTTTTACTCCCCCTCCATTTTTATTTTTCACTACATATTCGTAATTGATATAAAATTCTTAGTCGACTGATACCAATGTTCACTGTGTTTCCTTCCAATTTCTTCTGCCTCCTTTTTCCCTCCCCCCTTTTCTACCCCTCACCATTTCTTTTAACTAGACATAAAACCTGTGGACATATTCACTGTGGACACACATGAAAGTGGACAAAAAAAACTGGCCAAGAGGGCTGTGGACATATACAAAAGTGGACAAAAAGGCTGTGGCCATATAACAGTGGACATAAAGGCAGTGGATATAAAAGAGTGGACATAAAGGCAGTGGATATAAAGACTGTGGACATATATTATGGTTGATGTAAAGCCTGTGGACATAAGGGCAGTGGACATATCATCTGTGGATCAAACCCGCACATCCCTTTATCGAAAATTTGTCAAACGTAATGCTCAAGTTTTTGCCCCCAAATAGTATGTCAGTCCTTCAACCGTTAGATCAAGGTGTATAGAAGAATTTAAGGCATTTTACAGAAGGTAACTCCTCTCAAAAATCATACCTAAATGCAAAACAAATTCAGTACAATCTGTTTCTGTAGTTGTTGCAAAATTTAATGTACATGAAACTGTTATGTGGATTGAAGGTGTGTGGAAAAGGATAAAATCTGAAACTATAGGTAAATGCTTTTAAAAAGCTGGATATTTAAATAAGGACATTTTTTGATGCAGATGTAGATGAAGTTGTATTACCGCATATGGAAGGCGCTGATATGGAAAACTTCTTAGAATGCAACAAAAATACAAGTTTATCAAACTCTTACCTTCGATGAAGTTTTCGATAATGCTTGAAGAGTTTAGTGAAACAATTCAAAAGATGGATGACAGTGAATATAAAACATCACCGATTAATGAGAAAACAAAGACTTTCTTCACTCCAGAAAAAGTATCAGGAATGCTTGAGGAAATAGTGTCTGAATTTGCAACAGAAAAGTGTCCAGAATTGTTAGTACCATTATATGAAGCAAAACTAGGGTTACCAGACGTCCGGCAAAAGGAGGACATGTCCTCCATTTTGCCTCTCCATCCTCTGTCCTCCCGGCATTTTAAATTTTAGGATTTTGTCCGGCTTTTTTCTAGGAAATGTGAGTTTAAGGCTCCATTGACCAGTAGACCATTCAACTCAGATGTGTGGTGGAAAGGCTGTGCTCATAAACCCTCCTGCATGTGTTGTCGAAGGATACAAGGGTGAGAATGGCACTTTTATGACTCCCTTCCTTTCCCTCTTAAAATTTCTATGCAAGGGTCACCGCTCTGTGAGGGTCAAGCACTCAATAATTTGTCGCTAATTTTCTTCAAACAACTCTTTTGCTGGTGTCATGGTGTGCAGTGGTAAAGTACATGGTCAAATTCCAAGAAAAGAAACTGAAGATTTTCACGGGTTCATCTCAGTTCTAAGTTATCCGTTGCAGTGAATAGACCAGTTTCTTTTTCGTTCGATTCTTAGTAGAAAAGAGTAAAGGCAGATCTTCAACCTTAATTATTTTGCTATGTGTACAATATGTTCTTATTATGCAGATAACCAAAACTTCGATTAGGTACTATATATGTATATATATATATATATATATACAAGTAGAAAAGCCCATTGTGCTCGTAATACAACGGGCCTAGCATTTCCTTTGTTTGCGGAAACGTTGCAAGATGTTTCCCTTCTGCTTGCTGCCTTTTTATTTAAAATTTTTATTTTTGTATTTTGATTTTTTTGTATAAGACTTATTTTGGATTTTTGATAAATAGATAAATTTAATTCCGAAAACTCCCATTAATATGTACACCATCCATGAAAAACCTAAAAATTAAAATAGATTTATTACCTTCTGGTATGGAAATATGCTTATAATTTTCTTACAAAAATAAAAATATTAAGTAAAATAAAAACAAAATTTAACAAACAAAAAAATATTTATTTTTATAATTTGGTTTGAATTTCAACGGATTTAGTGAATCTAAACTTTCGACCGTGTAACATGTAATCATCGCAAGAATAAGATAATACACAGTTATACCCGTCGAATAAAAAACTTGTAAAATATACTTATCAATGTAAACATATTTAAACTACTTAAATGAAATCAAACGCATCTTTTCAATCGACTGTACACGTTAACGATGGTTAACAAAACTGTTTCTACGATAAATAAATACCTTAACGACCTGTGTTTTTAAATTTCGTAGGATGATTCTAACAATAGGTAATTTTAAAATGCAAATGAAAAATATCCTGCACTCGTTCCCGATGCGAAGTTTCAGTTCTTTAGTTTTTATTACCGTTTATTTCATTTTTTGACTCCCCCCCCTTCCAAGCCAAAACTTAAAAAATAAGCCCGAGGTACACACCCTCAGGTTTCCCTATGTACACATGCCAAGTTTCAGCTTTCTAGGTTTATTGGTTTTGGAGTAACAGCGTTAACACTCAAACATACTAACACATATTTTCTTTTATTTATATGATATATGAAAATGTACAACTTTATCTGCGTAAATGTAGCTACGAAGAGAAAATAACTATGTAACTTTCAACATTAAATTAAAAAAAAACGTATGTCCCTATTCTCATCTAACTTTAAATGTATGCGTGAGCCTATTTGCATTAGTAATCATTACAGATGTATAATATAATAGTTTTACTTAAAAAAAGGTAATATTCCAGCATAAAATTAATGATGAAATGCCTTGATTAAACGCTTCCCAGACGCAGTCAGCAGTATAATTATCTTTAAATATTTATGTTGCTATGCGTTATTAATTTCGATGCTTAAACAAAAGTTCGCCAATCTGAATGTTTAATTGGCACTAATTAAATCGGAGACAACAATGAAAGACTCCTTGGCAACGCCCGGAAAGAGTACGAAAAATCCGAAAAATTTCGAAAACAATTGCGTATTTCTGAAAATTTCGACCATGTAACATGTAAACATTGAAAGAATAAGATAGTATAGAGTTTTAGCAGTCGAATAAAGTAAAAAAGAAGAAAATCGGTCCATAATTACTTTTTTAATGAATGAAGGAAAGAAACCTTGCACTCCTAAAAATCGAAAATCCCGTGAAAACTTATGGGAAAATATAATTGTCTCCTTGTGCTGTTCCAAGCCAAAAATTTAAAAAAATAAGCCGGAGGTGCACAACCTCAGGGTGCTCTTAGTACGTATCCCAAGTTTCAGCTTTCTAGGTTTATTGGTTTCGGAGTTACAGCGTTAAAACACAAACTTCAAGTACACATGCACCGAAAAAGGCCACGGCGCCGGTCGGTTTAAGCGAATTATATAAGGGGATATATGGGCTATTCCACGTCAAATCGCGCAGCGAAAAACCTCGTATTTTTTGTTTTTCTTCAAATTTTCTGTGTATATTGACCACTTCGAGAAATTAATTTTCCCAAATTTTGAGCCCTTTAACTCGGATAGTTTTTAAGATATCGGCATTGCAAATTGTCATGACTTTATGAAAGTCCGCCCGCGCGCGAATCTTTCAAAGGCGCTGTCTTGTAAACTATTTATTGTATATTGCTATGTAATACCTCATTTTAAAGGTTATTTAATATACTTTTTAATGATATATAAGAAAAAATAGTTTCTGAACAAGTAAACGAGATATTGAAGGTTGAACTTTTTATTTGGAGTTTTGATCCTTTTGCCGCCACTTTGCCTTTTTGAAAACAATACTGTAGAATTCCAAATTTCTTACTCTTTAGAATGCAATTTTTGAAAAGGTGGTTCGATTATTTGGAAGGTTAGGAAAAAATAAAGTTCATAACGTCGCGCCTCTCCCGGGAGGAATTGGTCGGGATTTGCAGCGGCGCCGGTACGCCGCGTCGTGTTCTTTGCCGAAGTGAAGTGGTAGCAGTAAAGTGTACATATTGTGTGTCAACACTGTTTTTTGTTTTTATGAATGCGTAATAATCAGTCGTAAGGTAAGTGCTCATTATTTTACCCATCATTGCTCAGTACCCTTTTTTTGGTATATTGCTTAAAATACTATAAAATGAATTCGTGATTTTCCGCAGATAATCGAAATGGGAGAAAAAGTTTTTAGAAGTAGCCGCTGCTTTAATCCATTTAACTTACGTCATACTAGACAACATTCAATGAAGGACCTAAGAAAGCCAACAGAATGGATGCTGAGAAGAGTGGGAATATTGGACGAAGTTGATAGCAATATGAGAATCTGTGGTCGGTGCAGGAGGATATTATTAAGCCAATCACAACCAAAGGAACCATCTTCTACATCGAGTGATTCAGGAAGTTATACACTTTATGCAAGCAGTTACCTTTATATGCGTTAATATGTACCACAAATGTCGAACAAATTGAACCTTTTAACAGATAAATAATGCTTTATGGTTGTTGTATAACTCAACATTGTTTTTGGATACAATGCTGGTAGCGTAATCACATTTTATCATATGGTTGAAGTTATGGACATGACGTAATGAAATAAGCGGAAAAATAGAATAGAGAAATTGTAATATTTTATTCATTCCTTTCTTTAGATATTGTACTTACTATTATTTGTTTCAAATAAAGCGTACTGAAAAGCAAGAAAGAAAATATATAAAAATGTATGGGGAAAAATATGCAAAAACTCCACTGCTGGAAAACACAAAAGAAGGGGGAGTATAAAAAATCAGCGAAACCTGCTGAGGTCTTCTATGTAGTTACAGTTATAATTAATTAGAAACATTTAGGTTTTATATATAGGTAATATAGAAATGCAACAGATGCCGTGTATTATCGTAAAGAATTGCAATATGACATAAAACCATCTGGCAGATATTTAGAAATACGATCGAACAAAATACTTATAAAGTAATACAAGAAATGGATTTTCAATCGAATACTCACATAACACCTATACATATAACACAACATAACACACATACACCCATAACAATTACACACATATAACAAAAAGTTACTCATGATGTACTAAATGGATTCATAGCAAAAGTCCTTAATGATAAAGCATATTGACAGCAGAAAAATATAAAAGATGCACATAAATGATGTGTGGTATTTTATAATCACGTCAACAATACAGATTAATCTACAACAATTTATTTATTGAAACTTTTCATAAGTTTTAGGTCACTTGAGTCACTTTTAATGTCTTATTAAAATAAAGCTTTACCTAATTCCTCCTACTCTAAGATTTATTAATTAAGAAAGATTTGTTCACACGGAATGACATGTAAGAAAGTAAAGAGAAAAGTAGAACGGAAAAAATTAAGATTTTTAATTGTTATTTTCTTTAAATGTATTACCTACTATGGCCTTCGACTTTTCAGTTGCAAATGAATACAATTTTGTTTCAATTTCATTTTGTGATAACGGAATACCAGCATGTACTGACAGTGTTCCTACTACAACTCGCGCGCTATCAAATCTTTCTTTTAACAATTTTCCTTCGTGTTCATGATCCGCTTGCGATGTGTAGCCGAACATAGTTGAATCAAAGTTACTTTTGGCCCAATTATATAAGTCTTTCGGAGCGATTATTTGGTTCTGCATCGGCCGCTGAAGATTAGTTCTTGCCGCGTCTTTTTACGGTTCCTCCGATCCCATCACATGGGCCTTTTCCATGGGCTGTGGCATAAAAATGCCATTCTGCTTTGACGTTAAAATCTGTCTCATGATGGCAAAGATTTATAAAATTTTTCTTATTTTTGTATTGTGCAGAGGCGCCGTCACTGAAATAATATATTTTTTTTACTACTTCAAATTGATCACGGAGATAATTAATGAGATGCTTTTGGAAAACATACACAGCAACTGTGTCGTGCTTCAGGCATTCTGAAATAATAACAAAGGATTTGCACTCAATACTGTCTAAATTACGGTAATATATTACAAATGGATGTATAGTTGCCTGGTTGTTATTCCAGTGAAAGCCCTGTACCTCGTCCTGCACAAGAAAGGCATAATTTTCTGAAAAATCGCAAATTATTAAATATTCTCCTGCTTGTAAATTCGACTTAATTTCGTTTTGAAATTTACTCTGCTGTGTGGCAATAAATGAATGTTTTTTTAGAGCAGCCACTTTACTGATAAATGCATCCATAAACTCGATAGTTGATTTATCAAGTGTTTCAAGAGTTGTTCTGTCAGTTGAGACCCATTGCTTGTACGACACGGTATCCACCATGGATTTTTCGAATGCGGTTATTAACTGACTTTTTAACTCAGTTGTCCCAGGACACGAGTGACATTTATCTAGGTAACAAGAGGGCAATGCGGGATTACACATTATTCTAGCTACGCAGTCGCGGTAGGTCTTTATAGGAAGATCATCTCCAGCCGTTACCTGTGCTATTTTCGTACCATCAATCATTAGCT
Source organism: Uropetala carovei (assembly GCA_036926305.1). Classification (NCBI taxonomy): domain Eukaryota; kingdom Metazoa; phylum Arthropoda; class Insecta; order Odonata; family Petaluridae; genus Uropetala; species Uropetala carovei. Next base: position 8,573,788 of record JAXCHB010000084.1, on the reverse strand, counting down.
TTACATTCTGATGAATAATACACACACAAACGCTATGTGTTCCAGCAGAACCCGCTAAAACACAGTGCACCGGCCTCAACTGCGCAAATTTAGAAAATCCTATTTTAGCATGAGGATATTTGTCCTTAAAAAAAACGGTATAACTCCATTAGATTACACAACACTAATTTCTTTTGTACTTGCTTCTTATGTCCATTTTCTCTCACGATCACGAAGTCTTTTTTTCCTGGCATAGAACGACTTATATCATCACCCTCATAAAAGTCCGTTACTAATTTCGCCGTTGCTTCGGGAAGAATTTTACCTTTTTTTCTATTTGGTGTTGAGAGAATGTCACCTTTTCTCGCTAATTCCTTAGCTATTCGAATCATGTGGGTTGTGGCGGCAAATTCTTTCCGAATTTCCCTAACAGACCAATTAATAGGAAGCACGGTTAATATTTGAATTTTTTTACTCCTATCTTCAGTTCTATAATATGCTACTTTAAGATTTTCTAGTATTTGAGAATCAGTATCTACAATGTCCCCACTTGAGTCTGATTGCAAATCAAACAATTTCCTTTTTAAACACTTCTCTACTTTCTTCGCTTTCTCCTTTACATATTTACCATGCGTCATTTTCTTTTTCCTTACCGGAGTCTCACCGAGAGATATTAATGTTTCATTGAAATGCGGCAATGCAGTTTCCACAACAACTTGAGGTATATCTATGTCACTATCTATATTCATTAAACCACTACAACTAGGCTGCTCTTCTACCCTGGGATAACTTCCTGAATCACTCGATGTAGAAGATGGTTCCTTTGGTTGTGATTGGCTTAATAATATCCTCCTGCACCGACCACAGATTCTCATATTGCTATCAACTTCGTCCAATATTCCCACTCTTCTCAGCATCCATTCTGTTGGCTTTCTTAGGTCCTTCATTGAATGTTGTCTAGTATGACGTAAGTTAAATGGATTAAAGCAGCGGCTACTTCTAAAAACTTTTTCTCCCATTTCGATTATCTGCGGAAAATCACGAATTCATTTTATAGTATTTTAAGCAATATACCAAAAAAAGGGTACTGAGCAATGATGGGTAAAATAATGAGCACTTACCTTACGACTGATTATTACGCATTCATAAAAACAAAAAACAGTGTTGACACACAATATGTACACTTTACTGCTACCACTTCACTTCGGCAAAGAACACGACGCGGCGTACCGGCGCCGCTGCAAATCCCGACCAATTCCTCCCGGGAGAGGCGCGACGTTATGAACTTTATTTTTTCCTAACCTTCCAAATAATCGAACCACCTTTTCAAAAATTGCATTCTAAAGAGTAAGAAATTTGGAATTCTACAGTATTGTTTTCAAAAAGGCAAAGTGGCGGCAAAAGGATCAAAACTCCAAATAAAAAGTTCAACCTTCAATATCTCGTTTACTTGTTCAGAAACTATTTTTTCTTATATATCATTAAAAAGTATATTAAATAACCTTTAAAATGAGGTATTACATAGCAATATACAATAAATAGTTTACAAGACAGCGCCTTTGAAAGATTCGCGCGCGGGCGGACTTTCATAAAGTCATGACAATTTGCAATGCCGATATCTTAAAAACTATCCGAGTTAAAGGGCTCAAAATTTGGGAAAATTAATTTCTCGAAGTGGTCAATATACACAGAAAATTTGAAGAAAAACAAAAAATGCGAGGTCAATTTTCACTGTTTTCTGTGCGATTTGACGTGGAATGGCCCATATATATAATTATAATTAATTAATAAAACTAATGATTTATTTTATTTGTGGCTAATGGTTGATATAGAATACTCAAGGAACTCCATTCCATTAAAATGGCATCACCTAAAAGGAAGTGCAAATTCTCCAATAATCTGAAGGCGAAGTATCCTTGTTTAGACATCGGGAGGAATGAATATGAGACGAAGTGTAAATTTGTGATTGTTACATATCAGTAGCAAATAAGGGATCTTATGATTTAGAGAGTCATATAAAAAGTCAAAAACAGAAAAATGGTGCGAATTTCGTCTCCAAAACAACTCGTGTGATAAAAAAGCACGCGCTGCTGAAGAAATTTCGGAGGCATTAATAGAAATAAGGGTAATAATGTGCTCTCTCACTTAAGGGAGGCTCTAAATAGAGAAATTGTAGGTATTGGGTGTCCAGCTCACATTCTCCACAACTGCATGCAGAAGTATTAAGTGTTGATGTGGAGTCCCTTATTTTGAAGATCTTCAATTATTTTTCAATATATACTGTTCGAACGGAGGCTCTGAAAGACATTTGCGAGTGCATAGAAATTGAGTATTACAACTTGTTATCTTCAACTAATTGTAAGACCAGATGGCTATGTTTGGCACCAGCTGTAGAGAGACTTTTGAAGTTGTTCCCTGCTTTAAAACAGTATTTTCTATCCCTTAAGGCCCATACACACGTCAGTTAATGGCCGGACGGCGGCCTCAAGGCGGCCTGATCCGTTCAGATCCTAGCATACACACGTGAGGCCGTTTCCTTTGGGCGGCCTCAGGGCGGCCTGTGGTAGGATTTCCTCACAACAAAGGGTTTAGCGAATAACGGGGTGGGAAATTTATCCGAAAAACGATCATCCTAAATATTAGGGTTAGGGTATAGTTTTTCAACTTTTGAGATTTTTACTTGAATGACTGATTTGAACTTGCAAGTTATTATAGGAATCGTCAATAACATAGGGGTCATTATGACAAGGCGAAAATGCCGACATCGGCTAATATTAATAATACTAATTATTCCGAGAAATGTCACAATACACCGAGAAATAATTGAAGTAAATCTCTCGAAATAAGTCAGATTACTAAAAGAAGTTTAATATAAACAGTAACAATTCGTTACATTCAATGGAAGACTGACAATGTTGTGAGTGATGATGTCCCACGTAAATCCCATAAAATGTAATAAAATAAGTTTTAATTAAGATTTTCCTTAAATTTACGAATTCAATGTAATTTTTTTCATAATGCGGCCCGCGGACTCGGAAAAAATGTGAAATACGGCCCTTTGATAGAAAAAGGTTGTGCACCACTGCTTTATAGTATAAAAAAGTACCGGGACGATCTTCACAAAAGGGAAACGTGAACAACAACACGAAACTACCACGCATCACCCAAATCCACGTGTTCTCTGAGAGCATGTGTAGCTAGGAGAGGGGGTTGAAAGGTCTACTGCGCATGCGCAATATTTGGCCGGACGAAGTCCGGATGGAAAAACACTATCCATCCAGAGGTTCTATCCGGCGGCCCGAAGGCCGCCAGCGAGTGTACACACGTCGGTTTTTCGTCCGGATTTCATCCGTTCAGGCCGCCTTGAGGCCGCCGTCCGGCCATTAACTGACGTGTGTATGGGCCTTTACTCACTCACCAACACTGATCAAAATTTTTTTAAAAAGTGGAATGTCCGAATTATACCTGTGGTTCTTACTCTCGCTGACATTATTTTAAAGAACAAAATTGAGGCAGTTGAAAGAGAAAATAATTCTGTTTTAGAAATTGTGAACTTCCTTAAAACTGTGGTAAATTTAGGGAAAATTTTATCTCATTATCAGTTACAAGCAAAGGGGATGGGTAAAGAATGCCATAGTTTTCTTGAGGAGACGCAACTTGTGTATCAAGAATGCACTGATTATTTAGAGAAATGGATAAATTTTATTTTAATAAATATATATAGAGCAAGGAGCAAATAACCAAAATAATATCCAAAAACATATATAAATAATTATACACACTCATTATTCCAAAAAAGCCCGTTAATTATTCCATAATATTGTTTGTCCGGCTTTTTTCTTTTGTGTCCTCCTTTTTTGCCTTTATTGTCCTTCCTTCTACCCTTCAGTGACTGGTAACCCTAAGCAAAACGCATAATAGGATGTAATCTACTATAATATATTTTGAAGCGTGTGTTTGTTGGTTTGTGTGTTTGTTCATGAAACTACTCCTAAACGATAAAAGCTAGAATAAGCATATTTGGTATGATTAATCCTTACATCCTAACTTAGTGAATCGTCAAGGTTTGGTCAACCGGGATTAATCAGTGCTGCCAATATAGGGAATTAACATTTTTCCATGAGATAACACGTATGAATCCATTTCTTGACTTGCAAGGTTTTCTTCCTTCATGCATTAAAATACGTAAATATGGACTGATTTTTTTTGTTTTTGCTATATTCGACGAATAAAACTCGATATTACTTCCTGCGAGGTTTACATGTTACACGGTCGAAGTTTTCAGAAATACAATATTTGTTTTGAAATTTTGTGGATTTTTCGTAGTCTTTCCGGGTGTTGCGAAGGCGACCGTCATTGTTACCTCCAATTCAATTAGCTTCAATGAAGCTTACAAATAGACGAAAGTTTAGCGTTATTCGCTTCGCAGTTTTGTTTAAGCAACTAAACGATCGATGTTTATGGATAGCAACGTAAATAGATACTGAATATTATTCTGGAAGCATTTATTGATGAAAGTAATTGAACCTTCTTTCGTCTATTGAATACTGGAATCTTACATTTTTTGAAAGTAAAATAATTATATTCTACATTATAATGTTTATTAACGTAAATAGGCTCGCGTATCTGGTGTACATTTACCAGTCAGTGTTCAATCATGGACAACTGTACATTGCTTTTTCAAACCATAAAAGTAAATATTTCACCGAGGCATAATTACAAAATCTGATGTGGCCAACACATGACTTTCTCCATATTTGGGGTATAGATATTTGAATTATTATGAGTAGCATTATAAGAGAAAATTATTATTTCGTATCGTAAAAGAAGACACGTCGTTGCCGTAAATTACGTATATTTTGAATATGTTTACAGAATTCACCGCTACATGGTGTTGGCGCTGTATACTGGTATTAAGATAAAGCGAAATATATCCGAAATGGATGGTTCTACGAAAATTAGTTTCAAATAAAACTTGGAAGAAATATTATTCTCTACAACTTTGGTCCTCACGAAGATTACCAATAACGATGTTGTTAAGGAGATATTTAACGGAAACCGAAAAACCGGTTATTTATAACTCCTAAACAATAACTCCTATAGAAAAATGTTTCAAATGAAAGTTGTAGGAAATTACATTCTCTATAACTTTTGTATAGAATTGTATATTCAATAATGATGTTTTAACGAAGAAATATCGCAAAAACCGAATCGGGTTTCGAATAAACCTCGACTTCCGGTTATCCGTTATTGTCCAAAATCTAATCAGTTCTTTGTGCTCATGTTAAAGTGTTATATATGAAGTTTGGTAACGATATGGCATGTACTTTTTGAGTTAGAGCGCCCACAATAACATACACACACACAGACATCATTCCGAAAATAGTCTAAACGTGTTCTAGGGACCTCAAAACATGTATTTCCGTTGAAATCTCGAAGTCGATTTTTTTCATGAATACAATACTTTCCCATTACTACGTATGGAGAAAGTAACAAGAAATGAAGCTGGATTTGGCAAAAGTAATATGATAGGAAATAAAATTCTTGTTATAAAGTAGACTCTCGATTATCCGGGATTAGCTTAACCGGGATGCGGATTAATCGGGATGTAAAAAAACGTAATATGAAAATAATTTAGAATACATAGTACGAGAAATCGGCCGCTGAAAAATGATGTGACAGCGTAACTGAAACCACGGGCGACGTGCAGAGTGAAGGAATGAAGAGGGGAGTAGGGGGAAAGGCAAGTAACAAGATACCTACATAGTTCCCGCTACTCCGTGTGAGCTAGAGATACATACATATTATCACATCGTATGCATTTCACTCATAAAAACATCGCCGTGAAGTAGATCCTGGTCGCTCGCACGGAATTGGATCAGAATATTTCGAGTGTTCACTTTATTTTCGTGTCTCATAACGGGTGCATGTCATTTTGTTCTTATTAATTTGAAATTCGAATAGCCCTTACGTGATCATGTCAAAACGTAAAAGAGTTGTTCTTACTATAGAACAAAAACTTGACATAAAAAAATCTGAAAAAGGCGTGACGGTGAAGTTGTTAATGAACGAGTACAGTGTGGGTGACCAAACAGTGCGTGATACAGTAAAACCTGGTTAATTCGAAATTCACGGGACCAAAGAAAGAGCATTTCGAATTAAGAAGAACCTCTATAATTCGAAATTTACAAAAAAGCGTGATTTACCGAATTTAAAAAATGCAAATATAAATTACAGAGAAAGAAAAGATTATGACACCATATTAAAATACAGAAAAAAACGATGTACTACGCATGCATACCTCAAAATATGATGTCGATGAATAAAAGTCAAATTTAGGATTACTCATTTAAACATTGAAACATATATGGATATATAAACCACTAAAATGTTAATAATGTCTTTCACTTATTTCAACTTAAAAGTAAATAAACAAAAGTGTGTAATAAAATATTAATTTAAATTTATTTTAAAAAGTTGGTTATTTTCCCGTTTCAATTTCAGGGCACTCCCTAGCGCAATGTGTTGCATAATGGCATCAACTTTTTCACAGATATTCATCGGCACGTCTGGCATCCCGGGTATCTTAAGCTTTTAAAACATCCTCCTTAGATGGCAATGGCACATCCAACCTAGCATCGACGTTATCCACATCGTCTTCTTCCTCGCTATCACTCGCAACGGTTTTCGATTCGTCGATCGTGGGGTCATACACAACCGACGTAGCCAAGTCATTATCAAAGGAAACAAAGTCTCCGAAACTGACAGACCCCAATACATTAATGTCGATTACTTCCTCCACTTCTGTACCTTGGAACACTTCTGCCGGCTGCGAAGATAGCCCGCTTTTCTTAAAACAGTTGGCGATGGTTTGATGAGTCACCAATTGCCACGCCGATGACAAGGCCCGGCACGCGTCTAAAATCGTCCATTTTCGTAAATTATCCTGCGAACATCCATTTGTAATTTGCACCAAGTATGACGACAATAGTTTTTTTTCTGTAATGACTCTTTAAATTTTGAATGATGCCCTGGTCGAGTGGCCGCAGAACACTGGTTGTGTTCGGCGGAAAATACAGCAACTTAACATTGGGCGTATTTATCTGAGCCACATGGTGAGCAGAACAGTTGTCTAGAGTCAACAAAATTTTACGATTTTGCACCGCCACACATTTTTGCATTCTTATTAAAAAACTTTTGAATATGTCTGTTGTCATCCACACCTTTTTGTTATGCTCGTAAATTATCGGCAAATAAGCACGATTAATACCTTTGAAACAGCGTGGGTTGCCATATTTTCCGATGATTACAAGTTTTTCTTTATTCGACCCATCCATATTTGTGCAGGGCACGACGCGGCGGTGAGACGCTCCTTATTACGTTTCCCGTCGTGACATTTTTCGCCTCGGAGAGCCAAAGTACGATCGGGTAACATGTTGAAAAAAAAATGCGTTTCATCCATATTAAAAATGTCCTTGAGCGCGTACTTCTCCAAAACATGTTTATTACTTTGCAGCCAGGTTCTCACTTCCTCTTCGTTAATTTTTTTGGCATCACCACATACTGCGAGACAAACAATATTGTGACGTCTTTAAAACCATCCAACCACCCATTGGACGCTTTAAAATCTTCAATGTTCAAAGCGTTCGCAAGACTTCTTGATTTTTCAATGAGCATCGGGCTTGTCACAGGTAAATTCGCCGCTCGTACTTGTGAAAAAAAATCGGACAGTTCTTCTTAGAGGTCTTCGTTTTTCGCAGGCCGTGAACGCTTTAAATTTATAAAAACTTTCTTCAATCTTCGCCCGATTCTTTAAAATTGTAGATAAAGACGAGTTCGGAATCCTATACTTTGAGGCCAGCTTTCCTTTCGATTCTAACTTCTTGTCGATGTCTTGCAGCAAAGACATTTTTTCAGCAAGAGTAAGAGTCTTATATGCACCACGAACCGGAGCCATTGGAGGGTATATTTAAAAAAATATTTTATAGCAATAAATGTAAATATAGTCTCTCTTGCAGTTATTAAACTAAGAATATTATTTAAACAAGTAACTACCAATGATGAAAAATACAATCTAATACGAAATAAACAACGAACCAAAGGAATATTGGAACTCAAACTCGCAAAACACTAGATAAATTGAGGGGATGGACCGAATCTTGTGACAATACCCAACGCCCAGTCGGTATGATCACGATCGCACAATGTTTGTAAACCAGCCGACATAGTGCTAGAAATATTTTAGTAAATTTCATTTAGTTTCTTTTTGGTAAGTTTTATTTCGAATTATGTGGACAAAAATGCGTTGATATTCCGAGAATCGGGCAAAATTTTTTTTCGAATTACGAATTATAGAGATTTTCGAATTATTGAAACACATTTGTATGAAATTGGCTTTTTCGGTCTTTCACGTGTTAAAAAATTTCGAATTACGTCGAATTTCGAAATATAGAGGTTCGAATTAACCAGGTTTTACTGTATTGTGAAAAACAAACATAAGCTGATTGCGTTTGCTGGAATTTCTGATAGTGCAAGTGCCATGTCTAGGCGGAAAACCATGAAGACATCAACCTACGATGATTTGGACAAAGCAATGGTTTTGTGGTTTAACCAACAGAGAGCTGAGGGAATCCCGGTTTCAGGAGCTGTTTATGCAGTGAAAGCAAAGTATTTATTCGATGAATTGAAATTGAAAGGGGATTTTAACGCATCATGTGGGTGGTTGACAAGATTTAAACAAAGGCACGGGATTCGTCAGATTGCTATCGAAGGAGAAAAACTTAGCTGTGACGAGCCGGCAGTTGAGGAATTTAAGTCTCAGTTTCGACATTTCGTCGATAATGAAGGATTCACGTCAGAACCAATTTATAATGCTGATGAAACTGGTTTATACTGGAATTGTCTACAACAAAAAACTTTAGCTCATGAAAATGAAAAAAGTGCTGCAGGGCATAAACTTCAGAAACAACGTCTAACAGTTTTGTGCTGTGGTAATGCCGCCGGGTCTCATTTTTTTGAAACAGTGTTATTGGGAATGCAAAGAAACCTCGAGCTTTCTCAAAAGTTAAAGTTTTATCGAATTTACCTGTCGATTACTACAGTAATAAGTCAGCATGGATGGACAGAGAAATTTTTACGGACTGGTTTAAAACAAAATTCATTCCAGCAGTGCATCAACACTTAGAATCTTTAGATCTGCCACAAAAGGCGATTTTACTCTTAGACAATGTCCACAGTCACCCAAATAAAGACACTTTAAAATCCGAAGACGGAAATATATTTGTGAAGTACTTACCTCTGAATGTGACAGCTTTGATTCAGCCTATGGATCAAGGAGTGATACAAAACATGAAAACAATTTATCGAAGAAACTTGCTGTTGAAGTTCGTAAAGGAAGACGGTGATGATTTGCTGTTGTTTTGGAAAAAGCTAACTGTATCGGATGCTATTTATGAAATTTCTGCTGCTTGGAAAACAGTGAAAAGTTCGACATTAAAAAAATCATGGCGAAAAATTTTACTAATGACGAGGAATTTCTTGAGGACAGTTTCAATGAAACGGTGCCTGAACTACTGCATAATTTACACAGCATTAGTGGATGTGCAAATGTTGATGAGGAAACAGTGCGCGAGTGGTTAAATGCAAACCAAAATTTGGCCGGCCATGAAGTTTTGAGTGACGAAGAAATTGTGGAACGTATCAATACCATCGATGTCGACGATGTAATGGCGGTCGATGACTTGGACCAGGAAGAGGACAACCTAATACCAGAGCAAAGTATCAGTCACAGCACTGCTTTAACTCACACCGAAGCTCTGCTGGATTATTTGGAGGGACAGCAAGACAGCACCCTGGCTGAGAAATTAATGCTGCTGAGCAACTAATGCTGAGAAATCTGCGCAGCAGCATTTGCCGAAAGGTTAACGAATCGAAAAAGCAAACCTCTTTGCTATCGTATTTTAAATAAAATAGGAATAAGTAAGTACATATTTTTCATTTAAATTTTTTTCTATAATCTTATTGTTTTAATACAGTAAAACCAGACACAGGGAAACATGGCGTAACTCATGAGCACGTTTAATCGCAGTAGGTTAACTGCCACGTGTTAGACAGACGCTCAATACATAGCGCTACACGCAGGAAAAGCAGCCGGCGAGTGATATTGTTAACTTCTTTTTTTAATCAAGTGCGTGAAGTTTATCTCGTAACTGTATTCAAACAAATTTGTTGAATTTCCGCATCAATCACGTTATATGAACTGATGCTCAAAAGATCGCGTTTGCCTATGTTTCCGCTAAAGCTATCTTTACATTTCCGCAAGTACCGCACAGCTGACTACATTGCTTTCAAAATGGTATTGGTTTAATCATTGTTCGATTTACATGATTTTCGACTTGCATGAGAATTTTGTGAACGAATTAACCTTGTTGGTCGTGGACTTACTGTATACCAAATGGATGTAGATTAACCGGGATTAGTTTATTCCTTACCATCCCGGATAATTGGGAGTCTACTGTATTTGAATGCAATAGGCTCGGAAACGGATTGTTACAAGCAAATATGATTAACTGTTAAAAAAAGCTAATTGTAATTTAAAAAGTATCTACTATATATTTTAAAGAGTTTGTATGTTGTGCTGTAGTAGCTTCTCTAAATCCGTTGAAATTCAACGGAAAATTCTGCTAGTTTGCAATAAAAGACAAAATTACACCCAAGTGACAACTGACAGATTTTTAAAATAAAGCAATTTTTAAAAAGTCATTTTTTATTATTTTTTTTACAAAATTTAAATGAAGAATGAGTAATCAATTGTGTTAATTTGTTAACATAGTTCAATTACTGATTTTAAGTTACCATATATGTCCGAATATAAGGCGAGGTTGTTTTTCCAAAATTGTACAGTGGTGGAAAAAAACTGCACCCAAGGCCGTGTATTAGGAAGGTTATGACAACTTCGTCTGGCGGCCATCTTGAGTCCTTGAGCAGCCGACGTCTACGTATAACTATACGATGTACTTTTACGGGGCGTACCTTTTTAGGCAAATAGAAGGTTTAAAAATTCCTGATTACCGAGGTGTGCCCATTATTTTCACCACGTAATTGATGTGAACCCAGGAACATTAAATTTCCCATAAGAAATTCATTAAAATAAACATATAATGTATTTAGTGTAACAAGAAGGAATCGGGGTAGTAACTGAGCGGTCGGATGGCCGTAATTAACCCTTAAGTAGGCGCGTGGGGTCTTTAAAGACCCCATGCCTTTTAAAAACGCTGTATTTTTCTTGCAATTACTTGTATGAGGTAGATTTTTTCAGTAGGGGAGAGTAGGGGAAAACGGGGTGGTTGGGTAAAACAGGGTACCTCTGATTTTCATCCTGCCAGTGCTGCTACTTCCCGGAAACTCCACAACTTAGTCGGCTACAATGCCCTAGTAGTGTTCTTGAAGACTGGACGACGCTTGGACGTACATTTGCTCTCCTAAACTTGGAATATGTTTTTTTATGTTTTATGAAACATTGTTTGCAGTTTTTGCAGAGTTTCTACACAACATCTCGTCAGCTATTTATCTGAAGGCCATTGCTTACTTGATTTGGTACAGCATTAGGAATATTGTGCAGTGTGTTTAGCAATGTATCTGTGTAACTAACGGGATGACGCCATGTTTATTTCAAAATTGTTCCTTCGGGTAATACGGGGTACCAAACCGTCGGGTAAAACGGGGTTGCGATGTCGAGTACCCCGTTTTACCCCACGGTTCCCCGTATTACCCAACTCCTACTTTTCAATGTTTATAATATTTCTTTTGATGTTGTTTAAACAAAATAATTGTTAAATAGACCCATTTGTATAATTTACGATCAAGGTCCAAATATTTATTAATTTTTCGGTGTAAAATCAAGACGGTGCATTGGTTTCAGCAGAGAGGGGCACAATGGTGACTGCAGAAACCTGTATGAGTGCAGCTGGCAGTTACATGCCTACCATGTTTGTGTTTCCTAGAGTGAAAGCCAAACCAGAGCTTCTTGACCACACACCACCTGGAAGCACAGCTGAGTTTCATCCAAGTGGATGGATGCAGAAAGAAATATTTCTGAAGTGGTTTGAAAGGTTTGTTGAATTTTCAAACCCATCAGAAGAGAGGACAGTGCTGCTTTTGTTGGATGGTCATGCAACACATACGAAGAACATCGAGCTGATAGACATGGCACGAAAACATCATGTTGTTCTATTGTGCTTTCCACCACACTATACCCATAGTATACAGCCGCTGGACGTTTCGTTTATGGCCCCTTTAAGCCAATATTATGCTGAAGAAGCAAGAAAGTGGCTTCGTTCACACCCAGGACGATCAATAACAATCAATGAGATTGGAGAGCTCTATGGTTCAGCTTTCATGAAAGCAGCGTCTATGGAAACGGCTGTTAATGGTTTCAGAAAAACAGGGATCTATCCTTTGGATCCAAATGTGTTTCCCGAGCGGATGTATCAACATGCAGAAACAACCGAGCAACCAAATCCAAAGAGCAGCTCATCAAATGCAAGTCCATTGGAACAGGAACATCCTCAGCACCAGATTGAGGCAGTCCGTACACCAGAACCATAAGATGCAGTTGTGTCAGTGGGCGAAAACGCAGGAACGTCAGGATTGCAACTGAATGGAGAGGGACATTCCGTGAATGGAACACCAAGTTCACGAGGGCTTCCAAGTGGAGAAATTGCTACAAATCTATCCAACAGCTTCCACGTACTACCTCCGGATGCTATCACAGCAGTCCCCACTGCCGTAAGGGCTAACAGTTTTCGAAACCGGCGCCGTGGGAAAACAGCTGTTTTAACTGAATCTCCTTAAAAGGATGAGATGAATTCAAATGAATTCAAAGGAATATCATTCAAAGAGGACACCTTCTTTGGTAAATGAGGCCAAAAAAGATGGAAGTGCAACACAAAAACAAAGTAGGCCTGTCAAAAAAAACATTATTCGTAAGAAGACGTCAAACAATTCAAGTGACGAATATGATGTCGAAGATGCACCCTGCATCTACTGTGGAGAATTGTTTTCTCACTCTGAGGCAGAAGAAGGTTGGATTAAATTTGCAGATTGGCACATGAAGCCTGTTCAGGAGTGGAGGCAGAGGATTGTGAAACCTTTTCTTGTGATTTGTACAAGGACGTTTTCAAAAATAAGAGCTTGCCGTTTTGATTACAGCTACCACAGTTGTACTACACTGAACATTATTATCATTTTATTATTTTTTACTGTTAATATCCTTTTCATTTCATAATTTTGTTGAATCCTACTTTTAGAAATGTAAGTCTATTTTAGTTTGTTGCTTAACTAGTAAATTCATTATGAAGAACTACTACCCCATATTACCCAACCAGTGGGGTAAAACAGGGTACTTGCAATGTAATTTTTATTACAGTGTTAATTTCGAAAAATATTATCTGAGGCACAATTCACTTTGCACTCCCTCTAAGTAAGATACAAAGTGTATGGTGGTTATAATAAAACTGATTTAAACTTATAACAACATGCGTTTCATGTCGATATGCACTAAGTACCCCATATTCTCCCACTCTCCCCTACCTTCCTAGAATAATTATCTCCTTTTGTTCATGTAGAAGTATTAGCAATATGTGCTATGGCCTTCTCGTAAAAAATTCATCTTTTAACGTTGGGGTCATTTAAGACCCCACGAGCCTACTTGCGCGACTGTTTCGAACTTGTATATTTTTCTCTTAATCTCTCAGAGAATCGTACCTCTCTGTATTTCCTTTTAGAAAATTAAGCGTTTCCTTTTCGCCAGGGCTATGTGAAAGCCTTTAGCAAGGAATATAATACCTTCCAAGAAAGACGACAGTACTGGAACACTGGCAGTATTGCAGTTATTCCATACTATTTTAGATTTTATCTCTTCCCTTGATGCGAGACCTGTGGAAATGCCCTTCGGCATTCTGGTTTTGGAAACCAAGCAATTCTTTATCAGCATGAGGAAAACAAGCGAGGATATGACCTACACAGTTCCTTTCCAGGAAGACTGCGGAAGGGGAGAAGGACCCCCGCGTGAGTGTGCACTTGTCCCGAGTTCCTATCTTTTCACTGATTTCATCGTTTTCCTCGTCAACGCTATTGTCAATTTCTTGCACTAATCCTTACGACCGTCCGTTTTATCATGTAAGAAATTTTGTTTCCACCACTTGTCTGTGTGTTTCAAGCAACTTAGGGTGCCTCCTACATCTCATGCCGGCATCTCTCCAAACGATTACCTGTGAGTTTCGTCTTTTCGCAAAAGGGCAGCATCTAACTAAGTACATATGTGCCTAGATCACTCTGCAAAAAAGCCGCTAAATTAATGGGATCGCCACCATTGGAAAAACACATTCATTTAGACACCAAAGTTCGTAGCTAGGTGCACATTTTGCCCGAGAAAAGTGGACAAAAAAACGAATCAGCGTTGCAATTTCTGTACCAAGATGCCGTGCTTAAATCACATGAAAACTGTATGCAATGATTGTGTTGTTAAATTTCAAGAGGTTAAATAAACGTACATGTTGTTTATGCATCTAAAGTGTTTTCTAATTTATTGTTTTGACCCTCTAGTTCAGTAACACATGGAGTACTATAACCGTATATTTATTCTAAAAAGTTGAGAAGGTGGAAATCATACATGAGAGAAAAACAAATTCATGTATCCAAGTAAATGTTTATAGGTTATTGTACATTTATTTGCAAAGATTACTCGAATTTCATTGCAAAACAATAATAATGTACTCGAGTTTAGTGTAACCATATGCAAGGTAACGATTCTTTCGGAAGAAAAAGAGGTGCATATTTCAGGAAAGAATTCGCCCATTAAATAACGTACTAAACGAATATAACAATTATATAATATTTAAACAAAGTTTATATAAGACCTTAGTGGAGATTAAATTAATTTGTTAACTCGCTATGAATTTACACAGAAGATTATGTATTAATGTGCGAAAGCTACACCCGAAAATAGCAGCTAATGTAAACATTAGAAATAATTAAATGCCATTAACAATATGGAAAATCTTATGAATGCACGTTGTTATATAAGGATTAGACTTCTCATCTGAAATAACTGTTACGAAAATCAAAAACTCGGCATAGATATAAACATTTTCTTTTGGGGTCTTTAAAGACCCCATGTGCCACTTAAGTTACAAAAGGCCACGCACCTACTTAAGGTTTAAGAAAAAGTAATTTAATTATTAACAAATAATCTCCAAAAACAATATTCATACTAAGATTATATTTATTTCAGTATGAGTACTGCATTAGATGTATGTATAAGTTATGCAGTAATCTTAAGTTGATCACTTCACAAACAGGCAATCTCTGCTGTCCATTTCTACTGGACAAAAATTACTTTCATTTACAAACATTTTCAGTTATAATGTTTAAAAATAAAAACTTTTTATTATATTGCATGTTTATTAATGGAAGACAAGTCAAAAATTAAGAAACAATGTTGCATTATTTTACATTAATTTACAATACTTCAATAGTGTTATTATGAAATTTGAAAGTATTTTGAGCAAATTTACATCACATGGAAGGTCACATTCATAGACATTAATGCTTTTGACAGGTCATATAAGAATTCACAAGTATCCCACCAGGCCTGATGAGTTAACATCAGAACTCACTCAAGAGATTGTGTAATTTCAAAAATGAAAATCACCCTTAGCATTAAAAATTCAACAGGTAAGGTGTTATTATTTTAATTAAAATAGACAAATTACAAGCAAATAGGAAAGTATCATTCTAATTGCCACTGGAATAGAACATTGAATGAAGTCATCAGTGCAAATAATGAGATCTAGTGCCTACTCTTAACATTATTAACAGCAATTTAGCAATCTAGATAATAAAGCAAATTTTTGTTTCATTCAAAAGTTTCCAGTGAAATGATATGCCACTGTTTGCTTCCAACGAGTAGAAACACCAGCCAACATAAAAACTAATGCATGAGAAGCAATGGATTCACTGTGAGGTAGAGTGATATAGCCAAATATTGTTCCTGTGCTCCTATCAAACTCAACCTTCTCTTCTATCACCATTTCATCCAACAGCAAAACACAGTACCTTTCATTGTCTTGTAGTTGCTTCACCTTCAGTTCCAAAAATTTGAACACTTCCATTTGAATTCCTGGAGAAAAAGTCAAATTTTCCAGCCTTCTGCTAAGGGTTCTGTCACTTGGAAGTGGACAGCCCAAGTTTAACAAGGAATTGTAACCTTTGATGCCACAAGAAAAACGAACTTGCATAGCCTTTTTTACAGTTAAGTTTGACACCATTTCTGTCCTCTGGTTGGTCTTTTACCTAATGACTGCAATTGGTCAGCATTTAAAAACCTTTTCAGTGCCCTGGTAGTTTCCTCTAGATTTGTCTTTAACTTCTTCACTTGTTTTTCCAAAGAAGAAACTTGTGCTGTAAGCCTTCGTATAATTTCATCTTTATCAACTTCTGCATTCCGATTAGTTGCTTTGTCGTCGGAAGCTGTAGTTGCGTTATTTCCATGCTCTTCTGTTTCAACTCCCTTGTTTTCAGGCTCTTGATTGGATTCATCTCTCACAGCTGCAATTAAACCAATATTTACATGAGTGAAACTGTTGTAATATTAAATGATGTCATTTTAAACTTACATGCGATAGTTAAAATTTTAATCTAAAGTATCTAGTTTCACTTAATACTCCACATATTCAAACAGCTAACAATAAGCTTAAACATTAATAATGAAAACCATCTTCAAAGTGGTAATATCATATTATATGAAAATAAACATTCTTAATACAATCTAACATACTGCATGTTGGCATGTAATCATAAACCTTTCATTCGTTAACACAATATTTATATTTTATTCCTTATTTCTAATAACCTACCTTGCACATTTACAGAAAATTGCCTTTTTGCTGGAGCTTTACGTAATGATTTTTTTGGTTGGTGAGGAAATATTTCTGGAACTGCGAAAGGTCTCAATAATTTGCGACCATCAAGCCTATTTGCTTCGAACTGAGTCGTGTTGAAATGAGCTTGGGATAAATCAAATTTTTGAACGAAATAGAAAATTTACTGAAGAAATATAATAGGTAATCTCACTGAGATTTCTGAGTTACAAGAATGAAAACCAAGAAAAATTTGGCATTAGTTTACTTACCTCACATAACCTGCTTGACGATGTCGGCATCCAGAAATCACACTTCACTTTTGCGATCCAAATTTTTCGTCGATTTGCATCTGAGGGAAAACGAAAAAGCCTATACCTGCCTTCGCCATGGTTTTCGCAACCAACTGCACAACAGCAAGGCATGGCTAACGTTTTATAAACCTTAAAATTTCAAAATAAGCGACAGCAATCACACCACTTTCCATAAGAAGTAAATGTAACCACTAGCACACTGAGGCCACAATATGACGGACGCGTACCACGTGACCCCCTCTAGTTGGGTGAGATGCCGCGCTTGTCGGCATTCTCAACATCAAAGGTTGTCATAACCTTCCTAATAGACAGCCTTGACTGCACCACCTTACGAGCGCTCCACCAGAATTTCAGTGAACTACTAGTCTCGAACGAGCTGTCAAGCAATATGGCAACAATGATAGTAGAGGAGGGGGTGAAGGCTCTTTTTCCTCTCCCTTCTTCCCCTTAGAGAAGGGTTTACGGTTCTCTCCTACCTCTTAGGGATCGAATATTTTCCCTCAAGATAATGGTTTCGAATTCAGTACCACTACATTCCCCATGGCAGTAACACGTGAATGAGTGTCAGATATAATTCTTTGCATTTCAAAATTAGTTAGAATTGAGACACAAACTCCAGAGTTTAACATACAGACGTCAAAAAGAACGATGTTTATTTTTCCAGTCAAGATTAAATTAATTACATTCCGAGTTAGCATAAATATTTATTAGGAATCGAAAGGAATACACATTTCAATGCCTTAACAATGAAAAATGTTTAGTTGCAATGACTACTTCACATATTATTTCATTGCTTCGACACCCAATATCTGTTTATGAATGCTATAAGTTGAATTTGAACAATATCTCTATTCAATTTTACATAGGAGGAGAATTTTGGTCAGTTATATGACGGGATGCCAAGCACTTAGATAAGCAATTTAAAAAAATAACTTTAATAAACGAAACTTTTTTTTTAAACGATAAAATTACTAGCATTCTTAAATAGGAATTACCGTATTTACTCGTGTACCCCATGCACATTTTTTCCGATATGCCTGGGAAAAAGGGGGTGCCTCAGATAAGGGAGTTTCGCCTTATGTTCAGACCCCCAAACTTTGATTATTCAAGTTTTTGTCAAATAATTTTACTCTGGTTTTCTCATGGGGAAAATGGGGGGTCATCCTATATTCGGGGTTACCATATATTCGGGCATATATGGTAAATAAATTCCCAGTTACAAGATAATTTCATGTCTATTTATTAATTTCCAGACCATTAAATTTTCTAACCATCTTTTCCCACCTAAAAAAATCAAAATTTTGGCTAGTGATCATCTGTTGAAGGTGACCATTTCTGGATGGTCCCGTGAGTGGTCACTAGGATGATTTATTTTAGAAAAAGTTCTGAAATGTCATGGCACCAACCTGGAAATCGGTTCCTTTTCAGAAAAAAATTATTTTGAAAAAAACAGGAGCGAGATCGGACAATATTTAGAACTAGTGCATCCAGCCCAAGTTTTTGGTATTCGGATATTCAGTGTTTTACTTAAAATGAGCCGTAGATCCGAAACAGCACGTTTCAGGGGAAACTTCTTTTGATACTTTTTAATAGGTACATCGCATCCTTTGGTTTGAGCCCAGTCCTGACTTTCTACGGCCATTTTGAATTTACGAAGTTTCCTACCTCGCAGGCGCTTTCGTCTCTACTCTGACTGACAGCACCTGCGAGACGGCTCTGCCTCGCGTCCGTCATCCGCTCACAGTGGTGAAGGGTGGGGGGCAGCACCGTGCGTGTTCTAGCATTCGTTCCGTATTGCAAGTTTGAACAAGCAAAGGGTGAGCGGGGAACGACATTACTAAGCAGCTCGCAGTATATTAGTTCGCAGCAGCGCGCTTGAGGGTCATCGCTGGCCTCTAAGTTCGGTGGCAGCCGTATGAGTCATGCTCCCTATTGGTGTTTTGGTACAGTGATAACACGAGAAGTAAGACTGAAGTTTGGTTAATCGGACAGCCTGAGTCTGCCATAACAGGATGCAAATTATCATCTAAGTTGCCTATTTTTCCACCACCATCTCTCACTGAAGAAAACAGTGAGAGAGAGAGCTTGCAAAACTGTAGAAGAGACTGTCACTCTATGGGTAAAAGCCCGAATTCCGACCAAAGAGGTTCGTCATGCCACTGGCGTACTTGTGATGTTGCACTCCCAATGGATGTCACTCAAGAAGGGCAGTGGTAGAACAGAAGGCAAGAATTCAAGAAAGAACTTAGTCTCTTATTTGATACATCCTTCCCTCGCCAACCGCGTGGGTTACGTTCCTGAAAAGTGCCGCAGTTGGTAAATACTTAAGTATATTGGAAATTGGGGGTTAGGTTCCACTGTTCGTATTACTATACCATATATTATTGACCACTTACATTACTCACTTATTTCTCACTTAAATACATTATATAAATATTACGAATACAATAACATGCTGTTCTTTCTTT
The DNA here is from genome assembly GCA_036926305.1 of Uropetala carovei. Classification (NCBI taxonomy): domain Eukaryota; kingdom Metazoa; phylum Arthropoda; class Insecta; order Odonata; family Petaluridae; genus Uropetala; species Uropetala carovei. The sequence goes on along the minus strand of JAXCHB010000084.1, from coordinate 8,554,108 downwards.
ATAAGCTCTCTGGTTTGGCATAGTCGAAACTCCCGTAGATGAAAAATGTGTGACGAAAAACAATCACCACCATCTATGTGCTACTTGTGGTACTAAATGCGAGAAATAGCTTTCCGCTGCATTCCACTGTTCGGAACTATATATTCTACCCCAGAATGAATTCTTTTTTAAGAATTTCTTCAAACGTATCACACTATGCATAAGCCAAACTATTGAGTAAAACAATTACCGACTGAAGGATTACAAACGCCCCGTAGGTAATGGAGAAATTACGTGCATACTACAACGTACATCAAATCATTTTATACAATTTACTATGGTCTTCTAATCTTACCCGGCGTTTTTTTGCATTTAAACAAATATTATTATGCACAAATTCAGAAAAATATAAAACGTTTAATTTATTTAGTATGCTGATATGAATAATACACAACTAAACACGTCTTGTGGACTTGCGTTGCACGAAAATCATGCATATGCTGATGTGAATAATACACAACTGATCGCCTCGTGTGGAATGTAGAGACTTGTGGCGGGCGAAAAGCTTAATCGTACATTACAGCAACAAAGTAATAGCAAGCATGTTAGAACAACAACATAATCATACGATGCGCGGGATTATTGTGTTCAATGCAGTGACTTGTGGCACGCGAAAAGGATACGTAATCGTGTCAGTACGGCAACAACGTAATAGCGAGCAAGTTAAAACGACAACAAAGTCTTTGTGAGTGAGTTAAGATGACAACAAAGTCATAAGATGCGCGGTATTTAAATGTTTTCTTGGTCCGAACCGTGGATACGCAAGGAAAATGTCTGCGGTTGGGAAGGGTGGGACTCAATATGTAGACCGCGTATAGTCGAGGGCCGCGGTTAATAAACCCACGGTTGGAGAGGGAAGGGTGTATTGCTCATGAGCAGGCGCTTGCCCTCATCAAGAATGACGAGGACCGTGAGTTCCTGTTAGCGCAAAAGGAGGTAGAAAGGCGAGGAGCGATGGCTGGTGTAGATGCAAAACTTGCACAAAAAGAAAAGAGGATTGCTCTGCGTGAGGAAGTCAAAGCAGAAAGACAGTTGAAAACCAGTGTGGAGACATGGAAAGCTAGTGAGGTGGTCCAATTAGAGTCTTCAAGTGATAGTGGCAGCGAAAATAGAAGTGTGAGCTCCGGTGTGAGTGATGACGAAGTTAAAATGGATTGTGCAACGCATCCCAAACGAATGAAAGTGATGATCCCTCAACTCTCTGCTGCACTTGACCAAACTGGGACTTCGAATCATGAGGCAACATTCATTCTCACCTCAGCAGCAAAAGGTTTTGGTCACGACTTGTTAGCTTGCAATGTGTCATTCTCAACGGTGAGCCAAGTAAGAATGAAGCAGCACGCCAAATATGCACAACATTTGAAAGAAGAATTTAGTTCTGAGAGGAAATTAGTAGTTCACTGGTATGGCAAGTTCTCCCTGACACAACCGGCGATGGTAAGTGATTCCACACTCCTATGTCCAACATTATCTATCTCCATCACCTTGCAGTCGTATAACCAAGCTACACATTAAATAATATGTTAAATATCCACATCCCTCTTTTACAGAAAAAAACGTCGACTGTCTTCCTGTGATTGTGTCTAGCTGTGGCACTGATCAATTACTTGGCATGCCGAAGATTAAAGTTGGGACTGGACACATGCAGGCCTGCGCTGTTGTGAAACTCATAGAGTGGGGCCTTACTGACAGAATTGTCGATATGTGCTTCGGTACAACCAATATTAATACAGGCTCCAAGGGAGGCACATGCATCTTAATAGAACAACAGCTCGGAAAAGATCTGCTGCACTTGGTCTGTAGACACCACATCATAGAGCTAGTGATGAAAGCGGCGTTTGAGGAAATCATGGGATCTTCAACCAGCCAAACAGTTCCTTTGTTTGAAAAATTTAAGGATCAGTAGGATACGATTGAGAAAGGTAAGTCATAAGATAACAAACCCATGAATCTGGATTATCCGAGATAGAAAATCTGCAGCTAATGCATTTTCTTGTAGGAAAATACATTACGATGGGAAATAACAAAGCCTTCCTTCGGTCCGTGGGCCATGCTGAGGACATAATTCAGTTTTGTAAAAATCAATTGAAGGTAATAACTCTGTCAAGTACCCTATATGTTTCACGTTTCTCAAACTAGTGTTTCGTTTCCTGCAGAATCGACTGCCTCGGGATGATTACAGAGAACTACTGGAACTTGCAATCATATATCTGGGAGGCGTGCCATCCACACTGTCGACAGGTATACCTTCAAGAAACCAGGGGCAATACATCGCGCAAGATGGATGAGTAAGGCCATTTACACACTGAAGGTTCTGATGTTCCATCAACAATTTCGCCTCTCGTCCAAGGAAGAGAAAGCACTGAAAGAACTCAGTATTCTGATCATATGAGCATACCTCAAGGCATGGTTTACGGCTCCGGATGCTATTAGTGTGCCAAGAAATGATCTTAACTTTCTGTTAACATTGGTGAAGAGATCTAAACCCATGTGGAGAGTAGCAGCTGAGAAATTAGGTAGGCATCCTTGGTATCTAAGCCCTGAGCTTGTCAGCCTATCATTTCTAGATCCTGAGGTTCCCCTCGATACTAAGCGCAGAATGATCACCGATTTAGACAAGGATTGCAAAGATGAGGATGCACGGTGCGCCTGCATTTGTGTCTTCAGCATCTTGTGAAGCTCTATGTCTGGAAGATTTTGTAAGTAGGAAGACAAAGGACCTCTTTATTAGATTTGACATTCCTACCGATTTCATTCAGTCTGACCCTGTAACGTGGCCGAAACGGGAGGGCTACTGATCGGCACTGGATACTCTCAAACATTTGTGTGTCATCAATGACAATGCTGAAATAGGGGTTGCTCTTATCACAGAATATAATGAAAAAATAACCAAAGATGAAGAACAAAAAGAATACTTGATCCAGGTGTCGCCGATCACAGGAAAGTTTCCGCAATGCAAGAAAAGTGACCTATAGCAACAGGTAAATCTTGACTGAAATTTGTTCCCACATGTATATCCTGATAAAAATTATACATTTGCGTTTTGAGAAATGTCACAAATAGTCAATAAAGCATAATTAAGTGAAATTTTGTGATCATTTCTATCATAGTTACTCTCCCATGTTTCTTTCACCATTCGCATCCTTCAAGTAACGAGAATGTGGCGCATAACTGCCACTGCGAGGGAGGCAACCCCAAAAATTCAAAATGGCCGTAGAAAGTCGGGACTCAGCACAAACCAAAGGATGCGATGTACGTATTAAAAAGTGTCGAAAAAATTTTCCCAGAAACGTGCTGTTTCGGCTCTACGGCTCATTTTAAGTGAAACACTGAATATCCAAATACCGAAAACTTTGGGCTGGATGCGCGAGTTCCAAATACCGTTTGAACTCGCTCCGAGTATTTCAAATTATTCTTTTCTGAAAAGGAACCGATTTCCGGGTTGGCGCCATGACATTTCAGAACTTTTTCTAAAATGAATCACTGTACTTCGTATATGAGAAAGTAGAAATGTGTTTTCCTATTAACTTTATATTCAGACTCCATTTATTCCAGCTTATGGATTGAGATTATTACATAAATAATATGTAAAGCAATAGGAGAGAAAAGAATATGACATAAATGGGAAGAATATGATGAGAAAAATCAGATGTGGCCAACACGACTTTCTCCATATTTGGGGTATAGATATTTAAATTATTATGAATAGCATTATGAGGCAAAATTATTATTTTGTATCATAAAAGAATACAGTCGTCCTTACTGCCATAAATTATGTATATCTTGAATGTTTACAGAATTCACCGCAACATGGTGGTGGCGCTGTATACTGGAAATTACGAAAAAGCTAAATATCTCTCAAATGGATGGTTCTAAGAAAATTTCTTTCACACATAACTTGCAAGAAATATTATTCTCTACAACTTCCTTCCCCACGAAGATTACCAATAACAAATTTTTTAAGGAGATATTTGATAGAAACCAAAAAAACGTTATTTATGCCTAAACAATAACTGCCATAGAAAATTGTATGAAATGAAAGTTGTTTGAAATTGCATTCTCTATAACCTTTGAATAGAATTGTATATACAATAATGATGTGTTAATCGATAAATATTGCAAAAACCGAATCGGGTTTCGAATAAACCTCGACTTCCGGTCAACCGTTAATGTCCAAAAACTAATCAGTTCTTTGTGCTCATGTTAAAGTGTTATATATGAAGTTTGGAAACAACATGGCGAGTACTTTTTGAGTTAGAGCACCCACAACCACATACACACGCACCCACATGCACACACACACACACGGACACAGACATCATTGCAAAAATAGCCTAAACATATTCTGAGGATCTCAAAACGTGTATTCCATTGAAATCTCGAAGTTGATTTTTTTCATGAACACAACACTTTCCCATTACTACGAATGGAGAAAGTAATAAAAGGAAATGATGTGAAGAGAATGATAAATGAGAAGGGGAGGATACGATGGGATAGGAAGGATAAATGGGAAGGTAGAATATGATGAGAAAAGAAGGAAATGATAAGAAGGGGAGGATACGATGGCATAGGAAGGATAAATGGGAAGGTAGAATATGATGAGAAAAGAAGGAAATGATGGGAAGGGGAGGATACGATGGGATAGGAAGGATAAATGGGAAGGTAGAATATGATGAGAAAAGAAGGAAATGATAGGAAGGGGAGGATACGATGGGATAGGAAGGATAAATGGGAAGGAACGAATATGATGAGAAAAGAAGGAAATGATGGGAAGATGAGGATACGATGGGATAGGAAGGATAAATGGGAAGGAACGAATATGATGAGAAAAGAAGGAAATGATGGGAAGGGGAGGATACGATGGGATAGGAAGGATAAATGGGAAGGAACGAATATGATGAGAATAGAAGGAAATGATGGGAAGGGGATGATACGATGGGATAGGAAGGATAAATGGGAAGGTAGAATATGATGAGAAAAGAAGGAAATGATGGGAAGGGGAGGATACGATGGGATAGGAAGGATAAATGGGAAGGTAGAATATGATGAGAAAAGAAGGAAATGATGGGAAGGGGAGGATACGATGGGATAGGAAGGATAAATGAGAAGGTAGAATATGATGAGAAAAGAAGGAAATGATGGGAAGGGGAGGATACGATGGGATAGGAAGGATAAATGAGAAGGTAGAATATGATCAGAAAAGAAGGAAATGATGGAAAGGGGAGGATACGATGGGATAGGAAGGATAAATGGGAAGGAACGAATATAATGAGAAAAGAAGGAAATGATGGGAAGGGGAGTATACGATGGGATAGGAAGGATAAATGGGAAGGAACGAATATCATGAGAAAATAACAAAAGATGGGAAGGGGAGGATACGATGGGATAGGAAGGATAAATGAGAAGGTAGAATATGAATGGAAGGAAAGAATATGATGGGAGGGAAGGATATGATGTGAAGGATAAATGGGAAGGGAGAATATGAATGGAAGGATAGAATATGATGGGAAGGGGAGGATATGATGGGATAGGAAGGATAAATGGGAAGGAACGAATATGAAGAGAAAGGAAGGAAATGATGGGAAAGGGAGGAATACGATGGGATAGGAAGGATAAATGAGAAGGAACGAATATGATGAGAAAAGAAGGAAATGATGGGAAGGGGAGGATACGATGGGATAGGAAGGATAAATGAGAAGGTAGAATATGATGAGTAAAGAAGGAAATGATGGGAAGGGGAGGATATGATGGGATAGGAAGGATAAATGGGAAGGAACGAATATGATGAGAAAAGAAGGAAATGATGGGAAGGGGAGGATATGATGGGATAGGAAGGATAAATGGGAAGGAACGAATATGATGAGAAAAGAAGGAAATGATGGGAAGGGGAGGATACGATGGGATAGGAAGGATAAATGGGAAGGAACGAATATGATGAGAAAAGAAGGAAATGATGGGAAGGGGAGGATACGATGGGATAGGAAGGATAAATGGGAAGGCACGAATATGATGAGAAAAGAAGGAAATGATGGGAAGGGAAGGATACGATGGGATAGGAAGGATAAATGAGAAGGTAGAATATGATGAGAAAAGAAGGAAATGATAGGAAGGGGAGGATACTATGGGATAGGAAGGATAAATGGGAAGGAACGAATATGATGAGAAAAGAAGGAAATGATGGGAAGGGGAGGATATGATGGGATAGGAAGGATAAATGGGAAGGAACGAATATGATGAGAAAAGAAGGAAATGATGGGAAGGGGAGGATACGATGGGATAGGAAGGATAAATGGGAAGGAAAGAATATGATGAGAAAAGAAGGAAATGATGCGAAGGGGAGGATATGATGGGTTAGCAAGGATAAATGGGAAGGAACGAATATGATGAGAAAAGAAGGAAATGATGGGAAGGGGAGGATGCGATGGGATAGGAAGTATAAATGGGAAGGAACGAATATGATGAGAAAAGAAGGAAATGATGGGAAGGGGAGGATACGATGGGATAGGAAGGATAAATGAGAAGGAACGAATATGGTGAGACAAGAAGGAAATGATTGTAAGGGGAGGATATAATGGGATAGGAAGGATAAATGGGAAGGTAGAATATGAATGGAAGGAAAGAATATGAAGGGAGGGTAGGATATGATGGGAAGGATAAATGGGAAGGGAGAATATGAATGGAAGGAAAGAATAAGATGGGAGGGTAGGATATGATGGGAAGGATAAATGGGAAGGGAGAATATGAATGGAAGGATAGAATATGATGGGAAGGGGAGGATATGATGGGATAGGAAGGGTAAATGGGAAGGAAAGAATATGATGAGAAAAGAAGGAAATGATGGGAAGGGGAGGATACGATGGGATGGGAAGAATAAATGGGAAGGTAGAATATGAATGGAAGGAAAGAATATGATGGGAGGGAAGGATATGATGGGAAGGATAAATGGGAAGGGAGAATATGAATGGAAGGATAGAATATGATGGGAAGGGGAGGATATGATGGGATAGGAAGGATAAATGAGAAGGAACGAATATGATGAGAAAAGAAGGAAATGATGGGAAGGGGAGGATATGATGGGATAGGAAGGATAAATGGGAAGGAACGAATATGATGAGAAAAGAAGGAAATGATGGGAAGGGGAGGATACGATGGGATAGGAAGGATAAATGAGAAGGTAGAATTTGATGAGAAAAGAAGGAAATGATGGGAAGGGGAGGATACGATGGGATAGGAAGGATAAATGAGAAGGTAGAATATGATTAGAAAAGAAGGAAATGATGGGAAGGGGAGGATACGATGGGATAGGAAGGATAAATGGGAAGGAACGAATATCATGAGAAAAGAAGGAAATGATGGGAAGGGGAGGATACGATGGCATAGGAACGATAAATGGGAAGGTAGAATATGAATGGAAGGAAAGAATATGATGGGAGGGAAGGATATGATGGGAAGGATAAATGGGAAGGGAGAATATGAATGGAAGGATAGAATATGATGGGAAGGGGAGGATATGATGGGATAGGAAGGATAAATGGGAAGGAACGAATATGATGAGAAAAGAAGGAAATGATGGGAAGGGGAGGATACGATGGGATGGGAAGAATAAATGGGAAGGTAGAATATGAATGGAAGGAAAGAATATGATGGGAGGGAAGGATATGATGGGAAGGATAAATGGGAAGGGAGAATATGAATGGAAGGATAGAATATGATGGGAAGGGGAGGATATGATGGGATAGGAAGGATAAATGAGAAGGAACGAATATGATGAGAAAAGAAGGAAATGATGGGAAGGGGAGGATATGATGGGATAGGAAGGATAAATGGGAAGGAACGAATATGATGAGAAAAGAAGGAAATGATGGGAAGGGGAGGATACGATGGGATAGGAAGGATAAATGAGAAGGTAGAATTTGATGAGAAAAGAAGGAAATGATGGGAAGGGGAGGATACAATGGGATAGGAAGGATAAATGGGAAGGTAGAATATGATGAGAAAAGAAGGAAATGATGGGAAGGGGAGGATACGATGGTATATGAAGGATAAATGGGAAGGTAGAATATGATGAGTAAAGAAGGAAATGATGTGAAGGGGAGGATACGATGGGATAGGAAGGATAAATGAGAAGGTAGAATATGATGAGAAAAGAAGGAAATGATGGGAAGGGGAGGATACGATGGGATAGGAAGGATAAATGAGAAGGTAGAATATGATGAGAAAAGAAGGAAATGATGGGAAGGGGAGGATACGATGGGATAGGAAGGATAAATGGGAAGGAACGAATATGATGAGAAAAGAAGGAAATGATGGGAAGGGGAGGATACGATGGGATAGGAAGGATAAATGAGAAGGTAGAATATGATTAGAAAAGAAGGAAATGATGGGAAGGGGAGGATACGATGGGATAGGAAGGATAAATGGGAAGGAACGAATATCATGAGAAAAGAAGGAAATGATGGGAAGGGGAGGATACGATGGCATAGGAACGATAAATGGGAAGGTAGAATATGAATGGAAGGAAAGAATATGATGGGAGGGAAGGATATGATGGGAAGGATAAATGGGAAGGGAGAATATGAATGGAAGGATAGAATATGATGGGAAGGGGAGGATATGATGGGATAGGAAGGATAAATGGGAAGGAACGAATATGATGAGAAAAGAAGGAAATGATGGGAAGGGGAGGATACGATGGGAGAGGAAGGATAAATGAGAAGGTAGAATATGATGAGAAAAGAAGGAAATTATGCTAAGGGGAGGATACGATGGGATAGGAAGGATAAATGAGAAGGTAGAATATGATGAGAAAAGAAGGAAATGATGGGAAGGGGAGGATACGTTCCCCACGAAGATTACCAATAACAAATTTTTTAAGGAGATATTTGATGGAAACCAAAAAAACGTTATTTATGCCTAAACAATAACTGCCATAGAAAATTGTATGAAATGAAAGTTGTTTGAAATTGCATTCTCTATAACCTTTGAATAGAATTGTATATACAATAATGATGTGTTAATCGATAAATATTGCAAAAACCGAATCGGGTTTCGAATAAACCTCGACTTCCGGTCAACCGTTAATGTCCAAAAACTAATCAGTTCTTTGTGCTCATGTTAAAGCGTTATATATGAAGTTTGGAAACAACATGGCAAGTACTTTTTGAGTTAGAGCACTTACAACCACATACACACGCACCCACATGCACGCACACACACACGGACACAGACATCATTGCAAAAATAGCCTAAACATATTCTGAGGATCTCAAAACGTGTATTCCATTGAAATCTCGAAGTTGATTTTTTTCATGAACACAATACTTTCCCATTACTACGAATGGAGGAAGTAATAAAAGGAAATGATGTGTAGAGAATGATAAATGAGAAGGGGAGGATACGATGGGAAAGAAAGGATAAATGGGAAGGTAGAATATGAATGGAAGAAAAGAATATGATGGGAGGGAAGGATATGATGGGATGGATAAATGGGAAGGGGGAATATGAATGGAAGGATAGAATATGATGGGAAGGGGAGGATATGATGGGATAGGAAGGATAAATGAGAAGGAACGAATATGATGAGAAAAGAAGGAAATGATGGGAAGGGGAGGATACGATGGGATAGGAAGGATAAATGGGAAGGAACGAATATGATGAGAAAACAAGGAAATGATGGGAAGGGGAGGATATGATGGGATAGGAAGGATAAATGAGAAGGAACGAATATGATGAGAAAAGAAGGAAATGATGGGAAGGGGAGGATATGATGGGATAGGAAGGATAAATGGGAAGGAACGAATATGATGAGAAAAGAAGGAAATGATGGGAAGGGGAGGATATGATGGGATAGGAAGGATAAATGAGAAGGTAGAATATGATGAGAAAAGAAGGAAATGATAGGAAGGGGAGGATACGATGGGATAGGAAGGATAAATGGGAAGGAACGAATATGATGAGAAAAGAAGGAAATGATGGGAAGGGGAGGATACGATGGGATAGGAAGGATAAATGGGAAGGAACGAATATGATGAGAAAACAAGGAAATGATGGGAAGGGGAGGATACGATGGGATAGGAAGGATAAATGGGAAGGAACGAATATGATGAGAAAAGAAGGAAATGATGGGAAGGGGATGATACGATGGGATAGGAAGGATAAATGGGAAGGTAGAATATGATGAGAAAAGAAGGAAATGATGGGAAGGGGAGGATACGATGGGTTAGGAAGGATAAATGGGAAGGTAGAATATGATGAGAAAAGAAGGAAATGATGGGAAGGGGAGGATACGATGGGATAGGAAGGATAAATGGGAAGGTAGAATATGATGAGAAAAGAAGGAAATGATAGGAAGGGGAGGATACGATGGGATAGGAAGGATAAATGGGAAGGAACGAATATGATGAGAAAAGAAGGAAATGATGGGAAGGGGAGGATACGATGGGATAGGAAGGATAAATGGGAAGGAACGAATATGATGAGAAAAGAAGGAAATGATGGGAAGGGGAGGATATGATGGGATAGGAAGGATAAATGGGAAGGAACGAATATGAGAGAACAGAAGGAAATGATGGGAAGGGGAGGATACGATGGGATAGGAAGGATAAATGGGAAGGAACGAATATGATGAGAAAAGAAGGAAATGATAGAAAGGGGAGGATACGATGGGATAGGAAGGATAAATGGGAAGGAACGAATATGATGAGAAAAGAAGGAAATGATGGGAAGGGGAGGATACGATGGGATAGGAAGGATAAATGGGAAGGTAGAATATGAATGGAAGGAAAGAATATGATGGGAGGGAAGGATATGATGTGAAGGATAAATGGGAAGGGAGAATATGAATGGAAGGATAGAATATGATGGGAACGGGAGGATATGATGGGATAGGAAGGATAAATGGGAAGGAACGAATATGATGAGAAAAGAAGGAAATGATGGGAAGGGGAGGAATACGATGGGATAGGAAGGATAAATGAGAAGGTAGAATATGATGAGAAAAGAAGGAAATGATGGGAAGGGGAGGATACGATGGGATAGGAAGGATAAATGAGAAGGTAGAATATGATGAGAAAAGAAGGAAATGATGGGAAGGGGATGATACGATGGGATAGGAAGGATAAATGGGAAGGAACGAATATGATGAGAAAAGAAGGAAATGATGGGAAGGGGAGGATACGATGGGATAGGAAGGATAAATGAGAAGGTAGAATATGATGAGAAAAGAAGGAAATGATGGGAAGGGGAGGATACGATGGGATAGGAAGGATAAATGGGAAGGTAGAATATGATGAGTAAAGAAGGAAATGATGGGAAGGGGAGGATACGATGGGATGGAAGGATAAATGAGAAGGTAGAATATGATGAGAAAAGAAAGAAATGATGGGAAGGGGAGGATACGATGGGATAGGAAGGATAAATGAGAAGGTAGAATATGATGAGAAAAGAAGGAAATGATGGGAAGGGGAGGATGCGATGGGATAGGAAGTATAAATGGGAAGGAACGAATATGATGAGAAAAGAAGGAAATGATGGGAAGGGGAGGATACGATGGGATAGGAAGGATAAATGAGAAGGAACGAATATGGTGAGACAAGAAGGAAATGATTGTAAGGGGAGGATATAATGGGATAGGAAGGATAAATGGGAAGGTAGAATATGAATGGAAGGAAAGAATATGAAGGGAGGGTAGGATATGATGGGAAGGATAAATGGGAAGGGAGAATATGAATGGAAGGATAGAATATGATGGGAAGGTGAGGATATGATGGGATAGGAAGGATAAATGGGAAGGAACGAATATGATGAGAAAAGAAGGAAATGATGGGAAGGGGAGGATACGATGGGATAGGAAGGATAAATGGGAAGGAAAGAATATGATGAGAAAAGAAGGAAATGATGGGAAGGGGAGGATACAATGGATAGGAAGGATAAATGGGAAGGAAAGAATATGATGAGAAAAGAAGGAAATGATGGGAAGGGGAGGATACGATGGGATAGGAAGGATAAATGGGAAGGTAGAATATGAATGGAAGGAAAGAATATGATGGGAGGGTAGGATATGATGGGAAGGATAAATGGGAAGGGAGAATATGAATGGAAGGATAGAATATGATGGGAAGGGGAGAATATGATGGGAAGGGGAGGATATGATGGGATAGGAAGGATAAATGGGAAGGAACGAATATGATGAGAAAAGAAGGAAATGATGGGAAGGGGAGGATACGATGGGATAGGAAGGATAAATGGGAAGGTAGAATATGAATGGAAGGAAAGAATATGATGGGAGGGAAGGATACGATGGGATAGGAAGGATAAATGAGAAGGTAGAATATGATGAGAAAAGAAGGAAATGATGGGAAGGGGAGGATACGATGGGATAGGAAGGATAAATGAGAAGGTAGAATATGATGAGAAAAGAAGGAAATGATGGGAAGGGGAGGATACGATGGGATAGGAAGGATAAATGGGAAGGAACGAATATGATGAGAAAAGAAGGAAATGATGGGAAGGGGAGGATACGATGGGATGGAAGGATAAATGAGAAGGTAGAATATGATGAGAAAAGAAGGAAATGATGGGAAGGGGAGGATACGATGGGATAGGAAGGATAAATGGGAAGGAACGAATATCATGAGGAAAGAAGGAAATGATGGGAAGGGGAGGATATGATGGGATAGGAAGGATAAATGGGAAGGAAAGAATATGATGAGAAAAGAAGGAAATGATGGGAAGGGGAGGATACGATGGGATAGGAAGGATAAATGGGAAGGAACGAATATGATGAGAAAAGAAGGAAATGATGGGAAGGGGAGGATACGATGGGATAGGAAGGATAAATGGTAAGGAACGAATATGATAAGAAAAGAAGGAAATGATGGGAAGGGGAGGATACGATGGGATAGGAAGGATAAATGGCAAGGAAAGAATATGATGAGAAAAGAAGGAAATGATGGGACGGGGAGGATACGATGGGATAGGAAGGATAAATGGGAAGGTAGAATATGATGAGAAAAGAAGGAAATGATGGGAAGGGGAGGATACGATGGGATAGGAAGGATAAATGGGAAGGAACGAATATGATGAGAAAAGAAGGAAATGATGGGAAGGGGAGGATACGATGGGATAGGAAGGATAAATGGTAAGGAACGAATATGATAAGAAAAGAAGGAAATGATGGGAAGGGGAGGATACGATGGGATAGGAAGGATAAATGGCAAGGAAAGAATATGATGAGAAAAGAAGGAAATGATGGGAAGGGGAGGATACAATGGATAGGAAGGATAAATGGGAAGGAAAGAATATGATGAGAAAAGAAGGAAATGATGGGAAGGGGAGGATATGATGGGATAGGAAGGATAAATGGGAAGGAACGAATATGATGAGAAAAGAAGGAAATGATGGGAAGGGGAGGATACGATGGGATAGGAAGGATAAATGGGAAGGAAAGAATATGATGAGAAAAGAAGGAAATGATGGGAAGGGGAGGATACAATGGATAGGAAGGATAAATGGGAAGGAAAGAATATGATGAGAAAAGAAGGAAATGATGGGAAGGGGAGGATACGATGGGATAGGAAGGATAAATGGGAAGGTAGAATATGAATGGAAGGAAAGAATATGATGGGAGGGTAGGATATGATGGGAAGGATAAATGGGAAGGGAGAATATGAATGGAAGGATAGAATATGATGGGAAGGGGAGAATATGATGGGAAGGGGAGGATATGATGGGATAGGAAGGATAAATGGGAAGGAACGAATATGATGAGAAAAGAAGGAAATGATGGGAAGGGGAGGATACGATGGGATAGGAAGGATAAATGGGAAGGTAGAATATGAATGGAAGGAAAGAATATGATGGGAGGGAAGGATACGATGGGATAGGAAGGATAAATGAGAAGGTAGAATATGATGAGAAAAGAAGGAAATGATGGGAAGGGGAGGATACGATGGGATAGGAAGGATAAATGAGAAGGTAGAATATGATGAGAAAAGAAGGAAATGATGGGAAGGGGAGGATACGATGGGATAGGAAGGATAAATGGGAAGGAACGAATATGATGAGTAAAGAAGGAAATGATGGGAAGGGGAGGATACGATGGGATGGAAGGATAAATGAGAAGGTAGAATATGATGAGAAAAGAAGGAAATGATGGGAAGGGGAGGATACGATGGGATAGGAAGGATAAATGGGAAGGAACGAATATCATGAGGAAAGAAGGAAATGATGGGAAGGGGAGGATATGATGGGATAGGAAGGATAAATGGGAAGGAAAGAATATGATGAGAAAAGAAGGAAATGATGGGAAGGGGAGGATACGATGGGACAGGAAGGGTAAATGGGAAGGAACGAATATGATGAGAAAAGAAGGAAATGATGGGAAGGGGAGGATACGATGGGATAGGAAGGATAAATGGTAAGGAACGAATATGATAAGAAAAGAAGGAAATGATGGGAAGGGGAGGATACGATGGGATAGGAAGGATAAATGGCAAGGAAAGAATATGATGAGAAAAGAAGGAAATGATGGGAAGGGGAGGATACGATGGGATAGGAAGGATAAATGGGAAGGTAGAATATGATGAGAAAAGAAGGAAATGATGGGAAGGGGAGGATACGATGGGATAGGAAGGATAAATGGGAAGGAACGAATAAGATAAGAAAAGAAGGAAATGATGGGAAGGGGAGGATACGATGGGATAGGAAGGATAAATGGGAAGGTAGAATATGATGAGAAAAGAAGGAAATGATGGGAAGGGGAGGATACGATGGGATAGGAAGGATAAATGGTAAGGAACGAATATGATAAGAAAAGAAGGAAATGATGGGAAGGGGAGGATACGATGGGATAGGAAGGATAAATGGCAAGGAAAGAATATGATGAGAAAAGAAGGAAATGATGGGAAGGGGAGGATACGATGGGATAGGAAGGATAAATGGGAAGGTAGAATATGATGAGAAAAGAAGGAAATGATGGGAAGGGGAGGATACGATGGGATAGGAAGGATAAATGGGAAGGAACGAATAAGATAAGAAAAGAAGGAAATGATGGGAAGGGGAGGATACGATGGGATAGGAAGGATAAATGGGAAGGAAAGAATATGATGAGAAAAGAAGGAAATGATGGGAAGGGGAGGATACGATGGGATGGGAAGGATAAATGGGAAGGTAGAATATGAATGGAAGGATAGAATATGATGGGAAGGGAAGGATATGATGGGAAGGATAAATGGGAAGGGAGAATATGAATGGAAGGATAGAATATGATGGGAAGGGGAGGATATGATGGGAAGGGAAGGATATAACGGGAAAGAGGGTATATGGTGGGAGGGATAGAATATGATGGGAATTTGTGGTATGTGTTCTTGAAGGAAGACAGGGACGAAGAGCTCTTTATTATTTCAGATGAGAGAGAGTGTTCCATAGTCGGCATGCAGTGACATTGAATGACTTATTGTATATTACAGTGCTGTGTAGTGGAGTCAGAAGCTTCTGGCACCCTCTACTGTTGCAATTATGTATAGTGTTGACGGTGATTAAATAAGTCGAAAGGTATTCAGGTAGGCTTGATTTTAAGATCTGATATAATAAAGAGAGGAGATGTATCTTTCTACATGATTCAAGATTTATCCATGATAACTTGCAGAAATATTCCGAGATATGGTCAGACTTCTTAAGATGAAAAATAAATCTCACACATGCATTATGGGCACGCTGGAGTTTAAGAGATAAATCCTTTGATAGTTCTTGGTATACAGTGTCACAATAGTCAAAATATGAGACGATTACAGATGTAACTAATTTAACTTTTAGAGTCTGCGGGAGAATGTTTTGAAGACGCCTTAGAGAGTTTAAAGAGGAATTGACTGTTTTACATAATTTGGTAACATGTTTTGTCCAGGTCAAAGTTTCATTAATAATTATGCCAAGATTTTTAACTGTCTTACAATAGGGTATAGTTGAGCCATTTATAGTCACAGGAGTAACGTTGACAGGATTTACTGTCGCAAGTAATTTGGGATAACCTATAATAATTGCTTGAGATTTATTTGGATTGATTTTAAGAAAGTTATTGTCACTTCAGATTTTAAGCTGCCCAGTCTTGGTTGATGTTATCTAGGGTGGTAGGTAGATTTATTGGACTGGTATTTAAATAGATTTGCATATCATCTGCATATAGGTGATAGTGACAATGAGTAAGTGAATCGGGGCAGACATTAATATACAGAGAAAATAAACGAGGACCTAGGATTGAGCCTTGTGGGACACCTTGGGTAATGCTTAGCCATGAAGAGGAAGAATTATTTGAAATGACCTTCTGATATCGATCAGTAAGATATAAGGAGAACCAATTCATTGTCTTATTAGAGAAATTTAAGCTGTGTAGTTTTGCTAGAAGAATATCCATGTCTATTGTGTCAAAAGCTTTGCTGAAATCTAATAGTACTAATGTTGTTAGGTTTCTGGCATGCATAGCACATGGTATGTCATCTGTGATTTTGAGTAAGGCGGAGGTAATGCTGTGTGATTTACGAAAACCTGACTGGAGTGAGTAAACGATTAGTGTCGAGGAAGTGTGTAGCTTGATTGTGCACAAGTCTCTCCAAAGCTTTAGAAAGTAGGGGAAGAAAACTAATTGGATGATAGTCTGTGTTGTCACTAAATAATGATTTCTTTGGGATAGGATGGATTAGAGTGTGTTTCCATTGTGACGGGAATTTACCTTGGAGTAAGGAATGGTTAAAAATATTAGTAATTACAGGTAGGATGAGATGAATTAGTTTATTAATGAGTAAGATCAGAATGCCATCTGCTCCCTGCACTTTTGACTTAATTATACTTATTGCTTTTAGTACCTCTGATTGCGAAACTAATTTAAAGTGAAAAGATTGATTAGTGGTGCTCTCTTTCACTTTAGAGTAGATGCTTTCCAGGACTTTGCATTTAAGTTCTGCTTCAATAGTTGTGGGAGGAGTAGAAAAGTTTGCATATAGAGAATTTAAGGAAATATTTTGAGGTATAAAGGAGTCCTTAGGTTTGCCAATCCCAAGATGCCGTAAGTTTTTCCATAACGTAGAAGGCGATTCATTAGGGGAAGATATAGAATAAGCAAATTTAACTTTAACATTCCTAATTTTCTGTTTAGTTTTATTTCGAATGCTTTTATATGCATTGAAGGTGATAGGGCATCTATTTATTTTGAATAGGCGGAAAATGGAGTCACGTTGAGCCATCATGAGTTTTAGGTTGGCAGTTAACCATGGGGCGCGAGGTTTAGAGACTCGAATGTTTTTACGGGAGCATATTTATCCAGTAGGAATAAAAGAAACATATTAAGCATTTTGATTTTATAATCAATTTCTTCGGTATATTCTATAGCAGGGCTGCTAAAGCTGCGGCCCGCGGCCTCTCCTAATGTGGCCCGCCGAACATTTAAGAATTTTTGAGACCTAAATTTAAATTATACAGAGAGAAAAGAAATTTTTAAGTTCATATTCATTCTAACTAATTTTGTTTACGTTTCCGCCGATAAGTTTGACTACTTCTCTCTTATGTTGACGTAATTTACCTTTTCCCTAATAAGCTCCGCTTGTGGCTAGTTTAAGTCCACTTGAAGGCCATTTTAACACGGTCAGACAATGTCGGAGTCGGACGAAGAAAAGTGTAAGGTTTCAAATGAATGTCGGTGTCGGATGCATTAAAATACATTAGTTGCTATGTTGCAATGTATTGCTTTCAACCAGTCACCGATCCGATACAAATATCGTTCCAACACTGGTATCTGAGTACATGTCGGATGATTCTCTATAAATCGGATGACATTGTATTGGGCTGACACAAAGTAAGCCATGCAAGTAAATGCATGCTTTCACATGGAAGCCGATATATCGATATTGGAGACCACTCCACTTTAGTCATTTGGTCGCTGTGATTCCTCTGGGAAGGTTCGAAAATTTTTAGCTTAGTTTGACTATAACCGGGACCTAAACCTTTTCACCGACAGGCTCTGCTTGTGGCAAGTTTATATTTTCTGGGGAATAACCAAACAGTTTGTTATGTTTTCTTGGTGTCTCTTGACTAGATCTTTCTTTTATAATTTTAATCTTATACGAATTTGTTTTTGTGATCCCAATATGTCAAAGCAGGGAGTGAAACATTCTGTACAAGAAGAGGGTAGGACTTTTAATCCCGAATGGACAGAGAAGTACTTTTTTATTGAAATTATTGGCCGTGTCTGTTGCCTTGTTTGCCAGGAAAAAATTGCAGTGGTTAAAAAGTTTAATGTCGAAAGGCATTATTTATCGAAGCACAAAAACTTACATAAATTACAAGGCAAAGGAAGGAAGAAGAAAATATGCGAGCTGCAAAACTCTCTGCAGGTTCAGCAAAATTACTTCAAGAAAGCCAAGGTGCAGAATGATGCCGTTGTACAAGTCAGCTATTTAATCACTGAACAGATTGCGCGTGAGATGAAATCACACTCTGAGGGCGAGTTTGTGAAGAAATGCATGGTGGAGGCAGCAGAGATTTTGGTCCCAGAGGAAGCCCAGCTCTTCAAAAACGTCAGTCTCTCGCAGCAAACTGTCTGTAATAGAATTTCAGACATGGCAGAATATTTGGAATCATCCCTGCAAGAACCCACTTTGAATTTGAAGTATTATTCGCTGGTGCTTGGCGAGTCAACTGACAGAACTAACACAGCACAGCTTGCAATTTTTATCCAAGGCATGTCAGCTGATTTTCGTGTAACAGAGGAGCTTCTCTCATTAAAATCAATGCATGGAACAACTACTGGGAAGGACCTGATGCATAATGTCAAATTTGCTATCCAACAAAACAATCTGGTGCTTAATAACTTGATGGGGATCTCGACTGATGGCGCTCCAGCTATGGTTGGCAAAAACGTCAGATTTGTTGCCTTCTTAAGAAAAAAATGCAAGAGCAAAATCTCGATCCTAGCTCTGTTTTCTTTTGCCATTGTCTGATTCACCAAGAAAATCTCTGTGCTCAATGTGCAACTTTAAAACATGTAATGTCTGTGATGTTGTTGTGTATTAACCTGATCAAAAGTAAGGGGCTGAATTCTCGAGAATTTAAATCATTTTTGGTGGATCTTGAAGCAGAATTGGGAGATTTAGCATATTATTCTGAAGTATGTTGGCTAAGTCGAGCAAAAACCCTGAAAAGTTTTTGGCTGCTTCATAATGTAGTTGAGCTTTTCATGGAGATGAAGGGAAAAACTGTGAAGGAACTCAGTGATCCAGAATGGCTGTGTGACCTCGCTTTCCTAGTCGACATGTCACAATACCTGTCAGAGCTCAATTTCAAAATGCAAGGGCGTAATCAGCTTCTCACCACTCTCGTCTCACATGTCTAGGCATTTCAAGCAATGCTAAAACTGTGGGAGTGCCAACTTTCAAGCGGTCAAGATGTTCACCTTCCCACCTTGCACTCCCAACAGCCGAAATCTTACGTAAAATATGCAGAACAATGCTCTGTTCTTATTGAAGAATTTGAGTAACATTCCAAGAAATCAAAAGTCATGAATCTGAACTGACTCTCTTTGAGAATCCCTTCTCTGTGAGCGCAAATGAAGCCTCACCGGCAGTCCAGCTGGAACTCATTCAATTCCAAGAAAATTATTCACTTCGATCTAAATTTCATGACGTTTCACTGCTTGAATTTTATAAAACTCTTTTGCCTCATAGCCAGTTCCCTGCCCTCAGAGATCATGTAATGAAAATTACTGCACTTTTTGGTACTACGTATATGTGCGAACAGTTCTCGAAAGTCAATCAAACAAAAACTAAATTTGCAGCAGCTTGACTGATCAAAATCTGAGTAATCAGCTCCGTGTTGCCGCCACAAGCCAACCGCCTGATGTCAAATACCTGAGCAGCAAATTGCAGACACTCGTCGCTCCAGGGTTTTACCCCAGGCCCGGTTCCTCTTCCACATCTCCCCAGTAAATATTTGCAGCGGAGGTAAGTTCATTTAATTTAATATGTTCCATTGTGATCAATTTAAAAAAATAAGTATGTAGGGAAGTAGATAAATTATGTATAATTTCATTTTTGAGATCTGATTAAAAGTGGCCCTAGCTAGGTCCACGAAATATCAGTGTGGCCCACTTCCTGAAATACTTTAGCAGCCCTGTTCTATAGTATGCCATGGAAGAAGGGTAGCTTCAGCAAGCAATTTATTGAAGTCTATATTTTTAAGATCGCGTTAAGTGATAATTTTTTGACGGAACTTACGTGAGTTGAGGGAGTATGCTAAGAATATGAGATCATGGGATGATATTCCTGGAGCAGATAGCTGTCCATGTATAAGAACTTTCTCTGGATTAGCAGTTAATGCAAGATCAATCCAAGAGGATGAGTTCTTAGTATTGTTAGTTGACATTAATGGTAGAGCGAAAAGATTATGAGAAGTAAAGGAATTTTTGAGATAGGAAGCATCATGCGAGTTTGAATTAAAATTGATGTTAAAGTCTCCAGTTACTACAATGTGCTCGTAGTCAGTCCTTAGTGTAGCGATAATCTCATCGATGTCTGATAGTTATCCAATTTTAGAAGGACGGTAGACTATTCCTAGTAAAAGTTTCTTGGAGTGTACGGTTATTTCCAGGAAAAGAAACTCCGGTCTTTGGGAGTATTGAGAATTGCTGGTGGCGATTATTTTGCATGGAAGGTCTTTACGGACGTATACACCTACTCCACCTCCACCCTTTCCAATCCTATCATTGCAAAAGAGGTTAAACCCAGGAATACATACAGAACAGCTAGTAATAGAGGGCTTCAGCCATGTCTCGGAAAGACTAATGGCGTGTATTTCTTTGGGAGGAAGTAATGACCTTAATTCGTCGAAGTGGGCAACAAGGCTTTATGCATTCAGATAGATGAATTGGAAAGACCGCGGAAAAGGTTTAAATCAGAGCTGCAAACCAAACCGAACTGCAGTCATATTGCTGAAATGCAAACCGAACTGAAACCATTGATTAATTTTTCAGTGAACCAAAAACCGAACCGTAACTGTTTGCAAAAGTGGTTCGGTTTCATCTCAATCCACAAAGTACAGACCAAGGAAAAGACCAGGAATTGCCATTGGAAAAACCATCGGGTTTGCTTCAAAGGAAAGAGTGCCTATCTCTTTCCTCTCTGATACTATTGTTATCCACAGACGACATTTATGGTGAGGGTTATGGGGACACCAACTGTGACAATATCCGGGTCAGCCACTGTAGTCAGAAACTGACCAACAGAATAGAGAAAGATCCTTATCTGAACGCAGGCAAAATGGTCGTTTTACAATGACCTACAAAGGAGCCGTAATCTGCTTTCGTACCGAGAGAAAAATCCATGCCCTTACCATCACCATCATCCCCTTCAGCATTGTAATTAACAGACCTGAGAAAATATGCCCAGCTGTGTCTTTCTTAGAACACCATTAACTCTCCTCATATCTTTTTCTTCAGAAAAATTCAAATTGTTGCTCTCAACGGCTTGAGCTTTCAATGGCATCATTCCTTTTCCAACTCTCATGCCGTGTTCTTCTATTATATTTCCATTACTTGGTTGTTTATATTCCAGCAAAAACAGGCGAGGACTTCGGCGGATCCCTTGGATCGGGGGTATACATTTCCCGCAGAATTCCTTGAATTATTTAAAGTGTGTATTTTTAATAATATTTTAGTAAACTTTATTTAAGAGACAAATAAAATTAATTAACATGTTAGTGTTATTTAAAGAGGGTCACTCTACATTATATAATCGTTTGTTTTGAACCATAAGTGTCCGCACTTCGTATATTGAATAATCTGCCCCGAACTGTCGATTAATTTTAAATTATTCTTGTAACGTAATTTTACTATCATATTGATTTTTTAATTACTTTTATAAGGTGGCAAAAGAAAAGATTAGCAATATATTATATGTTTGGAAACGAGCTAAAAGTGTCTTTTTGAATTTATTATATAACTAGCTGAACCCGCGCAATGTTTACGCATTTTTCTGCAGTAAATTTATCAAAAATTAAGGAGTGTGTAAAAAAAGTTGATCTCAATAATTCACATTTAACTATACTAATAAATCGTTAGAAACGCTTCCCATAGGCAGTTAACTGAATAATTATCCGTAAATATTTATGTTTCTATGTATACTAAAGTATGAAGTATTATTTTTAGTAACTAATATTATCGGACTATGCACTCAAGTCGTACGATCATATAGTTCAATCCCATTCCTTCCACTAGAGGTTTCTTTATGTAAAGGGGCTCTGCCCCTGATCGCTGTCCGGTTTCAACCCGTGAGATTAGTGGCAAAAATAGAGCACACCTTTCTAGCTCTTCTCCACATCCATTCAAGAGAATAACCAATAAGTCAGTCAGAAATCTGCATTTTAAGTCATATTAGAGAGGATATTAATGCTACACAGTAATTGACCACAAACGTGTGTTTATAATTTTCTCAGTTTCTTATTATTGAATAATATGCCCTTTCTTTTTTTATATAGCGATCAATGCAACTGTTTATTTAGATTAGCTATGAAGAGAAGATAACCGTATGCAGTCAACAGAACAAAACAGAATAATCATCTGTAAATATTTATGTTGCTATGCCTCATTAATTTCAATACTTAAACAAAAGTGCGAAGCGAATAACGCTTTTCTTTCACCTATTTGAAGTTATAATTGGCATTAACTGAATTGGAAGCAACAACGATGGCCGCCTTGGCAATGCCCGGAAAGAGAAGGAAATATCCATAAAAATTCAAAAACAATAGCGTATTTCTGAAAATATTGACCGTTTAACATTAAACATCAAAAGAATAAGATAGTATAGAGTTTTATCTGTCGAATAAAGTAAAAACGAAGAAAATCAGTCCATATTTACGTGTTTTAATGAATGAAAGAAAAAAACCTTGCACTCTGAAAAATCGAAAATCCCGTGTTATGGAAACATAATTGTCTCCTGGATTCAAACCCTGGACTTGATGAAAATGAGAATAGTTTTCTAAGGACCTCCTAGCCTGTAGAAACAAAACGCAGTTAACCGCATATATCTACAACAAATGGCTTTCGAAATACAGGAGGGGACAGACGGACGGACACTTCCAAAATTGTAAATAGGATAATAAGAATTAATAATCGAATTTATTAGAGTTTTGCATATCATAAATTCATTTGGAGTAATATTTTCTTCCATATTTTTTGACCAATTAACTAATTAAAATATTTTATTTACATAAATTTATTATTGAAAGTTGGAAAAATTGAGAATCCGTACATCATTGCCACTGGAAAGCAAGAAACTGTCTACTTCAATAATTAAATCTATAATTCAATCAAGGAAATCTTAATAAGGGCTTACAGAAAAGAATTTTCCTAGTCGATGAATTGTGTTTCGGTGAATTTTCCTTGACCCTTGATGAATATAGCAAACATTTTTTTATTTTATTTGTTATAAATGAACCAAAGGAATAACGCTCTGTAACTTCCATTGTTTTTATTTCTCATACGACCCAGGTTTCGACATTACAAAGCTATCGTCAGGTGCAGATATGGTGAGAGTAGAAAGTATATACAGAGAAATGGTTAGAGGGGGGGAAGGGAGGGTAGTTTGTAAGATGGAAAGGAATGGAGGGGAGGGAAAGGAGGAACCTATCTCAGAGGGTTACTGCGGGAGGTAGGTTGTAAAGGGATAAAGGGGGAGGGGGAAGGAAAGGCTGGAGGCGGTAGACCATCTCGGGAGGGTTTGGGGAAAGACGGGAAGGACTAAAAAGAACGGTCTTGTGGAAGACGGAGGGAGGGTGAACCCCAGAGAGAGGAGGGAGGAAATTATAAATGCGGCAATGGGTGTGTGTGTGGGAATAAGGAAAATAAAGGCAAGTGCGGGTGGTAGAACTAAGGAGGTTAAATATTGGGAGACGGGCAGTAAGGCCCTTGTTATAAATCTTTTTCCTCTAAATAATTATATTACAGGTAAGAAAAAGAAATAAAATGCCTGAGGAACTAATTTTCTTTGATTTTTAATGATTTCTTTAAAACAATTTTATGTTTTGGTTTGTCCATCCATGCAGGGATAATGTCAAAAGCGGTTTAAGCTAGAGGCACATTTTCTTTCTGATTATGTATGATTGTGTATGTTGGTAAATGAATTTAAGTGAATCCATTCAGAGAATTTTTAATTGATATGTAATCAACAATGAACATGTTAGGATCAAAAATACAATTTTTTAAATATAAATAAATGAAGATGATGATGGGATTGTAATATATTTAAAATATAAATTTTTCCTTTCTTTAAATAAATTCTTTCATTTAAAATAATAATGACTGCTGTTTGATTTACTTACAGATTGATACTGAATGTGTAATGTTTATATTGGATAAATTATTTCTGAATAGTATTTCAAATGATTAATTTAGTTGAACCGAACCGCAAACCGAACTGAACATCTTGTCAAAATTCTCGTCTGAACCGAACCACTCCCAAATTTTGAAGTGGTTTGCAGCTCTGGCGCATCTTACGAAACTTATTGCGAAACATATGCACTTCCGTTTGCGTAGGTCTTGGGGAAAACAATCCTCCCGAACGTTCATGAAAACACTTCTGGTGTCCGCTAATTTCGATGCATACCATGCATTCTGGAGCAATTCTCGGAATGCGGGTGAAGACAGCCACAAGATGCCATATTAATGTAAATTGCTTACCCATAAAAAAACGAACAGCCCCCATTATATTTTGTTTATCGTGATTATCTGATAAAAATTTTTGACGACGTCTTCATCGTCCGGTGCAAAGCTACTTCTGGAAGGTCCGGCAACTGGATCGATCTCCATCGATAAAGCGAAATGGTTCATGAAGGCAAAAGTCGAAATCAGGGAGGTAATCAAGACTCGTAAAATATTACGATAATCGTAAAAAAACGAAAAATCGCAATACTGAACGATCAAACAGCTAAATCGTAATCCAAAAAGAGCGCAGAGGTCGTTAACGGTAGAGTAAGTGATCCGGGAGAGCAGAGGTCGATATCAAAAAAGCAAATCAAAGGAGTAAAGCGAGAGAAGCACGTGGCAAAAGCAGTGAACGGCAATAACTGAATTGGTGATGATCTGCGGCCTTTAATTGTAAGAGCGATCCACAATAGCACGTGTATTGCAACATTGTCGCGGGGAAATATGCCGAGTTTTAGCATGCGCGTCACCCCGCTTGGAGTCACGGGCACCGTGAGAAACGCTCATTTAACGGCGTGGTGTGGCTATCTTTGCGTTGCACGTTGTTTTTTCTTCATAGAAAAGCAAGGTCGGCTTCGTTTTTCAAGCTTCGACGATGTGTTACTTCTAATTTTGGTAAACCCGAAGAATAGTTCCTAGTTTACCAAAAATTATTTTATTTAACTCGTAAATACTTTAAAAAACATTTAATCACAAATAACGAAGCTGAGAAACGTACCCAGCTTGGTATTTGAAAAAATAGACGGAAATAAAATTGAAAAAGAAGTTTGCAGACAGTGGGATTTGAACCACCGACCCTATGTTTAAAAATACTAACGCCTTAGCGACCGCAGCCACGGCACTCTATGAAATGTCAGAGTTAAATACCGGTATACGTTTTACATGCAAATCTATTTTGCCCATTTTTTCTCGAACTTGGGCCTATAGGGAAGAAAGTCAGGACACGTGTCCACTTATTTTGTCTCTAGTTTCACCTGAAGAAGTTTCAACCGGATCCTTGACATCCACTTGACAACGTCCCCTTGTTAGAAGGAAAAATGGATATTGTGAAGAGATACAAAAATGGCCAATCACTTATGGACATCTCATGTACTCTTGGTATGGCGGTATTGACCATAAACACCATTATAAAAGATAAAGAATGCATTAAAACGCATGTGAAGGATTATGCGTCTATGAGGTCAACTATTATTACCAAGAAACATTCTGATGTACTATACAAAATGGAAAAATTATTAACAGTATGGATCGAAAATCAACATCAAAGACGTATACTGCTTAGCCTTAGTACGATCCAAGTGAAGGCTAAAAGTCTTTACGCACACTTGAAGGAAAAGAAAGGTGAAACAGAGGGAAGTTTTTTTTTGAGAGTTGTTTTAAGAATCGCGCAAATTTACATAATGTGAAAATATGTGGCGAGGCAGCTAGCGCTGATACAGTGGCAGCAGAAAAGTTTCCTAAATTGATCACAGAAATAATTGAGGAGGGAGGGTATCTGCTAGAGTAGGTATTTAATGTGGATGACGCAATTTATTGAATGATCTCTTTATGCTGATACTAGCAGAAATCTCCTTGATAGTCCTCTTTTGTTAACCACTTAACTGTTTTTGTTGTCATGTTACGCAATTCGTCCACACTCCACTTTTTTGAGATAATATTACGCACCAACGCGAAGCTTCGCGTAGTATTTTTCATCTATGAACAGTAACTTCCCTACGCAGATGGGGTCGTTTCGCGTGGCGTCTCGTGAGTAAATATTGGAAAGTTAAGAGCAAACAAGTCCAAACACCTGAGATGGAGACTTCTGCCTTCCTTTCCTACGATGAAATCTTTCATTTGCAACCAAATTTCATCTCTCAGAATTCCTTGAAGTGGAATAGGGGAAATTTTGTGACTGTTACGCTCTTCCGATGCATTCAATTCGCAGTGGCGCTGCTGACCCAATCTTTGTGCCTATCATTATACATTTAAAATTTATATACAAACAACAACGTCTCAATACGATGAAATTTAGAAATAGAATAATAGATGCGGCATGGGTGCTGGCTTAAGATATATTTGTTTACCAATATGACAGTTTGGGAAAAAGGTGCACGGGATACACAAATAATTGAATCTTCGTGTAAGACGCATACACCCTTTTTTCACAGGCAATTTGGGAAAAAAGGAGCGTAGATTACACGAGTAAATACGATATTTTAATTTTCAGATATCACATTTTCTAAATATCTTCGCGTGCCGAATAAAATGCCTTCGGGAGCTAGTTCCGGCACGCGGGCCATAGTTTCCCCGTCTCTGCTGTACTTTCCATTGTAAGTTTCAACTTATGTAAAATTTCAAATTACGTAGCAGATGCCGGAACGCATTAATTATGTAACTTGGGGACTGCCTGTAATGTCGTACAAAAATTCAAATAATTGGTTATGTGTTTCTAGTTGGGAAAATCTTTCCTTGATATAATTGATGCAAACATCTACTACATAATTTAAAAACTCGATTCCATTTTTTAAAAAGAATCTACGATTGGTGTATCTCTTCCTTCATACTCAAATTGTCTGTTTTTACATCCAATTCTAATCAGAGGTGCAAGTTCACATTCTGCTATTTCCATTGTCAGAGCAATTTCTTTGGCAGAATAGAGCATTTGTTAAAAACCATTTGTACGGTACTCTTCCAAAAATGAGCTAATGTTTTTAAATATTTTAATGCTCTCCGATATTACCATGTTTGGTCTTTGTAATAATTTTGATGCAACATTAACATTTGATAAAACATTGTACCAAACAACAACACTGCAAACAAATTTAAAGCTAGAAATTTTATCCGCCAACGATTTACTCATTTTTGGCATCACTGTCTCTCAGCTCATCCAAAGAAATTTCCACCAGTGCATTCTCCCAATTGGTACCTTAATGGCTTAACAGCATCTACACAATTTTCCCACCGCATAGTACTAACCCCTTTTTAAAGTCAAGGATGTTATATACTTTTCAGTACAGTCCATCTTTTTGTTGAACTTGAGAAAAATACAAATACCGTATATACCTTAATATAAGACGAGGTCTTGTCCCAATTTTTATGACAGAAAAATTGCTAGTCGTCTTATAATTGAGCGGTGCGTAATAGTTTGACTGACAGAGGAACCGAATGCAGAGTATAATCGAAATATTTGGTTCATTAAATCAATCGAAACAATCGATTATTAAAAGTAGTAGTAGAAAATGAATCGATTCAAATGTATTCGAATACAAATACTCTTTTGAATTTTATGCTATATATTATGCGTGTAGTGAAGCTGCGTGCATCCGTGAGTATGAAGTCTTGCATAATTATATCGGCGTATTTCTCGAGAACCGTTCGTCATAAAAGATATGCGGTAAACGGCATTTTGTTTCTACTGGCTATGAGGTCCCTGGAAAAATATTTTCGTTTTCTGAAGTGTCCTGGGTTCGAATCCAGGAGGCAATTACATTTTCCCATAAGTTTACATGGGATTTTCGATTTTTCAGAGTGCAAGGTTTGTTTCCTTCATTCATTAAAATATGTAAATATGGACCGATTTTCTTCTTTTTCACTTTATTCGATGGTTAAAACTCTATACTATCTTATTCTTGCAACGTTTACATGTTACACAGTTGAATTTTTCAGAAATACGCATTCTTTTTACAAATTTTTACGTATTTTTCGTACTCATTCTGGGCATTGCCAAGTAGACTCTCATTGTTGCCTCCGATTCATTTAAGGCCAATTAAACCTTCAAATAAATGAAAGAAAAGCATTATTGTTATCTTCTCTTCATTGATAATCTAAATAAACGCTTGCACTGACGTCACCTTTATAGTAGGTCCTGTAAGAAGTTAAAAGCAGTCGTTGATAGACACTTGAAGAAAAGCAACTGTATATGCCAACTAACACTACATAATTGCTTATTTCAATTGGTTCAATGTTTATTAGTCAATGGTATAATAAACCTCTGTCATGGTGTGCATAATAAATTTTTTCCTTTTATTAGAAGTTCAAAATGGGGGATCGTCTTATAATCAGAGTCGTCTTATATTCGGGTATATACGGTATCTCTTGAACTAAAAAAAATTAATTTCTCCAGATTTTGCTGTTGCATCATTAACCACAAGGTTAAGCGAATGACACAAGCAAGGTACAAAATAGGCTTTAAGATTTTTATTTAAAATCCGTCTTTGGACACCGGAATGGGTACCTTTCATATTTGCCCCATTGTTGTAACCCTGTCCCCGCATGTTTTCAATTTTGATGCCCAATATATCCAGCTCTTGCAATATCAGTTCGGTCAATCCAGCTCCAATGGTTAATTAACAGGCAGATATTTAATAAAATATTCTTTAGGAGAATATTCTGGCTGCTGTTCTTTTGTCACAATGCGAACTACAAATGACATTTGCTCAATCCTGCTAATGTCCGGAGTGCAATCTAATATTATGCTGTAATATTTTGCTTCCTTAATTCTAGCAACAATAGTATTAAACACTTTTTGTCCTAGCAGATAAATAAGATTATTTTGAATGTCTTTAGTCATATAATGGACACTGAGGATTTTTTGAGGCTCTTCTTAAATGCTCACTTGTAACAGGATCAAACTTTGCTAATAACTCCATGGTTTTTAAAAAATTACTGTTTTTATGGTCAAACAATTTATCTGAATTTCCCGTAAATGACAACAGTTGTGAGGACATAATTGAATAACAGCTATAATTCTCTTTAAAATATCTCGCCAATGTCGTTGTTCGAGTTGTGAGATTTGTTGATGTTCTCTATCAATGGTCTTGCCAATCTCTAACCTGGTATCTAACTCCATCCATTTGTAATATTTTGGAGTAATATTGATGCTAATAATAAATGATATAATGAAGAAAATGAAATAAATAAAATAGAATAGAAACTTACTTTTTTGCACAAAATTTACACTAGTTACACAGATTAATTATTTATTATTATAACAACAGCGAGTACTAGGACTTCCAGGAAATAATAACGCAAGGCATTTGATCTAATAGGCCTAAATTATCCAGTCTGCATCAATGCCTGCGCATGGTGAGCTTGTCGCAAGAAGTGACGTTCAGCCAGGTTAAGCCCAACTGCTGTCATCGGAGCTGAGATCGGCTGAATACTGGCATTGCTAGTGCTAGTACTGTAATGGAATAAACAACTCGCTTAGCGGCATATTACAAACGTTGCCGAATCTTCGTATGTGCGGCGATAAGAAAATATTGCAAAGGAAAGCCGCTGCGCACGCTGGTCTGTGGGGAAAAGAAAAGAATAGCTACATAGGAATATACCTTAATCTGTCCGCAGTTGCCTTTGTCAATGGGCACCCTTTTCTTTTTCGCAAATCCACAATGTTGGTTGATTTTTGTCTCAATATGCGCCTGAAAATGCCGCCCCAGGCTATGTGCTGCCTGAGGCGGTCGCCTCATCCCCGGTGCCGGCCCTGTTTGTAATATTCGTTTATTTGTTATTCGCAGTCACACAGTAAAAGTAAAACTCCCCCCTCCCCTCCTGGCTGTGCGCCTGCTTGCAGTAATGCCCTGCTAAAGTTTCAAAGATTGATATCTCTGCTACTTTATATTCCAGCATAGGGCACTTGGAATAATGCCGGAGACCAAATAATTACTTTAACGTGTTCCGCCTTTTCTTCTTCCATTTTGCAAATGGGTTTCCGGGAAGCTTCTCAGCAAGTGCTCGGATTACTTGTTCCTTTACTATTGATTATACAGAAGCCAAATGGGAACAAAAATGTTGGGAAAATTACATCCAGTCATTTGCATTCCTTATATTTCTTACAATCAACATTCGGAAATACAGTTTCAACAGAAGGAGTATGGGAGTGTTACTGCACTCAAAACATTTACTTGCAGTCACACTTCAGCAGATTTTTGCCTGCAAATAAAACAAATATTTTAAGATAGTGCAGGACACGGTACAGTCACACCGTTTGCACCGCAATCTGTCAGATCTGCTTGTGACAGCATAAACTTTAAAATGCCATATGTAAAATTTTTGGGAAATGTAAGGGGGGGCAAGTGTCCCCCCTTGTCCCTTATTGTGGGTGCCCATGAACGCATGGGAAAGGGTGTCTACGGAATATCCTGCGCTCTGCCTATTCCAAAGCACTTGCCTCGAATGCAACCGAATGGTCGATTGTATCTCATAAGGGAAGAGACTTCAAAAGGGGAAAGCAAGCATCCGAGCACCTCACCACTTTACCCCTCCACTCACCCCTCCTCTTCCTTCCTTTCCCTCTCTTCTTTAAACCCTCTTTACCCCTCCCCTTACCTCGCTCTAGATTTACTTCTGGAGGGGTGCGAGGTGGACGGCTTTCAGTAGGCAGTTGCATTGGATAAACATTGAAATTGCGACTCACCTGAGGGTTATGGAAAAACTCGTATTTGTGGTAGTCCTTCCTGAAGACGAACCTCTTCTCTGAGCGGCGTCCAAAGGCCTCCATGTCATGGTGCACAGCCAGCACATCTTCGTGGTCCTCCAGGCTCCTCTCTGTACATGGATGAAAATGAATAGAATATGTAAAACGGAATGTGCACAATGAGCCAACGAATTATGTATCAATTTTAAATTAGAAAAATACATTCACGAATCCGATAAATCAAACCCATACACCCAATGGCCATAAAAAATACTGAAAATTAAATCAATTTCTGAAGCAATAAACTCCACATTTATTGATACATTTTAAATGAAATATGTAGGAATACATTGGGGAAATTACTGAACCCTGGCAATGTACACGCCACCATCATGAAAGAGAATTAAAAGGCGTGTTACACAGGTAAAATGTTCATTAACTATGATAGTTCAAATTCTTGACAAAAAATTGAATTACTCCAGAAGCGAATGGAGTTTTAGAGATAGCATAATTGAAATCAGGGCTCTTGAGTAATCTTTACAGACAAATATTTGGTTACCAGAAGTTTAACATCACTTATATACCGTATTCACCCGAATCCAAGATGACCCTGAATCTAAGACGACCCCCATTTGGATGATTCCAAAACAGAAAAAAGCTTCAATTGACCTTCATTACTACAAAAATTATAAATCTTGTGAAATATTTATTTTCTCCTACACTTTTCTAGAATGTCATTGTATTTTAACATTTTAAAATCATAAGATCACATCACAAATAGAACCATTCAGGTTTTCAAACAAATTAAATGGTAGCATTCATTTTAAGATAACATTAAAAGTAAAGTAAATACATTGAAAGAATATACTCATTTCAGGACAACAAAAAAACATTTCAATCCAAGTGCTGCATAAAATCATTTTATCGTATTAGTCATCATCACTGTCTATGCAACCTTCACTATTTTCCTCATGCTCACTATCTTTATCACTCTCAACTTCATCATCAGTCTCCCACAAAACTCATCCTCACTCCCATCCATGGCATTAGATAAGCAGCATTTCTTAAATCCTTTCACTATTACTTTTGCATTTATTTGTTGCAACGATGCCTTGATCCATTGGCAGAGCATTGCAACTTCAGGTTTCTTAAGATTTCCTTTTGGTGTTAAAGTGTGAGTTCCACTCTGTAACCACTCACAATACAAAACCTTTAAATTATTTTTAAAACACTTATTGACAGCAACATCTAAAACTTGAAGTTGCGATGCCATTCCTCCAGTTATTACAATAAGATCAGTATTCATCGCACTCATTATATTTTTAATTTCAGGAGATGTGTCGTTTGAATGCATCCAGTGAAAGCATTGCTCTTTGTTTCAGTAAAGCTCCTGGCCGTCTATTCCACACCACATGTAACCAATCTCTCATTAGTTCTTTAGCCATCCACCCCTTTTCTTGACACCTAACTATTATTCCACTTGGCAAATGTTCCTTAGGCATTGTTTTCCGCTTTAGAATCACATATGGTGGTAATTTAGTCCCATCTGCTAAAACCGCCAACATTACCGAGACTCGCATTTTTTCGTTGCCTGTAGTTTTAATTAGGACGGACTTCGCACCTTTTTCGTTCACAGTATAATTAGATGACATGTCGAAGAAAACCAGAGTTTCATCGGCATTTCCTATTTGGCTCAAAAGGTAATTATTGGTTTTTTTTAAGTCCAATTACGTATTTCTGGTAAGTGAGAAGTTTTTCAACGTAGTCTTCTGGCAATTTCTGACACATTGAAGTTCGTCGCCATAAAGAAAAATTATTTCGTCACATCATTCTCATGCACCAACCTCTGCCGGCCTTGAATTCTTGCAATGATATATTAAGTCCTCTAGCAATTTCATGAGCTTTAAGTATAATACTTTCAGTCAAAACAGGCATACCGTTCTTCCTCATGGTGCGCACAAACTTGACTACTTCTTCTTCTATGCCATGAAATCGGCCTAATTTTGGACCACTGAGCGACTTCCTTGTGGCTTTGGCTTTTTCTAGTTCCTGTTTTGAGAGTTTCCATCGACGCATGTTTTCCTCAGATACACCGAACTTTCTACTCGCATCACGGTTATTAGTTTTTTCGGCGTAATTTATCACGATCAGCTTAAAATTTGCATCATAGCTCCATCTAATTCCTTTTGTTAACTTTCCCTTTGCATTCGTGCCACGTACTTCAACATGATCTGTCATTTTAACTTAAGGGTTGTGCATTTAAAACAAGAATGCGCAACTCAAAGTTACTGTCACACTTAGTGAGTCGTTTGAAAGGGGAATCCCAATGATTTCCGCTCACATTTGTTTTTACCTTGCGGTTGCCATTACATGCAAGATAAAAGTACGTCATCTGTGTTGTGATCGTCGACGATGATTATTGGTCTAAATAATTATTATTCCCATTGTTTTACTTATTGTTATTACTATTTGTTTATTTCACTTGTTTATGTACATAGTTGAATTTTCTGTTGTGAATTGTTTACTCTTACATACCATTTGCTGTAAAAAAACATCGATAAAATGCGTAAATATACTTCGTATTCGAATTTAAGATGACTCTTGATATTTACAGCTGACAACTGGAAAAAAAGGTTGACTTAAGATTCAGGTGAATACGGTACTTTCAATGAAGAATAAGTTCTATGGAGGAAATAAACAATGACAAGTAAGCAGAAACGGAAAGTAAATCTTTGGGCCGAGTCAGTATTCCACAAGCAAAAACGGAACACCGTCTGATTTTAACGAATAAACAGATAACATCACCTTAAATCACATCTCTGCGATAAACATTAAAGGTCATCAGGGGAGCCGTGGCATAGTGGCGAGAGTGTTGGCCTGCTACGCTGAGCATACTCAGTGCAAACCGGCTACGAATCCCACGAAAGTAGGATTTTTTCAACCCACTGGGTTTCCTACTATAGCTGGAATCGTTTGATGTCACAAGGTCCCACAAATTACAAATCTCATCGTCTCATCTCAGAAATATAAAGTTGCTCAATTACCTCATATGCCTTCTGTTCAAATACGTATGAAGGTTTGTGAAGTTTTGACACTCCTCATTTGAAAGACTTCGTAATGCACTCATCATCAGATCAATTATGGAACGCTTAATTTAATTTTAACATTTAATTTAATTGGTAACCTTTGTGGTGCCAACTGTGCAGAAATAACTGGAATAAAGTACAAGTTATGTGTACAAAGATAACACAAATTACAACGAGACCAAAATATCTGCGATTCCAAAGGTCTCTGTTTACAATAAATCGGTCAGAGACGATTGTCGTTGCATCAAATGCATAATTGCATATTTGCACAAGGCGTACCATGGGATTTTGGTGTGTGCAAAGGACTCTATCAACCACATTCGAAGCAATGTCACTGCAAGGAGTCCGACTGCTTCCTACGCTTCCTGCACTCTCGAAAAAACATTAATTTTTTCATCATGGCTCACGAAAAGGAGACCACTTTTCTTAGAAATAATAAGAAAGACGACCGATGACAAAATGGTTACAATAAAAAAACATCTCTACACCATTCACTGTCCAAATTCGATTAGCAATCAGTTTCCTTGAATGCAACTAAATGGACGAATCAGAGTGCGGCGTGTGCTACAAAAACAATTCCACAACAACAGTAAACGGACATGAAAACAAAAGTGCATATGAAAAATGAGTTGTCTCAGAAACGACTATGAACATATCAAATTACGAATTAAGATGCATTAGAGATTTTAAAACACATCGGAAATTTGTTAAAATGCAATATTTTGGTTAAATGTCACATGAAGTTCGGTCCACGAAGATAAATGATTTTAAATTCATGGGTTTACAAATTAAGCATCATTTGTCTCAGAAAATGTGAAAGTTTTTATCGAAATAGAAGTATTCTTCAAGACATAATTTTCTCAAAGCTAAAAATGTTTAGATATGTCTAAATTTTTAAAATTACCCGACTACTTTTGGCGAAGAAAGTTTTTCATCAGATTTTATTCCTGCTCAATAGAGACCTAAAGCGCAACTTTCAAATGGATTGCACAGCTGAGCTATGGAACGAATCGCCATTTCCTATTGCATCTCATCGCAAACTTAAATTGGCCAAACTGACGATGCAGAGCAAAACGGCGGTTTGTACAATGAGGTACAATAACTTTGGGAGCTCACCTATGCCAAGGTCCACCCAGTGCTCCACTATGGTCCAGTGGACGTCCTTGGAGACGCGGTTCTTGATGGCTAGCAGGTTGCATAAGTCCGTGGCACAAAGGTTCCGCTCCACTACGACTGTTTGGCAGGAGCCATCATCATTGTAAAAGGTCAACTCCTCCTGAGAAGAAACAAAAGAATGCATATGAGACATACCTCTGCGGAATCACAGTTCCGATAATATATTATTATCTTCTGATAAAATGTAATCTATGACTGAAAAAAATCGTATTACAGAACGTGGTAGCTGAATGGAATTATAATTGGTAAACGTAATATGTAAGCTAAATTTTTGGAAGAAATGATTAAAAAGTTGTATTAAAAATTGCTGAGCAATTCAAATGGTTAAGGTGGTTCCTCCATAAAGTCGATTATCCAAGAAAATTCTGAAAATCACGTTATGCATTCCTGAACGCTCAGTTTATCCATTGCATTAAAAAAAACCTGATCTTACCGAGCTAAATTTTCTGTAAATCGTCCTTAAAAATGACATATTTAACATGGCCCCTTATGAGTAGTTCCTCACCGACAAGTATAAAAATATTTATTTGAGGGTGAAGGGAATCCAACGCCGCCTTTAAAAATACTTCATTAAAATAATCAGTGCTATTTAATTTGTTTTATGGAAAAATACACGCTTCTACCCGAACTCGTTTTTGAGATATCATTGCCTGAAATTCAGTTTATTTCAAAATTCTCGCCATTTGCTGAAAATGGCGCCTTTGCTCAAATAAATGTGGCAACTATGCTGTAGCAATATTTCCGGCTAGAATTTTAGTCTGCTAAATGTACTTTTGCTGCTTAATAATGAGTTTCTTGAAGAACTTATCTTCACTATCGTGATACTCATGAATTTCAAAAACGAAATAAAAGTTTTAATTTTAATCTCTTTCTGTCTAACGTGACATATACGTCGCATGTAGAAATTCTCGTTTATACGAAAAGGAAAGCATTAGAAATTGTTAGAGAGCTAGTTATCTGCTTCGCATGTATTAGTTTTCATTTAGACACTAATTACAAAACATTATTATTGTTCATTTTGTTTTAAGTGTTATAAAATGAGAAGGACGGCAGAACTTACCCATAACATAACAAATTAGTTCTTGAACAATGTTCGAAATGAAACTCAAAATATCAATAAAATGGTAAAAATTTAATCTCCCTTTAATTTGTCATCATTTTATCACTTTTATAATATTTGTAATTTGTTTCCTTTATTTAATTAATTATTCTCCATTCTTTTAATTTCTCTTTACCCCTATCTACATTTCGTCAATTTCAACTCTGCCCAATTCCATACCTCTATTTCAATTAGGTATATTTACTTTTTATATTCCACATCCTTTATATTCTTTACTTTGTTTATTTTTTCTATTTAATTTGCTACCTCCCTTCTCTAACCACTCTCCTATTGAAACCATACAAATTTTGCACCCAAGGCAAATCAACTAGTAAAGTTCCAAAATTCATTGTCATAAAAGAAATTCATTCTTATTTGAGGAATTTAATGTTTAAATGGGAAGAAAATATATAATGTATTACCAGATTCCAAAATTCAGTATATATAGTTTTACAGGAGATATCATTCACTGACAAGTTTGATATTATCAAATCAATAAAAGAACAGGATTGCAAGGAAACACGAATAGGTTAAGGAACATAAGAGGCCAATACTGGATAACATATTAAGTAAATCATTTTTTTCTTTTGTATTGTTAAGCTGATTTACATTGAGATCAGCACAGATTATAAATTTGTCCACCTTTTTACCAAGTATATATTGAACAGCTTCGTTGAAAGCAGAGAGAAAATCACTAGAGGAACCACTTGGAAAGCGATAAACACAAAGTAAAGCATATCTTACACTATTTGACTTTAAAATGGCAGCACAACACTCCAAAAACCTTTTCAGAAGACGCATTCAAATTTAGGTCAGATAAAATAAAACCAGATTTGGCATAAATGGCAACACCACTACATTTGAAAGGGGATCAAAATTATAAACACCAGTGTATTAATAACTGTCAACAATCAGATTCAAGATATTTATTGATATAAAGGCAACTATAATGCATTACATTGCATGTGTACTAAATGCATAACGAAAGAGTATGTTTAAAATACAGATTACAAATTTTTAAAAAAACTGAAAATAGAGGATAAAATTTTTTTATTTTTTGTAATTCTAGGTTTACCACCAACATCTTCACAGAAAAGTAGTTTGAGACCCTCCTCTCCACCTTCATTATATATTTTTATGATATCATCAAGAGTTATGAAAAATGATGCAATTTTATTGACCATAGTAGCAGATATAATATTACCTTTCAATGGCTGGAGGGTCTTTTTAGCTTCTAAAATTTTCATTTTGTTACTCTTTAAATTAATGTAATCCTCATATGATACAGCATTAGATAAAATTGCCTCCTGATCTACTTTCAATGTATCTAGCAATTTATTTAACGATTGTACATCATATAATGCATTGTGTGCATTTTCACAATCATCATTCGTAAATTGTTTGACCAAGTTACTCTGTTTATATGACACCTGTCCAGGAAACATTTTTTTTAAAAGCGGCAATGTGTCCACAAACCCACAAACTACATTTTCAAAATACTTACATAAAGAATATTTTTTAATATCCCTAATTAAATAAAACAAATCAAACTTGATCAAATTGTGACCCAACAAAATGACTGGAAACTCAATGTCACTTAAAAAATTGAGAAATTTTTCTAAAGCTTCCTTCAAAGAAAATGTCTTCACAGGAATATTATTACAATACATAATATTGCCTACTATGGTTAGACCAGTCACCTGTGAAGCATGAACATTTATGCCCTTTTCTGGCAGAACATACAAAGATAATAATGTATTTTCACACTTGGCTGCTATCTGGCAGATTTCTGCTGATTTCCCAAACCCTGAAGTTTCAGTATCAAGGTAAACAAATTTCGAGCTCCTAGGAATAGAGGATTTCATGGGCACTGAAAAACTTGACATTAGTCCCATGCCTGATTCATATGCCATACCTTCTTTGCCTTCATTAGTACTGTTTACCTTTGCTTTTTCCTTTTTCAAAAATAAACGCCTCCTTT
This sequence comes from Uropetala carovei, assembly GCA_036926305.1. Taxonomy (NCBI): domain Eukaryota; kingdom Metazoa; phylum Arthropoda; class Insecta; order Odonata; family Petaluridae; genus Uropetala; species Uropetala carovei. Next base: position 8,515,591 of record JAXCHB010000084.1, on the reverse strand, counting down.
TCATGCATAACTTTGCATTATTTATACTTTTCTGCGTACGTTTTAACTCCATTCTCTTCCTTTGTTTCTGACCATGGCTTCCTGGAGATAAACCCATTTTGTCATGTAATTTGGCCAAGTATGTCACCCCTAAATTCTTTTGGTTCACAGCTGCAGCCACTCTCAGCCCAAGTGATTCAGAACCTCCATAATGTCTCGATTTAGGAGCTTTAGCAGCAACCATAGCATTGAAGGATTCATTCTGCTGGCTTGACCCACATGGAGCTAACTTATCAGCAATTAATGAAAATTTTTTAAAAACATTCACCAGTGATAGTTTTAGATCTTCTCCCTTTAGACCTTTGCCTCCTGGTAAGCCCTTATGTTTGTATGTTTCGCTATTAAAGAGAAACTTACACCAGGACCCACAGTTACCATGTTCATCAAATGCATGATGAACTATATTTAATATTGCCAGTTTTGTTCTCTCAATATCATACCTGTTCTGCTCAAGAGCATAACTGAAACAACGTTTCAGGTAAGCAATTACATTTGAATTTATCTCTTTGTGAGATTTTTGCAAACCATACAGCATTCTTACCAAGCTCTTCTTCGCATGATTTATATCAGACCATTTCTCAATGTCTGAATTGCATGATTTTTTTAATGCTGACATTGTTGAGCTGTCATCATCACCAATAAGGACAGCCAATTGAACATTAGACTCTGTTAATGTTGGTGCATTTACCAACTCTACTGCTAAATCAGACTCCATGGATTTAGCACTCCCACTGAAGTTCTTACGGCAGTCATGGTCCTTTTTGGAATTGCCGGCATTACACCTTCTACAGGTCTTAGACCTAACTCCATAGTTCAAAATCTTTTTTGATTTCAAACCTATCAAAGAAGCATGACCTATGGAATAAATAACATATAAATTCGAAAGTTGTAATATACTGAAGACAGGTGCAATTCAAATGCAACTAAATAAACAAAATGAAGGAATTACTTAGGAAATACATACCAGTCATACTATCATATGATCTTCCATTCCCTCTTTTTTGCCACCCCATATCATATGAGGCAGCAATCCCAACCAAAGGAGTTGATGTCCTCATCTCATTCAATGAAGATTCCCCAGGAGTATTAATCCTTGAGCTGTAACGAATGAATGAATCAGATATACATTTCTTCACCAATGAAAGAAATACATCTTACAATTTTTCATACAAGTCATTGTAAATCCAAATACACCATCATAATTACTATACTATACTATACAAACTATACCATATAATTTCATTATTATTTACTATTTCCGAACTTACATTGGAGATGATAATGTAAGAGATCTCTCCAAAGCTACAGCTTCCTTGCAGCTCTCTTCAGCCAATTCCTCCATCGTAGGACCTACAAGTCTTTCATGCCTTTTCCATAGCCCTTCCGATGCAGTAGGTATATTTAGAGCAGAGAGAAGAGTATGGAATTGATACGGACCTATTCCAGCATCAAGCAAACCTATATTTTAGAAATAATATTAGCATGAAGTTAGTATGAGTACATTAATATCTTAAAAACTTACATATATTTTCTTCATGTGTATAAATTTATACAAAATAAAATTGTGTAAAAAATGCAGGACTCAATTAAACAACTGGAAATAATATATTACGATGTACATGTATAAGTTTTAAATTGAATATATATCACGTCACTTACCAATAGAAGCTTTGATGTTAGTATCGTATGCGTTGGTCCCCTCCACCAAACTTCGTCTCCCAGTAGAAATTAATTTCATCGCCTGGCAGGACCGACACTGTATCTTCAACACAGAAATTAAGCCTTTCCTCTGCTCCTCTTCTATATCCCTTAATGATAGAGGAATATCACATAAGGAACACCATAGCTCTTGTGCCAAGTGATTTACTTCGACTATGCGTCTACCACTGCAAACGTTAGGCGCTGACGAAGTATCCTTCAACTTCTCTCGTTTAGATGCCAAAGCTTTATCAAGCTTCTCTTTTGCGCTCTTCTTCATGAACTTGCCTGACTTCGAACGAGTGTATCGCGACATTTTCTACACCACGTATACGAAAACAGAAATCACTATAAAAATTAAAAAGAAAATAAAAACCCCAATGCCGTAAAATGCACAGGGAACGGGGAAAAACACAATCCTCACGCAGAAATTACTATATATTGCTCAAAGAACAAGATACAGTAAACACAGTAATCGCAGTAAACTCACAACGCTAATAACCACTACTGACGCTCACGGAAACCGGAAGTTGGTGCTGTATACAATCTTTGTATATGATGTTGCCAAATTTAAGGATTTCGCCTGCTGCTATACTTTTATTATAAAAGAAAATACATATTTTCAAACTAAAAATAGATATGTAATAACAATATTTTATATTTATATAGTTAATTACACTTATGGAATCATTTATTTTTAAGAAAAACTAATTTTTTCGTCATCATGGCTTGGAGAAATATGAGTCAAAATTCAGTCTTTGCGAAAATTATTATGCTAACCAATAATTACACGTAATTAATATTATATTGTTTGTTAATACATTCACAAATAAATTTAATATTCTATGTACTAGAAAAGTTGAAGTAATTTTTTTGCACATGTTCGTAAAATTAATAAAAAAGTATTTTCCTTCTCCTAAAACCCTTCAGTCACGGTGGAACCACCTTAAGAGGATACGAATTGCACTCACTCCAATTCCTATCTTCCCTTCCACCTACCTCTTTCTCGTTGGCAGTGTCCTTTTCCTCTGGGTCTCTGACGCACATGGAGTTCAGCTCGAGGAGCGTAGGAATGGTTGGGAGCCTCTCATAGGAAGCGGAACAGCTTCCACCACCACTACTGCTGTCTCCGCTGCCGATGCAGTTGAGACCCAGACCGCCTCCTCTGCCACCCTCACCACAGCCGCAATTCATCCTTTCCATACGAGATTTCGCGTCTGTGGATGAAAAAGATAACCAAAAAGCGAATGAGTCATTTCTCACACGAGCAGAAGTCTATGCCACACTTAGATAAATAATAGAACTTACACAGACGACGTTCAAAAAGAAACAACAATTCGAGACATCCATTCAAGAAATAATTCTTACAAAAATATGTGATTGCGCGGTACATACAGCACATATTTGCAATTGCGCACATATTAAATCCAGAAAAGAAACAGAGAGAAAGTGAGAGGGTAAGGGAGGAGCAGCTTGGGACTCCCCATTAAGGGAGTTGGTGAGTGAATAAAAAGAATAAGTCCTTGAACAAAAAAAAGTGCTGAGAAAGGAAGAGAGAACAAAAACACCATCGCTAAACCAGAAATAACAAGGAAACCCTCACAAAACAAAAAATGAAGATCCCACGGCCAAACTAAAAAAAAACTGATGTGGCCAACACATGACTTTCTCCATATTTGGGGTAAAGATATTGTTACGCGTTCGTGGGTAGCGAAAGGATCGACGGAAATGACGACAACTCTATAAATCTTGTTTATTTATTTCATTTTCTATTCTGTTGATACACCGTGTTCCTTTCTCCTCTGTCCCTCGGCCTCACTCCTTCCTCTCTCCACTCCCGCCGCTAGGCCGATGTCCGAAGAAGTGACCCAACTCTCCTCGATGCTCCCTTTTTATACCGCTCCGTGCCAGCCCTCGACCCTTCTGGAGCCTTCTTTGCGCCGGTTTTTCTCGAGGCTTCAGGAGGCGTCGACGCTTCTCTCGCCAACGGTCTCGTTGAATGGGCCTGTCTGCTGCCCTGCCGCTCGCCACACTGCCCCCCCACAAAAATGGTAGTTCGTCCCAAACTCTGCTATGGTTCTGCCCCGTGATATTGTGCAAGTCGGTTGATGTGCACGACTTTCATTTTGGCTTTTGGGCTCCGCTGGATCCTGTAGACGACATCATTAATTCTCTTGATGACCCTATACGGACCTTCCCACTTTGATTGAATATTGGGCGACTTCCCTTTCTTCCATTGGGGATTGAACAGCCACACTAGATTTCCCTCCCCAAACCCAGAGGAGTTCGCCCAAGCATCATGCCTGCTTTTCATTCTTTCCGTGGCTAATCGGAGATGCTTTCTCGCGTGGTTATGAACACATGCCATTTTCTACCGCAGTTCCGCAATGTACTCGCTGCTATCGCTTTCATCACACCCAGGTCGACCAAACTCTATGTCACAAGGGAGCCTTATCTCCCTACCTAACACCATTAGCGACGGAGTTTCGCTCGTAGTTTCATGAACCGATGTTCTGTAGGCCATCAAAAATAGAGGTATATGCTCCTCCCAGGGATCCTGATGCTCGTCCACTACTTTGGACAAGTGTTCCAACAGTGTCCGATTGAAACGCTCCACCATCCCATCTGACTGCGGGTGGAGCGGGGTTGTTCGGGTCTTCCGCATTCCCAGAATACGACACATTTCCTGAAAAATTCCCGATTCAAAATTCCGCCCATGGTCCGTGTGAAGCTCGTTAGGAACACCAAATCTACTAACCCAGTTTGTTGCTGATGCCTCCGCGACGGTGGACGCTTCCTGGTTTGGTAGCGGATAAGCCTTGGGCCATTTAGTGAAGTAATCCATGACTACCATCACATATTAGTTCCTGGATTTCGTCCGTGGAAATGGCCTTGCGATATCCAATGCAAGTCGTTCGAAAGGGACTCCGACATTATAGACTTTTAGTTTCCCCCTTGCTCTTCTCCCTGGTCTTTTGGTGGCGGAACAACTGTCGCATTTTCTGCACCATCTCTCCACATCTTCTTTGCAGTGAAGTCAATAAAACCGGTCCCTAATCTTCGCTAAGGTCTTGTTAACTCCGAGATGACGACCAGACACTCCGCCGTGGATTTCCTGAAGTACTTCCGCAACCTTAGACTTCCGGAGACTTTCCATCTGCTGATTCCCAGCGCCGCTTGAGTATTCCGTTTTAAATTACCAGGGAGTCCCATTGTGCCGAGTAATTTTTTACCTCTTCACTAGTGTCGGAAATATCCGCCCAAAGTGGACGCTTACCATCCGTTTTCCATTTCAGTATTAGCCCTACCTCCATATCCTGTTCCTTTTGTATTGCATTAGTGTCCCATATTTTTGGTGCTCTGAGCTGCAGCCGTTCGACTCTTACACACTTGTCCTTGTCCTCTATTCGGCGACATTCTGCTATGCAGGGACGGCGAGAAAGTGCATCAGCATTTCCGTGAGCTCTTCCCTTCCTAAGTAAAATTGAGAAACTGTAATTCTGAAGACATTCAATCCACCTCGCGACTTGGCCTTCAGAATTCTTCAGCCTCAACAGCCATTTGAGCGCTGCGTGATCTGTCCTTATGGTGAACGATCTTCCATATAAGTAATGGTGGAAGTGCTGCACTGCCTTCACAACCGCCAGGAGTTCCAAATGGGTGGTGCAATAATTGCGCTCTGGCTTACTTAGCATCTTACTGAAGAAAGCTATGGCTCTTTCTTGTCCCTCCTGCGTTTGTGACAACGCGGCGCCTATTCCTGTCTGACTGTCATCAGTATCGATGATGAAATCCCCTTCGTCTCATGGGTACGCCAAGACTGGTGGCGTTGTTAGGCTGATTTTGAGTTTATCGAATGACTTCTGGCATTCCTGGTCCCATAAAAAGGATTGCTTCTCCTCTGTCAAGCGGTGCATGGGTTTTGTGATTTCGGAGAATCTCTTGATGAATCTCCGATAGTAAGAACAAAAACCCAAGAAACTTGTTATTTCCGTTTTGTTCCTTGGGATCCCCCAGTCTCGCACTACCCTAATCTTCTCTGGATCCACCCCTACTCCTTGACCAGATACAACATGGCCCAAGTAGGCGACCTTTTTCTTGAAAAGTTGACATATCTTAGGACTAAGATGTACATTTGCGCCACGTAGCTGAAGTAGAACGTTCCTGAGGTTTTCAAGTTCTTCCTCGAAATTTCTTCCAAGGATGATAATGTCATCTAGATATACGAGACTTTGAGACCAGGTCAACCCTTTAAGCACTCTCCCCATTAGTCATTCAAAAGGGGCGTTGCATAGACCAAAGGGCATCACTCTAAACTGCCAAAGTCCGAGGGCGTCTAACTGTAACGGAAACATCTCCTCGGAGGCTTGGCTCGTCCCCATACCGTTTCCCGAGTAGACTGTCGCCACAGGCTGTCCTTCAGCCTATTGGAACCCCGCCTGTATGTTCAACGTGACATCTGATAAGTTAGCTACACGTACCGCCATGTACTCACTCCCAAAGTTCAGTAAAGTCTTCCCTACTACCAGTCCAGAAGGAACGTTGCTCGACGTAGTCCGCTCCGCTATCACTAGCATCCTTCGGCCTTTCCCCTTTGCAGTCACCGGAACCACCACTTCTGATCGAGGCGGAACCTTTACCATTGTGGTGGTCCTGAGAGTCATGTGCGAATCAGGCAATCCGTCGCGGTTTTCAAGCAAAGCCACTTCATGGTCCGCTAAACGCAGAGAGTTCCGGGTGATATCCACAACACACCCATTCCGGCATAGGAAATCCATCCCTAAAATGCATTCATCGGCTATTTCAGCAACGTATGCCCGCTGTGAAATTTTCCGACCGCCAAGACCAATTTCCAGCTCACACTCGTGCAATACAGGTGCCGTCTCTCCGGTGACGGTCTTCAGTATTAGCTTCCTGCAGCGTTCTGTCGTCTTGATCCGTTGCCTACGGACTACGTTCACATCGACCAAGGTCACACTAGCTCCAGTATCTAATACCATACGACAGTCTCTGCAATTGATGGTCCCTTCGGCTAGTAAACCTGAATGGGAGCCGATCCCGCCAATGTTCACGAACTGGGGCTCTTCTAGTGTAGCCAGTCCCTGCCCCTCGAGAACAGCTAGTTCTTGTTTCCCTGCTCCTTCGGACGACTTGGGATGGTATCACCGCTTCTATTCCATGTCCTACAGTCTCTCTGAAGATGACCGCTTCTTCTGCAGTTCCAACAACGCAGGCGTGCTCCCTGTGGATTCTCCCTTCTCGGATGACTTCCCTAATCTGCCTAACCACCTCGGTTGCTTCATTTCCGGAACGCCATAGTGTTCAGCAACGGAAACTTCTCTAACGTTGGTTAAACATCTGGAGGCCCGTTTAGCTGCCTCGTTGGTAAGGGCAAATACCAGTGCTTCACTACTCCTTCTCTTCCCACTCATGCGCACGGCTTGCTGCAACTCTCTGTCCCTCAGGGCATTCATGAAGGTATCTGTTTGTAATTCTTCCAGGAAATCAGGGACAGCATTTGGATAGGCAAGGCAGGCCAGCCGTTTAATATCCGACTCTAATTCCAGCAATGTTTCTCCCTGTTTCTGCATTCTTGTTCGTAACTGCAGTCGGTATACTTGTTGTAGGTGATCGTCACCGTATCTCAGCTGCATTGCTGAACAAAGACTGCTAAACTCCCTGCGATGGTCAACTGGAATGGTTTGAAGGATTTCCGATGCTCTCACACGCAGCGATAGAACAAGGGCAGTGGCTTTCTCTTCCTCAGTCCAACGATTGACTTGAGCTGCGGCATCAAATTGGGTCCTATAAATCGCCCACGGTATTGTTCCGTCGAAGGCAGGTACCTTGAACTTGCCCCTCGATGACCCATCTTCGAGGTTATTAGCGCCTGCGTACGAATGACGCAACCCCGTCCTTACGTGATCTAGTTGCTCTTGGAGCCGGTCAATCCGTAGTGCGGTCCTTTCCATGTTTCCCAATCTTTCATCCACTTTCTGAAGTTGGCCCGCAAGGTCATTTTCCACCCTCCGTAACTCTTCATCCACTCTTCTAAACTTTCCATCTATTTCCGTTTCCATGCGTTTTATGGCCCGTACGACGTCGGTTCTTAGTTCCTCGGTGGCAGCTTTTTGGTAGCGGAACTCAGTGTTTTGTTCGTGCATCATCGTAGTCATTTGCTGCAACAGAGTCATTACTTTAGACGATTTTTGGTCATCCCTGTTTTCGGTTTCCATTAGGGCCGCTGAAGCGCCTCCTGCCGCTTCATCGATGAACAACTAGGTCTCAGGATCCCTGCCTTCATCTTTCAATGCTTTTGCCAGGCGATCCGTCAAGTCGCTTTTGTTGTCACCCTGATGTAGGGATCGACTGGCCAGCTCACTTCTCGGCTCCTTAACACTTAATTCCGCTAACGACCTACCGGTGCCGTCCATACCGCCGATCCCACAAATGTTAGGCGTTCGCGGGTAGCGAAAGGAACGACGGAAATGACGACAACTCTATAAATCTTGTTTATTTATTTCATTTTCTATTCTGTTGATACACCGTGTTCCATTCTCCTCTGTCCCTCGGCCTCACTCCTCCTCCTTCCTCTCTCCACTCGTTGCACCGCTAGGCCGATGTCCGAAGAAGTGACCCGACTCTCTTGACCTCTCTCTTGGCCGGCACGGAATTGCCGTGCAGATACACAACACTAGTAGTACCGGGCGAGATCCCTCTGCCCTTTTCGACTCTCATGGCAATGCAAAATGTTTGTCTTTGTCAGTGTTAATTGTGTCTAGATACCGTGTTACCTAGAATGTGTAGTAGCGAAGGAAGTGAGAAGACGGAACCCGCGAACGGGTTATGGTATGGATATGACCCAACACTCCCCGACGCTCCCTATTTATACCGCTCCGCGCCAGCCCTCGACCCTTCTGTAGCCTTCTTCGCGACGGTTTTTCTCGAGGCTTCTCTCGCCGACGGCCTCGTTGAATGGGCCTGTGTGCTGCCCCGCCGCTCGCCTCAATATTTAAATTATTATGTATAGCATTATGAGGCAAAATTATCGTTTCGCATCGTAAAAGAATACAGTCGTCCTTATTGCTGTAGATTAGGTATATTTTGAATATGCTTACAGAATTCACAACTACATGGTGGTGGCACTGTATACTGGAAATTACGAAAAAGTTGAATAATTCCGAAAATATATTTGAAACAAAACTTGGAAGAGATAATATTCTCTACAACTTCGATCCTCAAGAAGATTACCTATATCCACGTTTTTAAGGAGATATTTGACAGAAACCGAAAGAACCGATTATTTATCAAAATTCCTAATCAATAACTGCTTTGATAAATTAAATCAAATGAAAGTAATAGCAAGTTACATTCTCAGTAACCTAAGAAGAGAATTGTATATACAATACTGTTGTTTTAATATACAGAAATATCGCAAAATCAAAATCGGATTTAGAATAAACCTCGACTTTCGGTTAACCGTTATGGTCCAAAAAATAATCAGCTCTTTGTGCTCATGCTAAAGTGTTATATATGAAGTTTGATAAGGTTATGGCACGTACTTTTTGAGTTAGAGCGCCCACAATCACACACACACACACAACCATAATTCCGAAAATAATCAAAACGTGTTATAGGGACGTCAAAAAGTGTATTTCGGATGAAATCTCGAAGCCAATTTTTCTCGTGATGACAATACTTTCCATTTCTAAGTATGGAGAAAGTAAAAAGGTATACCGATAAAAAAAAGAAAGAAAAATATACATTCCTTGCAAAACAAAAAAAAGATAATTAAATTAGAAACATTTGATAAAATGTTTTTAATATTTAAATAAAACGACGTGTGAGGAGAAGAAAGAAAGAAAAAGTGAAATAGTAAGGAGAAAAAGAGAATAACGGAGGTGGGAAGTAGAAGATGAGGATAAGGGAGGTGGGAAGGAGAAGGTGAGGATAAGGGAGGTGGGAAGGAGAAGGTGAGGATAAGGGAGGTGGGAAGGAGAAGGTGAGGATAAGAGAGGTGGGAAGGAGACAGTGAGGATAAGGGAGGTGGGAAGGAGAAAGTGAGGATAAGGTAGGTGGGAAGGAGAAGGTGAGGATAAGGGAGGTGTGAAGGAGAAGGTGAGGATAAGGGAGGTGGGAAGGAGAAGGTGAGGGAAATGGAGGTGTGAAGAAGAAGGTGAGGATAAGGAAGGTGGAAAGGAGAAGGTGAGGATAAGGGAGGTGGGAAGGAGAAGGTGAGGATAAGGGAGGTGGGAAGGAGAAGGTGAGGATAAGGGAGGTGGGAAGGAGAAGGTGAGGATAAGGGAGGTGGGAAGGAGAAGGTGAGGATAAGGGAGGTGGGAAGGAGAAGGTGAGGATAAGGGAGGTGGGAAGGAGAAGGTGAGGGAAATGGAGGTGGGAAGGAGAAGGTGAGGATAATGGAGGTGGGAAGGAGAAGGTGAGGATAAGGGAGGTGGGAAGGAGAAGGTGAGGATAAGGGAGGTGGTAAGGAGAAGGTGAGGATAAGGGAGGTGGGAAGGAGAAGGTGAGGATAAGGGAGGTGGGAAGGAGAAGGTGAGGATAAGGGAGGTGGGAAGGAGAAGGTGAGGGAAATGGAGGTGTGAAGAAGAAGGTGAGGATAAGGAAGGTGGGAAGGAGAAGGTGAGGATAAGGGAGGTGGGAAGGAGAAGGTGAGGATAAGGGAGGTGGGAAGGAGAAGGTGAGGGAAATGGAGGTGGGAAGGAGAAGGTGAGGATAATGGAGGTGGGAAGGAGAAGGTGAGGATAAGGGAGGTGGTAAGGAGAAGGTGAGGAAAAGGGAGGTGGGAAGGAGAAGGTGAGGATAAGGGAGGTGGGAAGGAGAAGGTGAGGATAAGGGAGGTGGGAAGGAGAAGGTGAGGATAAGGAAGGTGGGAAGGAGAAGGTGAGGGAAATGGAGGTGGGAAGGAGAAGGTGAGGATAAGGGAGATGGTAAGGAGAAGGTGAGGAAAAGGGAGGTGGGAAGGAGAAGGTGAGGATAAGGGAGGTGGGAAGGAGAAGGTGAGGATAAGGGAGGTGGGAAGGAGAAGGTGAGGATAAGGGAGATGGTAAGGAGAAGGTGAGGAAAAGGGAGGTGGGAAGGAGAAGGTGAGGATAAGGGAGGTGGGAAGGAGAAGGTGAGGATAATGGAGGTGGGAAGGAGAAGGTGAGGATAAGGGAGATGGTAAGGAGAAGGTGAGGAAAAGGGAGGTGGGAAGGAGAAGGTGAGGATAAGTGGGAAGGAGAAGGTGAGGATAAGGGAGGTGGTAAGGAGAAGGTGAGGATAAGGGAGGTGGGAAGGAGAAGGTGAGGGGAATGGAGGTGGGAAGGAGAGGTGAGGGAAATGGAGGTGGGAAGGAGAAGGTGAGGATAATGGAGGTGGGAAGGAGAAGGTGAGGATAAGGGAGGTGGGAAGGAGAAGGTGAGGATAATGGAGGTGGGAAAGAGAAGGTGAGGGGAATGGAGGTGGGAAGGAGAAGGTGAGGATAATGGAGGTGGGAAGGAGAAGGTGAGGATAAGGGAGGTGGGAAGGAGAAGGTGAGGATAAGGGAGGTGGGAAGGAGAAGGTGAGGATAAGGGAGGTGGGAAGGAGAAGGTGAGGATAAGGGAGGTGGGAAGGAGAAGGTGAGGATAAGGGAGGTGGGAAGGAGAAGGTGAGGATAAGGGAGGTGGGAAGGAGAAGGTGAGGATAAGGGAGGTGGGAAGGAGAAGGTGAGGATAAGGGAGATGGTAAGGAGAAGGTGAGGAAAAGGGAGGTGGGAAGGAGAAGGTGAGGATAAGGGAGGTGGGAAGGAGAAGGTGAGGATAAGGGAGGTGGTAAGGAGAAGGTGAGGATAAGGGAGGTGGGAAGGAGAAGGTGAGGGGAATGGAGGTGGGAAGGAGAAGGTGAGGGAAATGGAGGTGGGAAGGAGAAGGTGAGGATAATGGAGGTGGGAAGGAGAAGGTGAGGATAAGGGAGGTGGGAAGGAGAAGGTGAGGATAATGGAGGTGGGAAAGAGAAGGTGAGGGGAATGGAGGTGGGAAGGAGAAGGTGAGGGTAATGGAGGTGGGAAGGAGAAGGTGAGGGAAATGGAGGTGGGAAGGAGAAGGTGAGGATAAGGGAGGTGGGAAGGAGAAGGTGAGGATAAGGGAGGTGGGAAGGAGAAGGTGAGGATAAGGGAGGTGGGAAGAAGAAGGTGAGGATAAGGGAGATGGGAAGGAGAAGGTGAGGATAATGGAGGTGGGAAGGAGAAGGTGAGGATAAGGGAGGTGGGAAGGAGAAGGTGAGGATAATGGAGGTGGGAAAGAGAAGGTGAGGGGAATGGAGGTGGGAAGGAGAAGGTGAGGATAATGGAGGTGGGAAGGAGAAGGTGAGGATAAGGGAGGTGGGAAGGAGAAGGTGAGGATAAGGGAGGTGGGAAGGAGAAGGTGAGGATAAGGGAGGTGGGAAGGAGAAGGTGAGGATAAGGGAGGTGGGAAGGAGAAGGTGAGGATAAGGGAGGTGGGAAGGAGAAGGTGAGGATAAGGGAGGTGGGAAGGAGAAGGTGAGGATAAGGGAGGTGGGAAGGAGAAGGTGAGGATAAGGGAGATGGTAAGGAGAAGGTGAGGAAAAGGGAGGTGGGAAGGAGAAGGTGAGGATAAGGGAGGTGGGAAGGAGAAGGTGAGGATAAGGGAGGTGGTAAGGAGAAGGTGAGGATAAGGGAGGTGGGAAGGAGAAGGTGAGGGGAATGGAGGTGGGAAGGAGAAGGTGAGGGAAATGGAGGTGGGAAGGAGAAGGTGAGGATAATGGAGGTGGGAAGGAGAAGGTGAGGATAAGGGAGGTGGGAAGGAGAAGGTGAGGATAATGGAGGTGGGAAAGAGAAGGTGAGGGGAATGGAGGTGGGAAGGAGAAGGTGAGGGTAATGGAGGTGGGAAGGAGAAGGTGAGGGAAATGGAGGTGGGAAGGAGAAGGTGAGGATAAGGGAGGTGGGAAGGAGAAGGTGAGGATAAGGGAGGTGGGAAGGAAAAGGTGAGGGTAATGGAGGTGGGAAGAAGAAGGTGAGGATAAGGGAGATGGGAAGGAGAAGGTGAGGATAAGGGAGGTGGGAAGGAGAAGGTGAGGGTAATGGAGGTGGGAAGGAGAAGGTGAAGGTAATGGAGGTGGGAAGGAGAAGGTGAGGGTAATGGAGGTGGGAAGGATAAGGTGAGGATAAGGGAGGTGGGAAGGAAAAGGTGAGGGTAATGGAGGTGGGAAGGAGAAGGTGAGGATAAGGGAGATGGGAAGGAGAAGGTGAGGATAAGGGAGGTGGGAAGGAGAAGATGAGGGAAATGGAGGTGGGAAGGAGAAGGTGAGGAAAAGGGAGGTGGGAAGGAGAAGGTGAGGATAAGGGAGGTGGGAAGGAGAAGGTGAGGATAAGGGAGGTGGGAAGGAGAAGGTGAGGATAAGGGAGGTGGGAAGGAGAAGGTGAGGGAAATGGAGGTGGGAAGGAGAAGGTGAGGATAATGGAGGTGGGAAGGAGAAGGTGAGGATAAGGGAGGTGGTAAGGAGAAGGTGAGGAAAAGGGAGGTGGGAAGGAGAAGGTGAGGATAAGGGAGGTGGGAAGGAGAAGGTGAGGGAAATGGAGGTGGGAAGGAGAAGGTGAGGATAAGGGAGGTGGGAAGGAGAAGGTGAGGGAAATGGAGGTGTGAAGAAGAAGGTGAGGATAAGGAAGGTGGGAAGGAGAAGGTGAGGATAAGGGAGGTGGAAGGAGAAGGTGAGGATAAGGGAGGTGGGAAGGAGAAGGTGAGGATAAGGGAGGTGGGAAGGAGAAGGTGAGGATAAGGGAGATGGGAAGGAGAAGGTGAGGATAAGGGAGGTGGAAGGAGAAGATGAGGGAAATGGAGGTGGGAAGGAGAAGGTGAGGATAAGGGAGGTGGGAAGGAGAAGGTGAGGATAAGGGAGGTGGGAAGGAGAAGGTGAGGATAAGGGAGGTGGGAAGGAGAAGGTGAGGATAAGGGAGGTGGGAAGGAGAAGGTGAGGGAAATGGAGGTGGGAAGGAGAAGGTGAGGATAATGGAGGTGGGAAGGAGAAGGTGAGGATAAGGGAGGTGGTAAGGAGAAGGTGAGGAAAAGGGAGGTGGGAAGGAGAAGGTGAGGATAAGGGAGGTGGGAAGGAGAAGGTGAGGATAAGGGAGGTGGGAAGGAGAAGGTGAGGGAAATGGAGGTGGGAAGGAGAAGGTGAGGATAAGGGAGGTGGGAAGGAGAAGGTGAGGGAAATGGAGGTGTGAAGAAGAAGGTGAGGATAAGGAAGGTGGGAAGGAGAAGGTGAGGATAAGGGAGGTGGGAAGGAGAAGGTGAGGATAAGGGAGGTGGGAAGGAGAAGGTGAGGATAAGGGAGGTGGGAAGTAGAAGGTGAGGATAAGGGAGGTGGGAAGGAGAAGGTGAGGGAAATGGAGGTGGGAAGGAGAAGGTGAGGATAATGGAGGTGGGAAGGAGAAGGTGAGGATAAGGGAGGTGGGAAGGAGAAGGTGAGGATAATGGAGGTGGGAAAGAGAAGGTGAGGGGAATGGAGGTGGGAAGGAGAAGGTGAGGGTAATGGAGGTGGGAAGGAGAAGGTGAGGATAAGGGAGGTGGGAAGGAGAAGGTGAGGATAATGGAGGTGGGAAAGAGAAGGTGAGGGGAATGGAGGTGGGAAGGAGAAGGTGAGGGTAATGGAGGTGGGAAGGAGAAGGTGAGGGAAATGGAGGTGGGAAGGAGAAGGTGAGGATAAGGGAGGTGGGAAGGAGAAGGTGAGGATAAGGGAGGTGGGAAGGAAAAGGTGAGGGTAATGGAGGTGGGAAGAAGAAGGTGAGGATAAGGGAGATGGGAAGGAGAAGGTGAGGATAAGGGAGGTGGGAAGGAGAAGGTGAAGGTAATGGAGGTGGGAAGGAGAAGGTGAGGGTAATGGAGGTGGGAAGGATAAGGTGAGGATAAGGGAGGTGGGAAGGAGAAGGTGAGGATAAGGGAGGTGGGAAGGAAAAGGTGAGGGTAATGGAGGTGGGAAGAAGAAGGTGAGGATAAGGGAGATGGGAAGGAGAAGGTAAGGATAAGGGAGGTGGGAAGGAGAAGATGAGGGAAATGGAGGTGGGAAGGAGAAGGTGAGGATAAGGGAGATGGGAAGGAGAAGGTGAGGATAAGGGAGGTGGGAAGGAAAAGGTGAGGGTAATGGAGGTGGGAAGAAGAAGGTGAGGATAAGGGAGATGGGAAGGAGAAGGTGAGGATAAGGGAGGTGGGAAGGAGAAGGTGAGGGTAATGGAGGTGGGAAGGAGAAGGTGAAGGTAATGGAGGTGGGAAGGAGAAGGTGAGGGTAATGGAGGTGGGAAGGATAAGGTGAGGATAAGGGAGGTGGGAAGGAAAAGGTGAGGGTAATGGAGGTGGGAAGGAGAAGGTGAGGATAAGGGAGATGGGAAGGAGAAGGTAAGGATAAGGGAGGTGGGAAGGAGAAGATGAGGGAAATGGAGGTGGGAAGGAGAAGGTGAGGATAAGGGAGGTGGGAAGGAGAAGGTGAGGATAAGGGAGGTGGGAAGGAGAAGGTGAGGATAATGGAGGTGGGAAAGAGAAGGTGAGGGTAATGGAGGTGGGAAGGAGAAGGTGAGGATAAGGGAGGTGGGAAGGATAAGGTGAGGATAAGGGAGGTGGGAAGGAGAAGGTGAGGATAAGGGAGGTGGGTAGGAGAAGGTGAGGATAATGGAGGTGGGAAGGAGAAGGTGACGCTAAGGGAGGTGGGAAGGAGAAGGTGAGGATAAGGGAGGTGGGAAGGAGAAGGTGAGAATAATGGAGGTGGGAAGGAGATGATGAGGATAAGGGAGGTGGGAAGGAGAAGGTGAGGATAAGGGAGGTGGGAAGGAGAAGGTGAGGTTAATGGAGGTGGGAAAGAGAAGGTGAGGGTAATGGAGGTGGGAAGGAGAAGGTGAGGGTAATGGAGGTGGGAAGGAGAAGGTGAGGGAAATGGAGGTGGGAAGGAGAAGGTGAGGATAAGGGAGGTGGGAAGGAGAAGGTGAGGATAAGGGAGGTGGGAAGGAGAAGGTGAGGGTAATGGAGGTGGGAAGGAGAAGGTGAGGATAAGGGAGGTGGGAAGGAGAAGGTGAGGATAAGGGAGGTGGGAAGGAGAAGGTGAGGGTAATGGAGGTGGGAAGGAGAAGGTGAGGGTAATGGAGGTGGGAAGGAGAAGGTGAGGGTAATGGAGGTGGGAAGGAGAAGGTGAGGATAAGGGAGGTGGGAAGGAGAAGGTGAGGGAAGCTTTTCCTTTCTTTAGTTCCTGTATCGCCTTTTCTACTTCGCTTTTCATAGTACTTGGTCCCAAGTTGTCTTTTTCAATGCAATTCTCTTCTTCCAGTTCCATTTGTACCTATCCTGCCTGCTTTTTGTATAGTTCCTTAATGTACTTCCCATACCTGTACTACATCCTTTGGTTCTGCGACTATTTTCCCATCTGTATTAATAATTCCTTTACCACGAATCCCTTTAGACTTCTTATCTCAGTGTCCTAGCGTACATCATATTGTACCGTCCTAACTTCTCCATCTGTTGTATTTCCTCATATTTTTCTTTTATCCAATTTTCCCTAGCTTTATCTGTTACCCTTCTCATCTCAATGTTTATGCGTCTATAGTTGGCTCTACCTTCTTCACTGTTAACGTTTTTCCATTTCCTTCTCTCATCCATTTTCTCCAGCATTTCCTTAGTGATCCATGGTTTTCTGGTTTTCTTCTCTTGTTTCCCAATAAATTTATTCAAGGTATCTTTGATGCTGGCTTTCACTTCCTCCCATTCTGTATCCACGGTCTTCGGTTTGTTTTCCAAATTTCTAAGGCGATCTTCCAACTTCGTGCTGAAGGCAACTTTCCTTTCTTTCAGTTTTTCTAGGTCCCAAGTCTGTCTATCTCTTCTCGTTTTCCTTATTTGTTTCAGCTTTGTAGTTACATCAACTATTAGAAGGATGTGATCTGAATCAATGTCTGCTCCTGTTAATGTCTTAGCATTTTTTATGCTGTTCCTGAATCTTTGTTTTACTAGGATGTAATCTATTTGGCATCTCATTCTATCTCCTGGGCTTTTCCATCTGGACAGCCTTCGTTTATGGTTTCTGAACCATGTATTAGTCACTACTAAGTCGTTATTAACACAGAATTCTACCAGTTTTTCTCCTCCTCGGTTTCTTTTCCCAAGTCCGTATTGACCGACAACATTTTCGTCTTGTCCTTCACCAACTATGCTGTTCCAATCTCCCATTATTATGCAGTTTACCTTTCCTCTTCCGTCTTCTTCGTAAATCTCGTTAATTTGTTCATACATCTCCTTAATTTCTTCTTCTTCATGAGTGGACGTTGGCATATATACCTGGATTATCAACATGTCCACTGGGACTGCTTTTAGCTTTATTGCCATCAACCTATCGTTTGTTGCTGTTATTTTTGTCACGCTCTTCATCATATCTTTCTTAAGTACCAGAGCTACTCCCCTTGCCCCACTATTTCCTCCTGAGTAAACTACCGTGAATTCTTCCGAGTCGAACTGTCCTTCTCCTTCCCATCTAGCTTCGCTCAGCCCTATGATGTCAATCCTATTTCTTCTCATTTCTTCTTTCAGGTTCTCTAGCTTTCCTGCCTTCCTCATGGTTTTCACGTTCCAAGTACCTAAGCGTAAGTTAGCTTCGACAAATGCTTTCCTCATGGCAGTCCCCGCCCGGAGATCCAATTGGGGGACTATTTCATATCCGGAATATTTTCCCCCGAGAGAACTCATATTGTCCAACCATATCATCATTACTAGGGAATTTTAATGTGGTAGTTTCCCTCTTGCTTTCCACATCGCAGTACTGTAGCGGTTCAAATCGTCCCGATCACGCCTACAGCTCAATTGGATATAGACCCAGCCAACATAATTTGTTTTGGCTCTATACCATACTGACAGTACTGCTGCCTACTGTCAGGCACCGATGATAGTTTTTTTTTTTGAAAACCTCCATTCGCGGGGTTTGAACCCCGGAACTTTGTAACGGAAAGCCGACACGCTAACCACTACACCACCAGTGCATAATATATATATATTATATATATATATATATATTATATATATATATATATATATTATATATATATATAATATAAAAGACGCTAGACGGAGAAATATATACCAGCGGGAGAAAGCGTGGAGAGTGATGGGAGAGAGAATTCAGATGGATGGTAAGTACAAATTTGAATATATATGGTTATTTATATCTATGGATTGCAAATGCAAACGGGATGTAAGGTTTTCCAATAATACAAATTATTTCTTCGCTAGCTAAAACGTGCCAGACTCGCTGGAAGAGTATAAGGGACCGGTCGAAAATAATTGTAAAAGGATTCACAGTCCGTCAGCCTCATTTCCTGTATTAAATTATGGTAGGCGCCTTGAGTTCATCTTCTTGCAAATAAGGGTCGAGCCCACCATCTCCTAATTCTTCTATTTCTCATTGCTAGCAATATTATGAAGTTGTAATGCTTCCGCAACATTTGATCATCCATTATTATCTCTAAATGAAACCACCGGAATTCCTACAAAACCTCAATCACAAGTAAATAAGTGCGCGCGTCATAGTAGTCAATTGTCTTCGAGTTCACCGTCAATTGTTTATGCGTTCTCCTACGCGTACATGTGAACGAGCAGTACTCTAAACGCGGCGTTCGCTACGCGCGTAACGCGTGCATGTGAATGCACCTTTATTTGTCACACGAGTCACCGGGCGCGCGACGTACTTTGTCCGCGGAGTAAGTTTAGCAAAATAACTCAACAATCCACTATTAACTGCTTACTCAGAGAAAAGGGGTCACTGCCAAATAATCGTCGCAATACAAATAAATAAAATTTTTGTTTGGTCAATGCTCTCCTAAGCCTAACGAAGGTAAACCACAAAACTAGATATTTCTGTACAGAAGGACAGGTGCCACGACTGTAGGGTTGAGTAATTAATTGATTCTGATAAAATAATATGACTCACTTATGTAGTTCTTAATCCATCTCCAATTCGCCTATTCTTTTTCTTTCGATGCACTGGAATGGAACATTCTTTCTACTTCACGATCCATTCTAAAGAAGGACAAAACTCCTAATGTGCAGATTGTTGAAAATAACAACACGATTCAATCTGTGTAAGTACATGCACATCGCAATTGCATTCACGTAAATTTAATACGTATTTAATACAGTAATACTGCCGACTAACTTTCGCTGTAAAGACTTCCATCGGACTAGCCACAGGGCACGAGAAAGATTCCTGGGAACCGAGAAACAATTATCACAGCGTATGTAGGTCCAGATTGCCATCTCAAGTGGTATGGATATTTGTACAAACAGACGTAGCTTATACTCGTTTCGTCTCGTAGATGTGTGCATTCTATATGAATGAACCTTTATAACATCATGTTTTGGCATCGAGAAATGCTTATGGAAAGAAATCACATGGCCCGAGAATTTTCCAATGTAAACCTGAACCTTCGTTAAGCCCTCGTAAATTCGCCAGACCTTCACTTCTCCTCGGAGTCTCTGAAGTGTAGCTATTATGATTCTGTCCAGTATGCAGTGTGCGACGAGTGAAATTTCTGAATGCTGCCGTCCTATGTAGTACGTACTTTCAGAAAACCCCTAGCATTTCCGATTGCCCAAAATATTTATGAATTACAGGGAATTAGCCACACATTCACTACCTGAAACATGTAATAGATGGTGAGCCTATTGAGAAATAAAAGGCTATGACAATTTATACTTTTTGAGTTTAAATTACAAAGATGCGAAGTTTAAAAATATATATATTTTACTTGTGGAGCGGCGGCGTCGGGCGCCCTAGGGCTGCAGCCCATTTAGCCCATATAGTTAAGGTGCCCCTGCCGGCGACTCTATTACGCGAAAGACTGATATTTGCAAAACATTGCTGCATTTCTGGATATACAATATTTGCAGCTTACATCATGCATCTTTTGAGGAATTTGCCTTCAGAAAACGGTTTCGAAGACGTTGCAATCTCTTGAGAAATAACAAAACTTGGTCTCACTGCTGCATCACTACTATTTCGCACGTTTGTAAAAATCGATAGTTGTGATTTCAAAGCATTTTCTAATTACGCAAACTTCTCTTCACGCAGTTTTCCCGCATATTTTGAATATTGAGATATATCACACGAGTCGTAATGCCATTTAATGTTGAATTCTTTCATAACTGCAACAGTTTGCCGACAAATGAAGCATAATGGCTTTCTGTTCGACTAGATGAAAAAGTACGATAGTTTCCATTTATCGGAGTACGCCCGACAATCAACATCTACTTTTCTTTTAGCGACACGGGCCGTATGTAATTATACAATTTATATAATTATAACAATTTTATTTTAGTGATATTGTTTAGTTAAACAATACTGAAAGAAGTAAAAAAAGTACTGAAATCAGTTGATCAACATGAACAAAGCGGTTTAGCTCGTAAAGTTCCGTATACGTTTGAAACAAATGACGGTCGACTGCTGTATTTGGCTAATTGCCGACATTGCCGATTGCCGCACTGACAGGTGACAACAATGTAAAAATATGACAATATTAATTTGCTGCCAAATTTAATATATACTTTACTATTAGACGAATGAGCCCGTTTAAAAAGGCATTTGAAAACAAGCAATATAAAAATAAAACCAAACAAATGATAAAATTACAATATTTGAATAAGATTGGAAAGGGCTACAAATGAAAACAAAGGAATAGTTTAAAAAAATTAAGAGGAAAAGTCTTATTCCTCAATATTATTATTTTAACTATCCAGTAGCTCTCTTATAATGACGTTCCTTGTAAATACTCTTTCGTTTAACAGCAACTGCCCTTGATTATATTTATCCTACATCCAAAATTTCAAATTATGTCTGTCACGTGTTCCAGTTATGGTAACATACAGCTGTCCATGTGAAAAAACTGCATCTGGCAAATGTAATTCATAATATCTGTTATATTCAGATAATGCGAAGGCACAGCGCAAGCAACAGCCTTTAATATGCAGAAAGACTTCAATAAGACAACGAAGGCACGTTAAACCATCGTCGAATTATTTCAAATATTAGCATGATTTAAAATACGCAATTTACAGCATTTATCCATCTAATATACGTAAATGAATATAGGTTTATGAGCATACTATACTACGTACCAAACTTAATGATCGCTGACATGGCGGCCAAATATGAGGGCGTACCCTTCGTCAACTATACTACGTACCAAACTTAATGATCGCTGGCCAGGCCCCCAAAAATGAGGGCGTTCCCTTCGTCAACAAATCAGAGGCATCCGGCGTTGCCGTCTGTTTGTTTCCTACTCAGGGAATACCGCGCTCTCTCTCTCTCTCTCACAATCAGGGGACTTTACCGTTCTCTCTCTCTCACACACAGCAGATGCGTAGCGTCTTTTGCTTGCGGTGGATGAGTATTGTGTGAAAGATGTCTGAGCGAAAATCTGTGAGACGTGTTCTTCAGAGTTCCGCGCGGAATTTAGTTTTAAGTGTACGAAATTACTTCGAGAGGGAGAAAAGTAATGGTGGATCGTTACTTGCTATTTCGAAGGTTGTAAAAAGATCAGCTGTTGCCCTTAACTTGGGAACGGCTACAGTCAGAAGAATAACCAACGAGAAGTATTCTCAGGAAAACCGTAGTAGAACACACAAAGAAAGTTATCGAGGAGGCTTGGATTAAAGAAGGAATATTGGAAGAGGGAATTCAAGAAATTATAATAGCATTTACCTCAAGTTCGGATTCGAATACTAGCAGTGATGTCAATATTAGCGAAGATAACGTTGGACTGGAAGAATTAGGAGTTTCTCCTTTGTAGAAGGTAACTATAAAAATATTAAAAATTATAGAAATTATTTATATTTGTTTCATTCTGTTTAAATACTAAGGAAGGTAGGTATTGATTGAATAATTACTCTTTGTTTAAAAAATTAAGTGTAAAATTAGATAATTACTAATATGCTGTATTGTTTTGCCATTTACTCATACAAATATCTCTCTTTTTTTGAACAGCTTCAATTGAACACTGTCAATCAGTCAACAATTTGTCTCCTGATTTAAATATCTTAATGTTTTACTAGGTAAGAAGGTGAGGTGAATGATGAGTTATAATTTCCTCTTGACTTCTTATTAACAAGTTAAATTTTCAGTCTATGCCAAGTTGATCAGTTCCTCCATGGTGCCTTTGCCCAAATTTCCAGCTGCTAATTAAGTTCCACAAGGTAAGTATATTGGAGTATTACATTACCACACTATTGAATGAGTGTTTTGAAATTCATTATGCTATTCCTCTCTTTTTTGCAGAACCAGTTAATTCCAACCAATGTTCATACTTAAGTTTGATTATAAGTATTAATTCATAAGTTATAAGTTAAGGCAATGCTAATAATAAAAATAATCTGTAATGATATAACTAAAACCTTCATCAATTAATTAAGACATATTAATTAATTTTATATGGTGAAAAACCTTTCATTTTTTAAAAAAATTTCACTCTTTCCTGCAAGAAAAGTATATGATTCTGTTACATTCCTAAGTTATCTCTTTGGTGCAGTTTTGAATTCTTCCATGACTTGCTGTAATCCCTACACTTCAAATGTGCAACAATTTATTTGCATGTATCAGTGCCTACTTAAAATCCCTGTAGTGTGTGTTCATCCATCTATCCCACAGTGCTTTTACTCCCATTTTTAGTGCTATAGTCTTGCCATTTCACGCTCAAATCGTGTGTGCTTCAGCTTTGGATATTCTTTATAATGGTTAACTTATTCAGTGCCTTTACTACCAAATGTGGTTCTCCCTATTATCCTAATTAAAGTGTAAATTGTAATTTATTTGTATAGGGTCAGTGTCTACTTGAAATCCCTGAAGTGTGAATGTGTTTCTCCCTCTATCCCACAGTGCTTTTCCCTTTTTAGTGCTATAGTTTTTATATTTCATGCTCAAAGCATGTAAGTGCTTCTTCTTTATGATCTTCTTAATTATGACTTAGCTTATTAAAGTTTAAATTGCAATCTATTTGTATAGTGTCAGTGTCAGTGCCTGTGTGTACATGATAATGACGGATTTAAATAACTTTAAGGCAGGTGAAGATAAGTGATTATTTCAAAAGTATTTTTGTCTTAACTTTTCTCATTATTATACATTTCCACTTTATTACTTACTGTTCATGCTTAGTATATAATTCCATTTCTGTTTATTTTATATCCTAAAATTGATTCTCTTATTTTTACTTCATCTATTTACAAATAACCTAAATTTTATATGTAGCTACTCTATTTTTAATTCACTCTGTCTCTCTACCTATCATTATATTTCAATAGTGACATTGATGTGGCTATGATTAATCTAATGTCATATGTTTTCTCAGGATAAATTTAATATTAGAATATTTGAAAAAGAGATAATTTCATAACTTTTGAGAAGCCAATAATTTATTTTGAATGATCTAGAATTTGAAATACTTTTCATCCTAATGTAATGACGACAGTAAATGTTTTAACCCAGTTTGTTCATAATAAAGTTTTGGTTTTCAGGAAGTTATATTACTTTCTTCTTTTTATGAAATTCAGTAATAATAATATGCTGACAAAAACGGTTATTTTATTCTAGTGTTGATCTTACTATTTATGTGCACAATTTAATGGTGTTTATTGTTATGTTTTCTAATCATTGCTTCTTTTACAGCTCTCTATATCTTAGTTTACCTCAGTAGGTTTCGCAGTTTTTTCACGTCTCTCTTCTTGTGGCCGTTTTTCTGCAAATGGGGTTTTTGCCTTACTGGTTTTTCCCTGTAAAAATGTTCAATTTGTGTGCAGTTTTAAATATATTAAGTAATTTTACTACTTTGAATTTCTTTAATATTCCCATATTCATGGAAGCGTTTACTCTGAATCACAGTGTATATAATATGTAATGGTTTATTGTCTTTGGAATAAGTAAAAGTACCTACTCAATGAGAGGCGTTATTTTTATTCTTTTATCCAATCATGATTTCCTAATAATATGATAATTATTAACTTGTGTGTTTGCTTTAGTCCGTGTAATGCATTTGTTATATTTAAAATATTAGTAACAATAGAAGTAAGAAAGTACTCGAAATGTAATTCTTCCGTAATCCAACTGCTACCTTTAAGAATATTTTGCTCTTCTTCTTGATGTGATCTATTAACTATTTGCAATTATATAGAGTTGATTGTTAATAATAAAAATAAATATATGAAATTAAATATTGTGTATTTATTCCTACTCCGCACCCTCTTCCCTTTCATGATGAATATTGTACTACTTGTTTTTTTTAAATTAATAGTTCAATAAGATTTTGACCTAAACTTTTAGAATGCTGCATCTTTACAGCATATTAGTAAAATTTCCGTATTTTCGGCAATACGAGATAGGATAAGGAAAACATGGCAGTATCTTCATTTGGCAGAAATGTTACGAGATGGTTCTACGCAGTTCTGCCGTTATATACTTAACAGCTGCTTGAAAGCAGAAGCAAATAACTGTGTGAAAGGAACATATGTTGTGGTCATACATGTGGTCCCTTAGAAATCCCACACTATTCTTTTCCCTCGTGTTTATTATACTACCTGCTCCGACCTTTGCCATTCGCGTACCAAATAGTCCTCCTGCTTCGTTTTCTCTATGCATTCTGAAAAATGTAAAATATAACATCCTTTTCTCTTATTTGCCATTTAAGCAGAGAATATTCTATATTGTTTAAATGACAATCATATAAAATAGGTACCCAATAACGTGGAAAATGTTTTATATCTACTTATGAAAGACAAAGGAGGAAGTAATATATTCGTAGTTACTACGATAATATTACCAAATGTAAATACTAGTAATTTCATTTTATGTAGCTTTAAATATTAAAGTTTTCAACATTTTTATAATTTCGTTTACTGATGTTCGCCTGTCTGACCCCACTCCTACAAACTCCTAACCATCCAGCGTCTCTGCCCACTTGCGAAGCACTATAATTGGCCCACGTTTGTGGACTGATTCGGCAACAAGGTTCCCTTTCCACACATTTTAACCCCGCCTCCCAGCGATCATTAAGTTTGGTACAGACCATAATCAGAGGCATCCGGTGTTGCCGCCTCTTTGGTTTCTGCTCAGGGACCCTTTCTAGTTGCGTAGCAGATTTTGGTTGAGGCGGTAGGGTTTATTGCGTGAAAGATGTCTGAGCGAAAATCTATGAGACGTGTTCTTCAGAGTTCCGCGCAGAATTTAGTTTCAAGTGTACGAAATTACTTCGAGAGGGAGAAAAGTAATGGTGGATCGTTACTTGCTATTTCGAAGGTTGTAAAAAGATCAGCTGCTGCCCTTAACTTGGGAACGGCTACAGTCAGAAGAATAACCAACGAGAAGTATTCTCAGGAAAACCGTAGTAGAACACAAAGAAAGTTATCGAGGAGGCTTGGATTAAAGAAGGAATATTGGAAGAGGGAATTCAAGAAATTATAATAGCATTGACCTCAAGTTCGGATTCGAATACTAGCAGTGATGTCAATATTAGCGAAGATAACGTTGGACTGGAAGAATTAGGAGTTTCACCTTTGTAGAAGGTAACTATAAAAATATTAAAAATTATAGAAATTATTTATATTTGTTTCATTCTGTTTAAATACTAAGGAAGGTAGGTATTGATTGAATAATTACTCTTTGTTTAAAAAATTAAGTGTAAAATTAGATAATTACTAATATGCTGTATTGTTTTGCCATTTACTCATACAAATATCTCTCTTTTTTTGAACAGCTTCAATTGAACACTGTCAATCAGTCAACAATTTGTCTCCTGATTTAAATATATCTTAATGTTTTAATAGGTAAGAAGGTGAGGTGAATGATGAGTTATAATTTCCTCTTGACTTCTTATTAATAAGTTAAATTTTAAGTTTATGCCAAGTTGATCAGTTCCTCCATGGTGCCTTTGCCCAAATTTCCAGCTGCTAATTAATTTCCACAAGGTAAGTATATTGGAGTATTACATTACCACACTATTGTATGAGTGTTTTGAAATTCATTATGCTATTCCTCTCTTTTTTGCAGAGCCAGTTAATTTCAACCAATGTTCATACTTAAGTTTGATTATAACTATTAATTCATAAGTTAGAAGTTAAGGCAATGCTAATAATAAAAATAACCTGTAATGATATAACTAAAACCTTCATCAATTAATTAAGACATATTAATTAATTTTATATGGTGAAAAACCTTTCATTTTTTAAAAAATTGTCACTCTTCCCTGCAAGAAAAGTATATGATTCTGTTACATTCCTAAGTTATCTCTTAGGTGCAGTTTTGAATTCTTCCATGGCTTGCTGTAATCCCTAACTTCAAATGTGCATCAATTTATTTGCATGTGTCAGTGCCTACTTAAAATCCCTGTAGTGTGTGTTAATCCATCTATCCCACAGTGCTTTTACTCCCATTTTTACTTTCTCATACGTAGTAATGGGAAAGTATTGTATTCATGAAAAAAATCGACTTCCAGATTTCAACGGAAATACACATTTTGAGGTCCCTAGAACACGTATAGACTATTTTCAGAATGATGTCTGTGTATGTGTGTATGTTATTGTGGTCGCTCTAACTCAAAAAGTACATGCCATATCGTTACCAAACTTCACATATAACACTTTAACATGAGCACAAAGAATTGATTAGTTTTTCGACAATAACGGATAAACGGAAGTCGCGGTTTATTCGAAACCCGATTCGGTTTGGGATATTTCTTTGTTAAAACATCATTATTGTATATAAAATTCTAAACAAAAGTTATAGAGAATGTAATTTCCTACAGTTTTCATTTGAAACAATTTTCTATAGGAGTTATCGTTTAGGAGTTATTTATAAATAACCGGTTTTTCGGTTTCCGTTAAATATCTCCTTAACAACATCGGTATAGGTAATCTTCGTAAGGACCAAAGTTGTAGAGAATAATATTTCTTCCAAGTATTGTTTGAAACTAATTTTCGTAGAACCATCCATTTCGGATATATTTCGCTTTTTCTTAATACCAGCCTACAGCGCCACCACCATGTAGCGGTGAATTCTGTAAACACTCAAAATATACGTAATTTACGGCAACGACGTGTCTTCTTTTACGATATGAAATAATAATTTTGCATTATAATGCTACTCATAATAATTTAAATAACTATACCCCAAATATGGAGAAAGTCATGTGTTGGCCACATCAGATTTTTTACTTATTATATTAAGTGCTGTTTGTTTACTTTCGTAGCTTAAGTTTTCGTGTCTTTAATTTGACGCTAATTCAGTTTCAACTTCAGTTTTTAGTTATTATATGAAGTGCTGTTTATTCTCTTTCGTAACTTACGTTTTGGTTCTTTAATTTGAGGCTAATTCAGTTTCAACTTTGTTTTTTAGTTATTATATGAAGTGCTGTTTATCCACATTCGTAACTTACGTTTTCTTTTCCTTAATTTGAGGCTAATTCAGTTTCAACTTCGTTTTTTACTTATTATATTAAGTGCTGTTTATTCACTCTCGTAACTTACGTTTTCGTTTCTTTAATTTAAGGCTAATTAAGTTTCAACTTCGTTTTTTATATATTGTATGTAGTGCTGTTTTTTCACTTTCGTAACTTACATTTTCGTTTCTTTAATTTGAGGCTAATTCAGTTTCAACTTCGTTTTTTACTTATTATATGTAGTGCTGTTTTTTCACTTTCGTAACTTACGTTTTCGTTTCTTTAATTTGAGGCTAATTCAGTTTCAACTTCGTTTTTTACTTATTATATGTAGTGCTGTTTTTTCACTTTCGTAACTTACGTTTTCGTTTCTTTAATTTGAGGCTAATTCAGTTTCAACTTCGTTTTTTACTTATTATATGAACTGCTGTTTTTTCACTTTCGTAACTTACGTTTTCGTTTCTTTAATTTAAGGCTAATTCAGTTTCAACTTCGTTTTTTACTTATTATATGTAGTGCTGTTTTTACTTTCTCCATACGTAGTAATGGGAAAGTAGTGTATTCATGAAAAAAATCGACTTCGAGATTTCAACGGAAATATATGTTTTGAGGTCCCTAGAAGACGTTTAGACTATTTTCGGAATAATGTCTGTGTGTGTATGTTATTGTGGGCGCTCTAACTCAAAAAGTACGTGCCATATCGTTACCAAACTTCATATATAAAACTTTAACATGAGCACAAAGAACTGATTAGTTTTTGGACAATATCGGTTAATCGGAAGTCGCGGTTTATTCGAAACCCGATTCGGTTTTTGTGATATTTCTTTGTTAAAACATGATTATTGTATATACTGTTCTATACAAAGGTTATGGACAATGTAATTTCCTACAGTTTTTATTTGAAACAATTTTCTATAGGAGTTATTGTTTAGGAGTTATTTATAAATAACCGGTTTTTCGGTTTCCGTTAAATATCTCCTTAACAACATCGGTATAGGTAATCTTCGTAAGGACCAAAGTTGTAGAGAATAATATTTCTTCCAAGTATTGTTTGAAACTAATTTTCGTAGAACCATCCATTTTGGATATATTTCGCTTTTTCTTAATACCAGCCTACAGCGCCACCACCATGTAGCGGTGAATTCTGTAAACACTCAAAATATACGTAATTTACGGCAACGACGTGTCTTCTTTTACGATATGAAATAATAATTTTGCCTTATAATGCTACTCATAATAATTTAAATATCTATACCCCAAATATGGAG
Organism: Uropetala carovei; assembly: GCA_036926305.1. Classification (NCBI taxonomy): domain Eukaryota; kingdom Metazoa; phylum Arthropoda; class Insecta; order Odonata; family Petaluridae; genus Uropetala; species Uropetala carovei. Next base: position 8,487,148 of record JAXCHB010000084.1, on the reverse strand, counting down.
AAAGTCATCTGTTGGCCACATCAGATTTTTTACTGTTGTGATCACGAAAAAAATTCGGCTTCGAGATTCCAACGGAAATACAAGTTTTGAGGTCCCTAGAACACGTTTAGACTATTTTCGGAATGATGGCTGTTTTTGTGTGTGTGTGCGTGTGTATGTGATTGTGGGCGCTCTAACTGAAAAAGTACTCGCCATATCCTTACCAAGCTTCATATATAAGCATCAGCACAAACAACTGATTAGTTTTTGGACAATAACGGTTAACCGGAAGTCTAGGTTTATTCGAAACCCGATTCGGTTTTTGTGATATTTTTCCGTTAAAAGATCATTATTGTATATACAATTCTATACAATGGTTATAGAGGATGTAATTACCTAAAACTTGTATTTGAAACAATTTCCCATAATAGTTATTGTTTAGGAATTATTTATAAATAACCGTTTTTTCGGTTTCCCTCAAATATCTCCTTAAAAACATCGTTATTGGTAATCTTAGTGAGGTCCAAAGTTGTAGAGAATAATATTTTTTCCAAGTTTTGTTTTACACAAATTTTCGTAGAACCATCTATTTCGGAGATATTTTGCTTTTTCTTAATACCAGTGTACAGCGCCAGCACCATGTAGCGGTGAATTTTGTAAATTATTCAAAATATACGTAATTTACGGCAATAAGGACGACTGTATTCTTTTACGATACGAAATAATAAATTTGCCTCATAATGCTATTCATAATAATTTAAATATCTATACCTCAAATATGGAGAAAGTTATGTGTTGGCCACATCAGATTTTTTGTTACAAAGTCTTACACTCAACCATGCTTTGCATGGTTAGACTAGGTGATTTTTCTACAATTACGCTATTGTTTAACTCATGGTCAACTCAATATAAAAACGAGTTTTTGCAGCATTGTTTACAATGGAAGAAACGGTACCGAAAAAATCATGAATATACATTGTCAGCCCAAGATATCGTATTTTGACGCACGGCCAATCAAACAAGCAGCGCATATATAAATTTCACAAAATACCCTAAATATTTATGTTCCCTTATACGCTTTGTTGTATTAAATACAAAGGTGCCGTTTCGTTAATATGGGATTCACTTTCGAATGAAAAAGAGAAATTTGCAATAATGGAAAATCGATTCAGTGCAGTGGAAGATAAAGAAGTTGAATCCCAATTTATAGAGATACTCAAGGAAACCGCTGAAGAAATAGGCGGAACTTTTAAAACAAAGCCAGAGAAAAAGTTGACCGAAAAAACAAGATTGCTGATGGAAAAAAGAAGGAAAATGAAAATTACTAATGATGCTAAAGAACACACGAACACAGAGGGGCATGGAGAGATGCATGTTAGGGATCACCCGAAGAGACCCCAAGAGGAACGACTGGGTAAGAAAGAAGACGGGAGTCTGTGACGTGATTAGAATAGTGAAGGTGCTAAAATGGCAGTGGGTGGTCCACATTGCTAGAAGAAATGACCAGCGTTGGACCTCCAGTGTCATCGAATGGATCCCAAGAAACATCAAGAGACCAAAAAGAAGACCGAAAGACAGGTGGGACAGAGAGTTTGTTAAGTTCTTGGGGCAAACTTGGAAGAGGGAGGCAGTTGACAGGGAAAACTGGAAGAGTCTGGGGGAGGCCTTCATCCGTCAGTGGACTGAAAAAGGCTGATGATGATGATACCACGGAAGAGGAAAGGTAAGTAAGGATATTTAGGGCAACTAGGTGTTGATGTAAACCCAGTGAACACTTACCAGAAGGAGAGCCGCTGGGGTGTTGGAGAGACACATTTGTAGAGGTTATTGGAGCTTTCGGGATGATCCCTTTGTCAGCACAAGAGAGAGACAACTGATTTGGCAGTGACACTGGGGGGAAGGTGTGGGGGTGGAAGGGAAGGGAGCGTGGAAAGGTCGGGGATTGGAGGATGTAGAAGGGGGAGGGGGGAGAGGGGAAAGAGAGGGTGGAAAGAAGGAAATATTAACGGATATTGAGGCCGGGAGGAGAGAAAGAGTTTAAGATTTGGGTATGAGCCAGTTCCCATTGACGGAGTTGGAGGGCGGAAGCATTGTCCGGGAGGGCACGAATGACCCTCACCGTGAAACAAACATTGAAACTGAGATTGTTTGCATGAATGGCCACGGGTAGCTGTCGTTTAAGACTGACGCTATTGTGATGGCCGTTCATGCGAATGGTGAAGGAATTGCTGGTGAGTCCGACGTAAAAGGCGGGGCATTGGGTGCAGGTTAGTAGGTAGAGGACGTTGCGGGTGGTACAGTTGGTAGGGGATGTTATGGGGTAGGTGATGTTGGTGGTTGGGTTTGAGAAAGAGTTGGAGGGTGTGTATATATACATAGATGTATATGTATATATATATATATATGCTGAATGTACTAGTCTATATATAATGAACACTTTCTTCAAAAAGAGTCCCAATAGAAAATGGACCTGGAAAGAACCCAATGGTACCAAAAACGAAATTGACTACATACTAGTCAATAAGAAGCAATTGGCAGAAGACTGTTCCGTCCTCAACCAGTTTGAAACTGGAAGCGACCATCGCTTGGTAAGATTCAGAATAAAATTCAACTCAAAGTTAGAAAGACAGAAGCTTTTAAAGAAGCCTAAGTCTATTATCAACACGCAGGTGCTAAAAGAACGAAAAGAAGAATTTCAGCTCCAACTGAAAAATCGATTCAGTGCACTGGTAGACCAAGAAGTTGAATCCCTATTTATAGAGATACTCAAGGAAACTGCTGAAGAAATAGGATGAACAGTTAAAACAAGGCCAGAGAAAAAGTTGACTGAAAAAACAAGACTGCTGATGGAAAAAAGAAGGAAAATGTTAATTACTAATGATCCTAAAGAAATGATCCATTTTGCAGAACTAAACAATACTATAAGGAAGTGCATCAAGGAAGATGTGAAGAAATATAATTATGAGCTAATCGAGAAAACAATACAAGTTACAAGAAAATGAAGCAACATCCCTCGATCAGAAAGAGACAGCTGGTGGCCTTGATGCTAGAAGACGGCACCATAACCCTTAGTAGGAAACTAATCCTGAAACGGGTACAAGAATTTACACCAAGCTGTATGAGGATCCTCTAGGAAATGATGAAGTAAATGATGATGGAAATATGCCCACCGAAGAGGTATTCAAAGTAATGGGTAATCATACGGAAAAACCGAATCGGGATTCGAATACACCTCGACTTCCGGCTAACCGGTATTGTCCACAAACTAATCAGTTATTTGTGCCCATGTTAAAGTGTTATATATGAAGTTTGGTAACGATATGGCAAGTACTTCTTGAGTTACAGCGCCCTCAATCACATAAACACACTCAGACATCATTCCGAAAATAGTCTAAACGTGTATTTCCGTTGAAATCTCGAAGTCGATTTTTACTTTCTCCATACGTAGTAATGGGAAAGTATTGTATTCATGAAAAAAATCGACTTCGAAATTTCAACGGAAATACATGTTTTGAGGTCCCTAGAACACGTTTAGACTATTTTCGGAATGATGTCTGTGTGTGTATGTGTGTGTGTATGTTATTGTGGGCGCTCTAACTCAAAAAGTACGTGCCATATCGTACCAAACTTCATATATAACACTTTAATATTAGCATAAAGAACTGATTAGTTTTTCGACAATAACGGGTAACCGGAAGTCGAGGTTTATTCGAAACCCGATTCGGTTTTTGCGATATTTCTTTGTTAAAACATCATTATTGTATATACAATTCTATACAAAAGTTATAGAGAATGTAGTTTCCTACAACTTTCATTTGAAACAATTTTCTATAGGAGTTATTGTTTAGGAGTTATTTATAAATAACCGGTTTTTCGGTTTCCGTTAAATATCTCCTTAAAAAGATCGTTACTGGTAATCTTCGTAAGGACCAAAGTTGTAGAGAATAATATTTCTTCCAAGTTTTGTTTGAAACTAATTGTTTCAAACAAAACTTGGGGAAATTGTTATTTTGTACAACTTTGGTCTTCACGAAGATGACCAATTACGACGTTTTTAAGCATGTATATGACGGTCCCGAAAAAACCGGTAAATTTTTATAAATAATTCCTAAACAATAACTGCTATGGAAAAATGTTTCAAATGAAAGTTGTAGGAAATCACATTCTGTATAACATTTGTATACAGCAGTGTATACAATAATGATGTTTTAACGGAAAAATATCACAAAAACCGAATAGGGTGATGAATAAACCTCGACTTCCGGTTACCAGTTATTGTCCAAAAACTAATTAGTTCTTTGTGCTCATGATAGTGTTATATATGAAGCTTGGTAAGGATATGGCTAGTACTTTTTCAGTTAGAGCGCCCACAATTACATACACACACACACATACACAGACATCATTCCGAAAATAGTCTAAACGTGTTCTAGGGACCTCAAAACATGTATTTCCGTTGAAATCTCGAAGTTGATTTTTTTCATGAATACAATACTTTCCCATTACTACGTATGGAGAAAGTAAAAATATAGAACAGAGAATAGGGATATAATTTATACCGATGAGTCCTGGGTTAACGTAGGTCATTCTGTATTAACAGAATGGAAAGACTACCATAAAAAGTATTCGGCAGGCTTTTCTGGAAGGCTTAAGTACAGGTTTGAAGGCTCCAACAGCTCGAGGCCCAAGGTATGCTTTAGTACACGCTGGAAATGAAAATGGGTTTATATCGGTTGCTGATCTTACTTTTTACTTTCTCCATACGTAGTAATGGGAAAGTATTGTATTCATGAAAAAATCGACTTCGAAGCGGTGAATTCTGTAAACATTCAAAATATACGTAATTTACTGCAACAAGGACGTGTCTTCTTTTACGATACGAAATAATAATTTTGCCTCGTAATATTATTCATAATAATTTAAATATCTATACCCTAAATATGAGGAAAGTCATGTGTTGGCCACATCAGATTTTTTTTTCTGTGCTAGCATTCGGTTATCTAAACCAGTCTTAGGTAATGCTTTACCTTTTGATGCAAAGTTACCTACCTACCCTTGAAAAATGTCTAAATAGTAGAAAAATTAAGAAATATATTTTTAATGTTGTATAATTGGAAAAAATACTTGATAAAAATGAGATAATTTCTGAACAAATGATTAATTAAATAGAAAATTGATATTTTATAAATTTACAAATGGCGTACGTTCCTTAATATTGTAAAAAATTCATTACCAACTTCACAGAGCATCATACCATAACAAATAGATCAAGAAAATGTCAAATTCAAATTATTTGAAAGAAATGAATAATTCCCCACCAGCTGAAAGATAAGAAAAATTAATTCTCCAGTTAAGGGGTTAAATGTCCTCCGACCTGTGGGACGGGTTTGATTTAAATGTCTTACCGACTTGCGGGGTTAAGTTCCGTTCAGCTTTCACTTCTATGAGGGTTTTGGGATCGCCGGAATGTTTGGGGTTGGTTTGGGGCACTATAGCAGCCACGTGTGCAACACGCTTGCGGTACGCAGCGAGATAAATTTGACTACGCAATATTTTTGTTTTGGTTTAAAAAGTTATCTATTATGGCAAAAATTGTAACAATAGCATTTACTTAATAAGCTACATAAAGGACATTTTAAACTCCCAGACTTTTGCTAGCGTTATGGACGTGAGGCGTGCCAACACCGTGCGCCATTTATCCAATACTGAAACTTAAAGACGGAAAGCTCAATTACGGGCAGGGTTACCAGCAGGCCCGTCTGAAGGGGGTGGCTGGGTAGGCAGTCGCCTCGGGCCCTGCGTCTACATTTACATTTACATCAATACCCTGCAAGCCGCTAGAAGCGTTTGACAGGGGGTGTCACAACACCAAGTGAACTCTAACTAATTCCTCTGTTGGACTGTCTTATCGCGTCTGGGAAAAAGGATCTGTAGTATTTCACTGTTCTAGCGATTGTTTCGACATATTTTCTCCTGTACTCTGATCTAACATTACGTTCACTAACACCGATGGGGACGACTATGCCGCGTACGTCTTCAACGAATTCGGAACTTTCAAATTTTTCAAATAGTTTCCTTTTGTATTCAATTCTTCTACTCTTCAACGTCTGCCATTTCAGATCTCTCAATAACTCTGATACACTCGCATCATACCGATATTCTCCTTTTACAAATCTAGCCGCTCTACGCTGAACCATTTCGAGCTCTCTAGTTAGGCCCTCCTCGAAAGGGTCCCAGACGGCGCAACAGTATTCCACGATGGGTCGTATTAGGGTAAAGTATGCGATTTCCTTCACATTCGAGGGGCATCCCCTCAGGACTCTAGAGGAAATCCCTTGAATTCTGTTTGCCGATGCTATAACGGTTTTGATATGCTCTCTACTACACAAATTGCTACTGAGACTTACTCCTAGGTATTTGTAGCTATTGACGTATTTTAGCTTTAGTTCAGATATTTGGTACGGGTAACGGTTGAAATTCGTGGAGCGCGTGAAGTTCATGGCGGCGCATTTCTTTATATTCAGATCGAGTTGCCAATCTTTACACCATTTCGTAATAGCCTGAAGGTCCTTTTGCAAATTCTCCTGATCGTGTATTGTGTTGATTTCTCCATACACAAGTGTGTCATCCGCGAAGAGTTGAATTGGATATCGCTATAGGATCGCAGAATAAGCGCTAGGTTGAGGCTTCTGGAGAAATTTAGGTCGGAAGTTCTCTTAGAGGAGGTCTCAGGAATATTAGAGGCACCTACGTACATGGGCAGGCACGATCACGAGAATAAAATACGTGAGATCGACTGTAGGACCGAACGATATCAGAGCTCGTTTTTCCCAAGGACCATACGGGATCACAACAGGAGAGTGATTCCCACGAGGGACGTTATTAGGTAGGTTTTGGTGTGCTGCACCCCCTGCCACCCACCAGTCTGGTGATTTGCAGGGTATCATGTAGATGTAAATCCTCAATCCTTAACCCAGGTAGTAAAATCTAATATGATGATGAGCTTCCTTCTTGCATTATTCATATTACGTTTAATGTATGACAGATCAGTGGTATCAAGACTTGTAGTGTCTATGGGGGGCCCCGCGCCTACCAGGAACTCTAGTAGAGATTATGCTCGATAAATTCTGCCTCGAAAATTCTCGTTAAAATTTATTTCATATTCTCGATTATCAAGGAAATCATTTTAAAAAATAATTCGGTAATAATACTTCTCAATGAATTCTCTGGAGAATCTTAAGAAACATCTCCTCTTGGGAAACCACGCAGAAAGTCGATACAATGCACGAACTTGGGGATAGAGGAGTCGGCAATGCGACCGCTCCGTCCAAGAATTAGGAGAAAGCAATGTCCCTTCCTCCAAGACAGACATGAGGGCGTCATTTCTCAAAATTTGACCTTTTAAAACATCTGGCAGACATCGACATAGACCCCGACAACGCCGTTTCCCAAGCATTCTTTCGGAGGTCTTGCCTGCTTTTCCATATCCTAATTCCTTTCGAGAAAGGGAAGACACGCTTCGCAACAATAAAATTCTTATCTTGCCTTCAACAAAGTCAATGCCACTTACAAAGTAAGAAGTGCCGCCCGAGCTTCGAGGCTCCCACCAGGAACCCCTGCAGACTCATTTTCCTTTCCCTAACGGGATTGTCCACCGAAAAATAGTGCAGAACGCCCATAGGGGCACTTTATCCCGGATAGTAGAAATCACAAGGGATATGCGAAAAACCGAGGGTGAGGGCACAATTTTTCAGCCACATTCGGTTCGTTTTATTGCTTACAACTCTGGTGGCATTTTGGAACTTAGGAAAATAGTGAAACGCATCTCCTCAGTTCTCCTAAAACTGTGGTAGAAGGAACATCAACTGTGAGAATGTTTTCTTGTGGCATGTGAATCTTATCTGCAAACAAATGGGCACCTGGATTTATTAGACATTTTCATGAACATAGAAGGTTAGTGCATTCATTTATATTATTTAATATTTCAGTATCAGTATCATGGGCCATTTAAATTAATTTAGAATGCTACCTCTGTTAAATAGTGAACCTTTTATTCTTTGGAAGTTTTGGACGTAGTCTGGGAATTGAGTTCAGCATTTTAGTTTTAAAGGTTAGTACAGATATCTCTTCATTATTGTAATATAAGAATATGATACTCTTTTTATAGGACTTTTAAAATAAAATTCGCATATTTTATATTGATTATATAGTATCCCATCACGAAAAAATTAGTGACTCCAGGGAGAGAGATATAGGAAGAAAATAGAAGAGTGGATCACAAAAAAGAAAAAGGGTGAAAGAAGTACAAGAACAATTGAAGAAACAAAACGGAACGTTAAAAAAGTTCATCAAGACCTTTTCAGCGCTAAGTGACGTCATATCGGGTAAAAGTGAAAGTAAAGCATTGATTTCTTCAGACGTAGGAATCGAGGTGTCAACAAATAGTGACAGTGAACAGCAATTTGCCAAACACGTTAATTTCATTGAGACTCCATCACCGAGTAGGCCATCCTTTTCTTCCCGTGATGTGAATAACGTTTCCATAAATATTACCGTAAAGACCCGGGTATAGGACGCACCCGTGTATAGGACGCAGGGAGGTTTTCGACGTCAAATTTTGAGAATTTTCTGTGTTCCCGTGTACCTATAGGACGCAAGAAAGTTTTATCTTAAAATTCTAGGAATAAACAATAAGTCGCAATAAAAGATTCATATCCATTCTATTAAATGAGTTCCTTCGAATAAGTATGCTTTCTGCTGAGTGTGATCTGAAAAGTGAATTTACCGAAGTATTTGTAATACTAGATTTACCTATATCGAAACTACATATTACGGGATATTGTAAAACACTTTGGAAAGCAATGTAGAAGATATAATGTAGCAGATTTTCGTGACTCCTATCCAATTGAAATAAAAAAAACTCGATAAAAATTTTTTCGATCGTCTGTGAAACTTGCAGTAAAAATAAAATATCATGAGTTTAAAGAAGTTATTTATTTCAATTATTGATAAAGATTTCTCTAAAGTTTCATCCCTTAATATTTACTATAATTTTATAATGGAAGTGAGGACGACGTATTATGGGAAGATGATAAAAACAACGGCACGACGACCGCCGAATTAGAAGCAGACGAATCTGAGGCTTCAAAAACAAATGAAGTCTACAACGAGTTCCAGATTACCGATGACGAATCAGATGATGGCAAGTTTATAGGATTTTAGGGAAATTGTTTGAAAAGTTTGATTTATTTTCTTGATTGAAGATTTTCTTTCAATGGACAGACATTCAATATTAAAATTTTAGGAATTTCATTTTATATTTTTATTTCATTTTAACTGAAGACTTCGTACAGAAAAAACGAAAATTATTTAAAATCCATATCTGAGCATAAGTGGCTAATAAAGCCGAAATATCTTGTACTTACATCACTTATTTGTAAAAGTGCAGTCTTTTTTTCATATTAAAAAGTTTTATTTTAATTAAAACACTTTGATGTTTAATAAATATTAGTTTTCACCTGTTTATTTTTAATTTTTCATCGAACATTCGTAGAGAGAAAAACATGAAATATTATGTACGCGTGTATAGGACGCATCCTACATTTTAGCTTCGAAAATTTGGAAAAAAAAGTGCGTCCTATACGCGGGTCTTTACGGTAGTCACAGTCACCTTGCTGTAAGCTCTGAAATTTTTAATTTTACGTCAGACCCCGGTACATGGCCTACATTTATTACTCCTCATAGGGATCTTATAGTAGAAATGGGTCCGAAGTACACTGAAGAAAAAATGAGGAATTATCCACGCAACTCAGAGCACAGATGCTTTTCTGACTACCATTTTTATAGGATTTTGAAAAATGGGGAGAAGGTGAGAAGAACGTGGTTGGTTTATTCTGAAGAAAAAGATGTCGTCTTTTGTTTCTGCTGTAAACTCTTTCCATCATCAGAGTCAAAGTCGGCATTGGCGTCTGAGGGGTTTAGTCAATGGAAGAATGCAGGAAATAAGTTATGTGAGCATGATAAATCTTTATCACATATGAGAAGCTTCCAAGAATGGCAGGAATATGCGAGGAGAAAACAGAAAGGAACTTTTATTGATAGCATAAACCAAGATTTATACCAAAAAGAAAAACAGTGTTGGCATAATGTTTTGGAAAGAATTATTGAGATAATACTTTATCTAGCTCACCATAACTTGCCTTTTCGCGGTAGTAGTAGTTCGTTATACTCTCCAAATAATGGGCATTTCTTAGGTCAGATAGAGCTGTTAGCTAAATTTGATCCGATCAACCAAGATCATTTACGACGATACCAGCACAGTGAAATTAATTATCACTATATGGGACCATTAATACAAAATGAAATAATACAAATTTTGGCTTCTGAAGTTAGAAATTCAATCATTCAAAAAGTTTTAAATGCCAAGTACTATTCTATTATTCTGGATTGTACTCCAGATGTGAGCCACAAAGAGCAAATGTCAGTAATTCTAAGAACAGTTCATATTGAAAACAGAAATGTAGAAGTAGTTGAACACTTCATAAACTTTCTTGAAGTCACAGATACTACAGGAAAAGGACTTAGCCAAGCTCTACTGAAAGAATTAGATGATATGGGAATTTCATTGAAATATTGCAGAGGGCAAGGGTATGAATATGAAAGGTCATGAACAAGGAGTTCAAGCACGAATTTTAAGTTTAAATTCTAAAGCTTTTTTCATGCCATGCGGAGCACACAACTTAAATTTGGTTCTTAGTGATATGGCTCATTCCTGTCCACGAGCGGTGTCATTTTTTGTATAATTCAAAGATTGTATACTTTATTCGCAGCTCCACCGGCAAGATGGAGTATCTTAAAGAATTATACAGATATATCTCTAAAACCTTTGTCTAGCACTAGGTGGGAGTCCCGACTCGAAAGCATAAAAGCTGTACGCTTTCATTTACCAAAAATAAAAAATGCTTTACTTGAGGTAGCTGAAGTTTGTAAAGATCCGAAGACAAAAAGCGAGGCAAATTCACTCATTTCCCATGAATTAAACAGATTTGAATTTATCTTATCTGTTATTGTTTGGTGTGACATATTACTAACTGTAAATAAAGTAAGGTTCTACAATATGCTCAAATTCCGTTGGATATTGCAGTTAAACATCTGGATGCTTTGAAGTTATCATTAAATATATACAGAAATGAAGGGTTTAATCAAGCCGTATCAGTAGCAGAAAGAGTGATATAGAGTTTTCTGAAAATGTAAAAAGGAGACATACTGATTGCGCAAGAGAGGACGATGCACAGGAAAACTCGAAGAAGAGGTTTAGAACGGATTTCTTTCTGCGAGTGATAGACATTGAGCTAACCTCTCTGTCGTGGCATTTTGATCAGTACAGTGAGTACATTTCTAGATTTGGTTTCATGAACAGCATAAGCCAAATTAAAAATTGGGATTTATCTAATTTACAGAGTGTCTGCTGCGATATAGAGAAAGTTTTGAAGGATGAAGGAAGTTCAGAGAGCGACATAGATGGGATTGAACTTAGTGAAGAGTTAAGAATGTTATCAACGGTTTTGCCAGAAGATCATAGCGCAATTGATATTTTGAAGTTCTTACACAAAAATAGATCGCAGGAAATATATCCAAACATAGAAATACCTTGTATGATAACTCTTACAATGCCAGTGACAGTTGCATCAGCTGAAAGGTCGTTTTCAAAATTAAAATTAATAAAAAATTACTTACGATCAACGACGTCACAAGAGAGACTGACTGGATTATCTCTTTTGTCAATTGAACATGAGGAAGTTGATAAGATTGAGAAATCAACAATAATCGACAATTTGCATATATCAAAGCTAGAAAAGTAAACATTTAAAATTGTAGTGGGCTGGTTATTATTTTGTTAATTTGTGTAACCCTTAATAATTACTGGTTTTAAAAATCTGTTTATGAATTTCTGAATAATACTAATAATTATACTGAAAAATACTAATAATGATACTGACTAATACTAATGTAAACTTGAAAACAAAAATAAAATTGTAAGTAAATGAGAAATTTGATTTTTCTGTGAAAAGTAGGGGGCCCGCGGAAACCCTCTCGCTCGGGGCCCCGCGGATCCTAGAGACGGCTCTGGTTACCAGATTTCCGAAACTACAGTGCGGGAAATTTTTTTACGTGTCACCAATAATACCGAAGCTACTGCGCGGGACATTTTTTAAGAAACAGAATAATGTTGAAATAATACCAATAGGTATATACCTTACTTTTGAAAGTGAAAGCATTTATTTACTTACATTCAGTATTACGTAGTACAACCACAAGTTTGGCAATAATAAACTTTTAGAAAAATCACAAAATATGGGAGAGAGGGAAGTAGAGGGGGGAGGGGGAAGTAGAGGGGGGAGGGGGAAGTAGAGGGGGGAGGGGGAGTGAGGGTAGAAGAGGGGATGGGAAGACATGAGGGGGAGGGGAGAGAGGAGGGAGTGGGTGTGAAAGGGGGGGGAGAGGGAAAGTGGCAACTATTTTAAGTTTAACTAAAGATAGCCCGTCAACAACATAATATTCGCTAGAAATGTTGTGTATGGCAAAATATTTCATATGTGAAAGTGTGATACTAATTATTTTAAATGAAAATAATAATAATCTATCTACCTATAATTCTTCCGTTGATATTTCAACGGGCATTACACTAGTACAATAATAATAACGAAGAGTCGAGCGGGGTCGACCCGCGACGGCGCACAGTGTGAAATTTGACCAATCTAGCTGGACAAAAGTCATTTTTCGACTTGTTAAATTGAGCATCAAAGTTATTATAGCTCCTAAAAGTCAAAAGTAGCATGAGTCATGTTTCATTTGGCGTTTGACTACATTTTCCGGTCTCTAGGAGAGCGTAAACAACCTCATATTATTGCGATGATGGCGCACATCGGCAGTCACATTATTGATTCAGAAGAAGAAACACGTATGAGTCTGGAACGCAGTGTGATACTTTGAAAGTATAAAATGGAAATTACAGACCCAGGTATGTTCTTTAACTTGGTGTGCAATTTCGTAAATAGTATTAAGTTATTTGCACATTTTTGCATGTTTTTGAATGGCATCTTATTTTAAGTGTTTTTAATTTTTGTTTCTCATTTGACAAGACCTACAAAAAAATCCTCGGCAGTCCCCGCTCTGAAATTTATGTATTTATTTAGTGTTGTTCTGTCTTTAAGCATGCAAAACCTTAGAGTGCGGAAATGTGCGAAACGTATGTCTTTTTAATTTTTCAGAAGCACGCGCATCAATTTCAAGAAGGCAGCTTTTCGAAGTATGGCGCAGAAATTCCAAGGAAACAAGGAATAGCGAAATGTTGTTGTCAGTGTTTGCGTTCTTTGAGTTGAAGCAGTGCAGTGAAGACACCCTTCATTGTTTAAAATCTTTTCTATCGAAGATTTCATCAAAATTTAATGAAAAGTGGGTCAAAAGTGGAAGGTGTCTGGAATACTTTTTGCATAAAAACTCGGACTGGTTAGATAGAGATTTAGATTTCCCTGAAGAGGTGTGTAATGAAATTGAATTAAGAGGTATTCAAGACTTAAGTCAACCAAGTACAACTGTGGGTAGACCTCCAAAAAGTTTTGAGGAGTGCAGTGAAAGAAGTAAAAGACGGAAAGTGCAAAATATTATCCAGGAACAAAGTCAGGGAGAAATTTTGTTGGCAGCCGAGTTATGTAAGTTTGAGGACTTCAGGGAGAAGAGACGCTGCCAGCATAGTCCACCAACTCTCAACTCTCGCTAGCCTCACCAACACGTGCTAGATCCATCAAAAAAGTAAGAAAATTATTTCAATCAAAATCAAAACAAATGAATCCTGAACAGGCATTAGCATTTTATGTTAGCGCAAATTTGACGAGCAATCAATACAAATTAATGTATTCAAATGAAATGGATTCAAAATTGTATCCTCATTACCACTTTTTGCGTGAAGCAAAAAAAAGCATGCTATCCCCCAGAAGATAGCATTTTTGTTACAAAAATCTGCGCAGAAATCAACCTGCAATCCATACTGGATCACACAATTCAGCGTTTGATAAAAGTTCAAGAAGAAGTTTTAAAAACTAAATTTAAAAATTTGTATCCAATGTCTTTCACATTAATATGCAAATGGGGTTGTGATGGCAGTGCTGGGCACAGCCAGTATAAACAGGCATTCACCGAAGAAGGCTACAATGATGAATATTTGTTCATCATATCTTTAGTACAAATACAGCTATTTACTGAATATTCTGATAAAAAAACTATTGTTTGGCAAAACCCCATGAAATTTTGTCACCCCATAACGTTATTGTCCGCAAAAGAGTCTAATACACTCATTAATGAGGAGGTGAAAAAAACTGAGGACCAAATAGCGTCTTTGTGGCCGACTAAAATAAAAGTTGGGGTGCACGAAATTTCTGTGACACAAACACTTTTGATGACGATGGTTGACGGCAAAGTATGTAACGCTTTAGTAAACAATGTATCATCACAGAATTGTTACATATGTGGCGCAACTCCCAAAGAGATGAATTTGGAGACTAGTCTCAATCGAATTGCGGACCCAAATACTTATTCATTTGGCATATCTTCCTTACATGCTTGCATAAGGGTTTTTGAATGCATGCTTCACATCAGTTATAGATTGCATATCAAAAAGTGGCAAATCAGAGGCGAACAGAACAAACTATTATTTGGACACAGAAAAAAAAGGAAATACAAGAATTATTTCGAAAAAGAATGGGACTAATCGTGGATAAGCCAAAACCGGGCTATGGATCAAACTAATGACGGTAATACAGCCAGATGATTTTCTCACAATGCTGAAGAAAGCGCACATATTACCGGCATAGATAAGACACTTATTCATAGGATTTACGTCATATTACAGACCGTATCTTATGGATATGAAATTAATATAGAATTGTTTAAAGTGTATCTTAATGAAACAAGAAGACTATACATTAATTTATATCCATGGTACTATATGCCAGCTACCATCCACAAGATTTTGCTCCATGGTCCCGCTATTATAAACTCTTTTATGTTGCCAATAGGGCAACTTTCTGAGGAGGCACAAGAGGCTCGAAATAAGGAATTTCGAAGATATAGAGAGCATCACACGAGAAAGATGTCTAGATTGTATACAAACAGGGATATTCTCTCAATGTTATTAATATCATCTGATCCTTTAATTTCGAGCCTCAGGAAACCTACCCATAAAACAAGACTGTTTGTCCGACTAAGCAGTACAACTGCTTTTGAACCCTCCTCGTCCCACTGGAAATGAAAGTAATATTTCTGAAAGTGATAGTGACTCATATATAATATTATTGCGCATCCTTGTTTTTGCCTTTTTTTTTATTATTCCTTAAAAAGAAATTTGAATGTTATTGAATATGTTTAAATTAATAATTTTGACACAGTTTTCTACATATTATATTGTTTCTTGTTTTTAAGCATGTAGTAGTTTTAGCTGTAAACATTAAATAGAAGTTCTTTGATGTTAAATAAAATAATTTTTACCTCATATTTTTACGATTTTTGTACGTAAATAAATACATATATTTTTTTAAATCTCAAAAATATGTTTTAAAACAATTGTCTTTAAGGTAAACAACCTTTCAAAAAATCACAATGCAACACATTTGCATAGAACCGTGTGAAATATTCTTGTCCTCCTAGATTGGTCAAATTTCACACTGCGGCGGCGCGGCGGGGACAAAGCCCGTCCAAAACAACGACGCCCCGGAAAATAGAGCCCCGGGCATCCACGCCACGAAAGACGTACTCGCGTGCGAGGGTCCGAGCGAAGAAAAATGGCCACTGAGAGAAAATAAGGAACGTGCTCGCGAAGAGGTACGCGAGAGAACTCACAATTATCGACGTGACGATCGTTTATGCAGCTGCAAAACTGCTGGCAGAGTCGGTGGTCCTGGTTCCCCCGATGAGGGGTGGACCGAGGTGATTCTTGGTGCTCCAGAAGCAGATGGTGATAGTGGTGATAATGGTGGCGACCGGGGTGGAACATACGCACGCCAATCTCCATGTCCGGGTGACTCAGAAATTTCGGCCGAATATTTGTTCCGTGGAGGCGATTCCGGGGGGCGGCCTACGAGGTCGACACCTATTAGGGTCGAGGAGAAAACATCCGATTGCCAGCATCGTCCGCCCCTCCCAGCCCTTCCGCTCCAACCCAACCCCACCACTTACGCTAACACTACGAAAACAATAGTTCTCTCTCTCTCTCTACGGCGCCTTCGTAGCAAAACACTCGAAATTCCGATCGATTCAGCGTATAAACCGTGGAGCGTTCGGATCGAAAAAGGAGGGGCAGAGCGAGGGCCGCGCTTCGATCCTCCTTCCCCACCGTTTCCCTCGTAATAATTCAATACGAGCGTCGTCGGTGCACCGGTTGAGGCGATGCGAACGACCTCCTGGGAAAGGGAGGGGGGCAGGGGGCGCCGCCGTATTCCTACGGGCAAAAATAAACACGGGCACGCACAGAGGTGACCTATCGAACGATCGGCGCCGATCACAACAAACGGCGACCGATAGGGTTGGACGTATTCTCACGGGCGCACGCGGCGAAGGTCACTCGTCGGAAGAGATGGCAAAGCGTCGGAAATCCCGCGAAGAGAACGTCCTCGTGAAGCACGGACAACGACACCGATGCGTGCCCTCGTATTCGCACGCGTCGAGCGATGAACTCTAAGGGTGGAAATATTCCACTGCGACCAGAGACACGCAACGCCTCTCCCGCGAATATAACGACCACAGACGTTCCGGGAGAATATAACTCGATCGAAAACAACGAACTAGATAACCGTCTAATATGTCGAGAACAAAACACTAGCACGTGACGAGGTACACACGCACAGAGACACGGCGGAAAGTCACCGACTCGAAACGTCTATCTGCCCCCACTACGGCCCAAACACGACTGACACGAACGGATATCGACGTAGACTCTCCTTGGACTCTTCCTCGACTCTCTCTCTCTCTCTCTCTCTCCCCGTCGTCCTCGCTCTGTGTACTCTTTCCCCCTTGGCGGCTTCCCCTTCTCCTCATCCCTCCGAGCAAGCCAGCGAAAAACGACGTCACTTCCGGTGCAACGTCACAGAGGCGGGGGAAGAGGGCGATGACGACAAAAAACAAAAATGGAATGAAAAAAGGGATGCGGAGGAGAAAACGTTTACTGTGGGAAACTAGAAGGGAGGGGCGGAAGGGAAAATCCGTTTACGGGAACTACTCTCCGCATCCTGACACGGACGCAGTGACCCCAGTGTCCCATCTACAGTGCGTCTCACGTTCACTGTGTAGTACAGGCTCTTATGGGAGTTTCGATTCCCATGTATTCTTCCCTATAGCGAAAAAATAGCCTCTCAAAGGGGTCCTGCGCTCGAAGAAATATTGTTTAAGCACGATTTATTGGTTTGTTTTCTTGTTTTTACAGTACGGTATCGTTCCTAATATAACGTTATGTTTTAACTAATCATCACGTATAAGAATTATATTTATTAAACATAAATAACTTTGCTAAAAAGCAAAAACGATCGGGAAATGCCGCTTCTTCCGTTTCGGTGAAATAAGAATTGCGTTATCTCACTCGTATTTCATCAAAATCAGTCGGTTTTTTTTCTGAGGCTTCTTTCAAGAATGGAGATGGGTAATGTCTGCTTTGAAACCGTGAAAAGTTTTTGAAACTCTTTCCAAAAATTCATTTTGGATAACATAACCTTCGCAATTCCCGACTATGCAGGCAAATTTTGACGTCTATGTGAAGAACTTCGTTTTTTGCGTGACGAAGATCTTATCAAGAGTGAAATGCTCAGAAAGGTTGAAATTTTTATTTGGTCTTTATTTCGTAACGATATCTTAGATAGTTTTCGAGATATTGAATTGTATATAAGAGCGCGGAAACGAACACGGAGCGGCGCAAGACTTCATTGCTTCTTCCGTTTCGGTAATTTCCCAACTTTGGGCCGCGGCCCATTTTTTGGCCGCGAAGTCCTCCTCAGGTTTATATGTCAAATTCAGCTGGAAACAAATTACGTCTGAACAATCGATGATAACATTGTGATGAATCATGTTATAACGCCTGTTAGCACGAGTACTAGCTGCTAACATTGGAAATTGGCTTGCATTTGGCCACTAAATTTGTATATTCGCATGCATTTTAGAAATGTAAATTCATGTTTGTAAATGACTCGGTGCTCTCATCAAATGAAATTGTAGTGTTAGTTTAGTTTAGTTAGTTCCTAAGTTATATTTTATGAATTGGCAACAGTGGTGACGTCACCACATATTCCACGTTAGTATCTTTCTTACATTGTGCTGCCGTTTCTTGCATTTTGATTGCTGGTAAGCTTATTTTATATCGTATATATTATGTGTATTGTTATTATATTTATTTGTTATTGTATTGTTAGATATTGTTTATTATAGGCTACGATTTATCGGATTAAAGCCATAATCCAGAGTCTTTTCATTCCCTCTACTTGGCATAACGGTAATGTTAATTGTCACAATTTTCATAATAATGTATATTGAATTTGCATAGATACCATAGGTATTGTATGACTATGTATTATAATTTATTTGATTATATAGGCCTGTATTCTGTCTGTTTTGTTGATTTAAGCCTGCATAAATATTCGACGCTTAACTCACATTTCAAATAGACAATTTTACATAATCGCGCAAATGGCTGTAATATAATCTCTATAAATAAAATTCTGATGTATGTCTGTACATTAGTTTTTTTCTTCAGAATTTCACTTTTATTGTGCATTTCGTGTGAAATGACGATGATTACAGCAATTTACAGACTTAGTGTCTGTTTGTCTGTCTGTCAGTTTGTTCCATCATCACGCCAAAACGGAGTCGGATTTTCATGAAACTTGGAAACTATCTTTAGGTCAGCCTAACTTAGAATCTAGGGTGTATGGTATCCGGAAATTCTTGACGGGAAGGGGGGTTGTGGGAGGCCGCCAACCATAAAATTTACAAAATCTCCCTTACCATTGCTTTTAAAGCAAAAATGCATATAACAAAAGTTGTTGTAAATTAAATTTTGGATAGTTTTTGTTCTACACAAATGTTTGATAGGACGTACAGTTACTGAGATATCGACAAAAAAACGAGATCGGGTGAAGGGGTGTAGTCTAGGTTGTGAGACCTGTTCCCTATCAACGACGGGCACTTTCAGCTAGTTAACAATATAATTCAGTTAATTCTCATAGTACAGGAGTGGGCAAACTGTGGCCCTCGAGAGCATTTAACGTGGCCCACGAAGCTCTGGTGAAAAAGCAATCTGTAAAATTTAATACAATTTTATATTACTTTTGGAAAAATTATGACAATAAAACCTTTCGTTTTCAAAATTTAGCCCTACAATCCTTGTTTGTGCTTGTTTTTCACTTCTGTATGATGCCTACCTACATAATGTAATATTCATAAAATATCCCTATTTTCATAACTGTTTTGGCATAATTAATGTCCTTTCTTAGTAAAAGCAGTTCGCTTTAACATTCTGTAAATAAGTTGTTTTTAATAA
Source organism: Uropetala carovei (assembly GCA_036926305.1). Taxonomy (NCBI): domain Eukaryota; kingdom Metazoa; phylum Arthropoda; class Insecta; order Odonata; family Petaluridae; genus Uropetala; species Uropetala carovei. The sequence continues at coordinate 8,467,593 of JAXCHB010000084.1, read as the reverse complement.
CTAACTCCATATTGCTCCTAAGCTCAGCTGTTGGTTTCAAACTTATTAATAATGTAGTGACCTGACTGCATGCAGCGAACTCATAGGTGTGAGTGTGCTTTCTGCATAACTATTTTTTCTTTATTAAAGATAATGTTATGCATAAATTATAATTACATTAATTATAACACATTCTAGAAAGATTCTACTTTCTATTCATGCTAAAATTTTCTAAATGAAACTTTTTTTAAATTTTGTTATAACCAATTAATATAGCACAACTAGTGTAAATTTTGAAGTTTTCATAATAAAATCATTAACTTCTAGCTTAAATTTTAATGTTATGTTTTCACATTTCACATATAAATAGAGCATACTTCAATACATCTAATTAAATACTAAATTCTTATTCTTATATTGCAAAAATGTTTTATTATAAATTATTCATAACTAAAGTAGCAAAAGACTCAACTATAGAGCGTTCCACCTTTCAATTTTCAGTACGGTTTCATACGGCATCGTCTCTCCCCTCTCCTGCAGACTTAAAAATCCAATCGCCCCATCCTCCTCTACGACACCAGGATTGCCAAATCTCACTAAAAATTGAAAGTTGCATTCAAATTAAAATTCAAAGTTTCTAATTGCACTATTTTTAATGCAGAATCTGATGATATAATGGTTTTCAGAGCAACTTATAGGTACCTAACTGACCCCAAAATTCAGTAGTAGTGATTGATAACGCAAAATACCATTCAAGAAGAATCAAATCAATCCCCACCACCTCTTGGCGCAAGCATGACATAAAAAATTGGTTAACTGACCATGGCATATGAGTGGAAGAGGACTTATTGAAGCGGGAACTTATGCATTTAGTCATTCAAAATAAAGCAAAATATGAAAAGTATAAGATCGAAGAAATGGCTAGAGAAGCTGGCTTTGAGGTTTTGAGATTACCACCTTACCATTGCCAACTAAATCCAATTGAAATGGTCTGGGCCCAACTTAAAAACTTTATTAGACAAAATAATACTAATTTCAACAAGAAGGATGTTCTATTATTAATTAAGAAAGGATATGAGTGAATAACGCCAAATAACTGGTCCAATTATATTGAGCATATAAAAAAAATAGAAGACAAAATGTGGTCAGCCGATTTACTTCAAGACGGTGTCATTAGTTTGATAATCCAGTGTACAACATCATCAACTTCACAACCTCCATCTCCCTCCACGGAGTTGGCCAAACCTGGTCCTTCAGGATGTCAGACATTTGTGGAAGGAGTTGCACCGTTACACACATCAGAAAGTAATTAAGGTTAATGCAATAACAAAGTATTTCTTATATGAATAAAATATTCCAATTTGTAATATGTCTGGCAGGTAAAAATTTCATCAATTGCAACTTAATATCCGTTATGTATATAAACAGCATAAAATAATCCACTTCTTGTTGTTACTTAAGAGATTTTGTGAGCAATTATTCTCGTACAAATATGCTTTCCTATTTTCCTCTGATCACATTACATATAATCTTTTTATATGCGAGGAAGTAAATCCAAAAATAAGATGTGAACAGTGTACCTCTGAACTTGCATTTCTCCAATTAACAATGCTACTATTTTGTTAAATACCAATTTACATTGTTTGGGTGGTGTTTTCGCCAATTAGCTTAAACATAAAATGGATATTTTAAAACGCGCTACAACTTTTACTCTATACATTTTTCCCTAAATGAAATATTTATCGAGTTATGCATAAAAATGCAAATGGCAACTACAACGCTAATTTATTATTTAGAAAGTAAACTATGCATTTTTAAAAAGTATGTACTATTAAAATTTTTATTTATGATTTCAAATGAAATTTTTGTTTGGGAAAAGTATATTTTTTATTTTTAGACGGTTTATGGCAATATATCTTGCTGTTGTTAAGGAAACGTTATTTAAGATAATTAACACCTCAAGCGCGTTTTAAAACAAACCCATCCCACAGGTCGAAGGACATTTAATCCTTTAACTGGAGAATTAATTTTTCTTATCTTTCAGCTTGTGGGGAATTATTCCTTTATAAAGTAAAAATGCCCATGACATTGGGCATTTTGGAGTGAAGAAGACGATGGAGGTGCTGTTGAGGCAGTATTGGTGGGAGAGGATGCAGAAGAGGACAGAGGCGTTCATTCAGAACTGCCTCCTCTATATTCTATGAGCACGGAAGCAGGGCAAGGCAGAAAGCTGATTGCATCCGATTCCGAAGGAGGATCTGCCTCTACACATGCTGCACATGGACCATGTGGGACCGCTGCTGCCGACGAGGAAGAAATACCTGCACTTGCTTGTATTGGTGGACGCCTTCACGAAATTCGTTTGGATTTTCGCCACGAAATCGACAGGCACGGCAGAGGTGTTGGAGAATTTGAGGCGATCTTTGGAAATCCAAAGAGGATTGTCTCCGACAGAGGAACGGCCTTCACTTCAGGCGAGTTCCAGGAGTACTGCCAGGCGGAGGGCGTGCAGCATGTGATGATTGCCACTGGAGTGCCGAGGGGAAACGGGCAGGTCGAGGGGGTAAACGGCATAGTTTCGAGCGTTCTGTCCAAGCTGGCTGCGGAGGAGCCCGAGAAGTGGTATCGGCAGCTGTCAAGAGTGCAACCCGCCATCAACGGGAGCTATCAGCATGCGATCGGGACCACACTGTTTGAGTTGCTGATCGGGACGATGATGAGGGGCCCAAAGACCTGCAGCTGGGAAAGTTGATCGAGGAGGAACAGCGCAAGATGTTCAACGACGCTCGCAAGGAGATGCGCGAAAAGGCAAAGCGGCAGATAGAAAAAATCCAGGAGGAGAACTGGATGGGGTATGACCGACGTTGCAAGAAGGCGACCGACTACCAAGTGCGCGATCTAGTAGCTATCAAGCGGACCCAGCTGGGATCGGGGCTTAAACTGGAGATCAAGTTCCTTGGGCCATACAGGATCACCGAGGTGGCACCGCATGATCGCTACAAGGTGCAGAAGCTTGGAGAAGGGGAGGGCCCTAGGGAGACAACATGTTCGGCGGAACATGTCAAGCCCTGGAGAGGCTTCACCGACGACTTGGAGGAGGACGACGACGACAGTGGCAGCAGCTGCCCGGAGGACGACGGCGAGGCTCACGAGGATGGATCATCTGAGGCAGGCGACCGTCAGGATGGCCGAGCTGTGGGGCCAAGGAAGAAACGGGAAGCGGAATGGGAAAGGTCAGAGGAAAAACCCCAAGAAAAGGACGCTTCAGGAGAAAGTGACGCCAGGGATTGAGGAAAGGAGATTAACGGTTTTTGCGGGGGATGGAGAGGAAAAGGATGCTTTTTCCGAGGAAAGCGGGGGTGACCAGAGGCCTGACACTCCATGTATAATATGTAGGAGCCAAGGCCGTGGATATGTATCCATGGCCTTTGTAGGAGCCAAGGCCGCATATTTAGAAGGTTATGACAACTATGCCTGGCGGCCATATTGTGGCCTCGAGCAGACGACGTCTACATATAACTATAAGATGTATTTTTATGGGACATACCTTATAATGCAAATAGAAGGTTTAACAATTCCTGATTACCGAGGTGTGCCCATTATTTTCACCAAGTAATTGATGTGAACCCAGGAACATTAAATTTTCCATAAGATATTCATTAAAATAAGTGTATAATGTATTCAGTGTAACGGGAAGGAATCGGGGTAGTAGCTGAGCGGTCAATGGCCGTAATTAAGAAAAAGTAATTTAATTATTAACAAATAGATCTCCAAAAACATTATTCATACTAAGATTATATTTATTTCAGTATGAGTACTGCATTAGACATAAGTTATGCAGTAATTCCCACAATCTTAAGTTGGTCATTTCACAAACAGGCAATTTCTGCTGTCCATTTCTACTGGACAAAAATTACTTTCATTTACAAACATTTTCATTTATAATGTTTAAAAATAAAAACTTTTTATTATATTGCATGTTTATTAATGGAAGACAAGTCAAAAATTAAGAAACAATGTTGCATTATTTTACATTAATTTACAATACTTCAATAGTGTTACTATTAAATTTGAAAGTATTTTATAGCAAATTTACATCACATGGAAGGTCACATTCATAGACATTAATGCTTTTGACAGGTCATATAAGAATTCACAAGTGTCCCACCAGGCCAGATGAGTTATAATAACATCAGAACTCACTTAAGAGATTGTGTAATTTCAAAAATGAAAATCACTCTTAGCAATACAAATTCAACAGGTATTATGATTTTAAATAAATACATAAATTACAAGCAAATAAGAAAGTATCATTCTAATTGCCATTGGAATAGAACATTGAATGAAGTCATCAGTGCAAATAATGAGATCTAGTGTCTACTCTTAACATTATTAACAGCAATTTAGCAATCTAGATAACAAAGTATATGATTTTGGATATTTTTCAAAATATGGCAAACATATGGCATAAAGAATATTTCCATACCAGACTTAAAGGTGTTGGGAATACTATTTACAGTTTGAGAGAATTTCCCACAAGTTATCCCAAATTCTTCCCAAATGGCCCTATTACAGCTTCCCATGTCACTTGTGATGCACACAACTATAATGTTCATCTGACAGCACAATTTTATAATTTCTAAAATTATATTTTTTACCTCAATGCTAGGAAATGATTTTCCAGTGAAATGATATGCCACTGTTTGCTTCCAACGAGTAGAAACACCAGCCAACATAAAAACTAATGCATGAGAAGCAATGGATTCACTGTGAGGTAGAGTGATATAGCCAAATATTGTTCCTGTGCTCCTATCAAACTCAACCTTCTCTTCTATCACCATTTCATCCAACAGCAAAACACAGTACCTTTCATTGTCTTGTAGTTGCTTCACCTTCAGTTCCAAAAATTTGAACACTTCCATTTGAATTCCTGGAGAAAAAGTCAAATTTTCCAGCCTTCTGCTAAGGGTTCTGTCACTTGGAAGTGGACAGCCCAAGTTTAACAAGGAATTGTAACCTTTGATGCCACAAGAAAAACGAACTTGCATAGCCTTTTTTACAGTTAAGTTTGACACCATTTCTGTCCTCTGGTTGGTCTTTTACCTAATGACTGCAATTGGTCAGCATTTAAAAACCTTTTCAGTGCCCTGGTAGTTTCCTCTAGATTTGTCTTTAACTTCTTCACTTGTTTTTCCAAAGAAGAAACTTGTGCTGTAAGCCTTCGTATAATTTCATCTTTATCAACTTCTGCATTCCGATTAGTTGCTTTGTCGTCGGAAGCTGTAGTTGCGTTATTTCCATGCTCTTCTGTTTCAACTCCCTTGTTTTCAGGCTCTTGATTGGATTCATCTCTCACAGCTGCAATTAAACCAATATTTACATGAGTGAAACTGTTGTAATATTAAATGATGTCATTTTAAACTTACATGCGATAGTTAAAATTTTAATCTAAAGTATCTAGTTTCACTTAATACTCCACATATTCAAACAGCTAACAATAAGCTTAAACATTAATAATGAAAACCATCTTCAAAGTGGTAATATCATATTATATGAAAATAAACATTCTTAATACAATCTAACATACTGCATGTTGGCATGTAATCATAAACCTTTCATTCGTTAACACAATATTTATATTTTATTCCTTATTTCTAATAACCTACCTTGCACATTTACAGAAAATTGCCTTTTTGCTGGAGCTTTACGTAATGATTTTTTTGGTTGGTGAGGAAATATTTCTGGAACTGCGAAAGGTCTCAATAATTTGCGACCATCAAGCCTATTTGCTTCGAACTGAGTCGCGTTGAAATGAGCTTGGGATAAATCAAATTTTTGAACGAAATAGAAAATTTACTGAAGAAATATAATAGGTAATCTCACTGAGATTTCTGAGTTACAAGAATGAAAACCAAGAAAAATTTGGCATTAGTTTACTTACCTCACATAACCTGCTTGACGATGTCGGCATCCAGAAATCACACTTCACTTTTGCGATCCAAATTTTTCGTCGATTTGCATCTGAGGGAAAACGAAAAAGCCTATACCTGCCTTCGCCACGGTTTTCGCAACCAACTGCACAACAGCAAGGCATGGCTAACGTTTTATAAACCTTAAAATTTCAAAATAAGCGACAGCAATCACACGACTTTCCATAAGAAGTAAATGTAACCACTAGCACACTGAGGCCACAATATGACGGACGCGTACGACATGACCCCCTCTAGTTGGGTGAGATGCCACGCTTGTCGGCATTCTCAACATCAAAGGTTGTCATAACCTTGCTAATAGACAGCCTTGGTAGGAGCGAGTACGCACTGCCACCGTGGCTGGCTGCAGGAACTACTCGGTCCATCTCCCCTTATCGTATCCCCCTACCCCTTGAAAATCGTATTACGCATTGTTTTTCATATCTTTCGTACTTATTTTTATACGTTAAAAGGATATTAATCAGTATGATATTATCAAAAACATATAATGGTTAAAATTTCAAATATTTTATTGTTCACTCAAAATACAGGAATTAGTTAAACATTGATAAAATAACATTTTATGAACAAATAAAAGCACATTAAAAATACATTTTATCCTTTAGATATAAAGGACATTTTGTTACAGTAACAGTGCAGGAGCTACGCTTAATGAAGCGCTAACAAAAATCCACCTTACTCATTAACATTATACACATTTGTGACATTCAAAGCAAACAATGAAAACACATATCGAGATCGTTTACATAGGAGGATATGTTTAGTTCCTCTACTTGACGTTGCAATATGAGATTTGGTATTACGACAGGGTATTGGCCATAAACAACCAGAAAAATTGAAAATCTTAAAGAAATTGATTACCTAGGGGTGGTTTTAACCCCTACATACACATTAGATACCAAATGGCCATAAGGAAAGCATTGAAATCGGTTGAGACAATTTTTTGCATGACTTGTTAAATTATTTACAATCAAGACAAAGATCAGAGAAGCAATATTTATGACAGAAAGTATGATTCTTTGCTTTTCCAAAATTACAAATTTGAATATGTGCAGATTTTGCAAAAAGATACCTTTTTAATGATAAAGAACACTATTTTCGCTCTTGAAACAAGCAGCAATAGTAATTAACATCGTAATGAATGCAATGCCATTTCCATAAAATGCATTGCCATTAAACAATGAATGTTATGGGTCTTACTCTAAAAATTATTTCTATCCTTGGGTAGGACAATCACCAACACAATGGCACCCTCTTTTTCCAAGTTATCACTATGAGCTTTTCAAGAGGGCAAGAGCTAAGATTTTATCATTCAAAGTGAACCTATGGCCTTTGCTCTTCCTTCCTGCTTCCCTAACTTGACATTGCAGAAATGATGAGACAGTCAGTGAGAGATTAGGAATGGAATCTTTATAACCTAGACTTAATGCTTTATTAGCTGCTTGCAGCCTCTTTTTAAAATTAAGTAGCCTCTTAAATGCCTAGCTTTTGGAGTCAACTCAGTTAACTTCCTGACATCCAAACTTTTTCAATAGATTCAAAAATAATCATAAGTAATAATTAGAATTTATCACCTTTCTGAAGATTCCGTAGGAAAAAGAGACCTTCTGGAAGACTGGCCAACAGATGCAGATTCTGAAAAAATATAAATAGAGGGAAATGACTAAATATGTTGTATATTCCTGCATTGCTTACAAACATGTCCACAATCTTATAACCCTCTATTTTGTTATTTCTTACAGTCAAAAAACATAAAAATCAGACAATGTTTAAGTAATTTATATTATGTAGTTCAATTCAACGTCTATTTAAGTAGAACATACCTTATACTGACTGTAGGAGCTTTACAGGGGTCACAATCCACCCAGATGAGCAGCTTCTATCTCCTGACTTTTCAGCCCAAGCATCAGAAATTCCTTCAGTCCCTAGTAAATAACTAAAAAATCACTATTTAATGTTTATGATGAACCATGGAATGCATGCTATTAAAGTGTAGCTTGTAGTATATATATAGTACCTTTTCCTGCTCAAGACGGTCAAGGGATTAACGGATTAACTTCAGCATAAATACCGTTACCCGTAAAACAGTCACCTTTAACATCTAAAAATAAGTGTCACCAACTTTCTCGGAAAAAACAACCAGTACCACTTCTCTGAATAATCGAGGAATTCAACGTCAATATCTAAAATCACCAACTAAACCGCACAGCACTATTTCAAACACATCTATTCAAATTTGTAACGTTTGAAACAGTTGCCCAGTGCTGCCATTCCGCCGAGGTGGAGGGAGGCATAACTTGCAAATGCTACTACTAGAGCTAAAGTGGTTGGCCGCATGAAAAACTTGAGGTCTTCAGAAAGTCCTCCTAGCGTAATTCAAGTGCACCTCCCGTGGGGGTGACCTTCGGTAAGTCAAGACAATGGTGTAGTGCCAATTCAGTATGTCCGTTTGTTTCTTCTATTAAATATGTTTAACTTAACCTGCTGTTTGTTTTCGCTTATTTCTAATTAATTCCCATAAATCCCATATATATATATATATATATATATATATATATATATATATATATATAAATACTTAAGGAAAAGGAAAGGAAATAATAAAGGTAGCAGAAAGGTGTTGGAGGAAGCCCAGTGGACACTTACCTAGAATGAAGAGCCGCTGGGGGTGCTGAGGACACAGGAAAAACACAAAAGAACAAAAACTACACAAAAATGGAGCTTTCGGGCTGATGCCCTTCTTCAGCGACGGAGAAACATATACTGTTTGAAGTGACACACTGGGGGGATATGGGGAGGGGGGGAGGGGTAATGAGAGAAGTTCGGGGATAGGAGGAGACGGGTAGGAGGGACGGCCAATAGGGTTATCGGAGGTTAAGACCAGGTGGGGAGAAAGAGTTGGGGAGAAAGAGTTAAGGAGAAAGATGTAGGCCAACTCGAAGTAGGGGAGCGGGGGTATCATCCGGTAGGGCACGGATAATCCTTACAGTGAAGCAATTATTGAAGGTGGCCTGGTGTGAATTGGCGTGAGAAACCACCGGAAGGGGACGCTTAGTGTTTACGCTGTTCCGGTGGCCATTAATTCTAATGTTGAGGGGGTTACTGGTAAGGCCAACATAAAAAGCAGGACAAAGTGTGCAGGTGAGGAGGTAAATGACGTTCCTTGTAGTGCAATTACTTCTGGAGGGGATAGGGTAGGTGATGTTGGAGGAGGGGCTGGTAAATGAAAATGAGGGTGGGTGGATGGGGCAAGTGAGACAACGGGGTTTGCCGCAGGGTTGAGATCCTGCAGCGGATGGAGGGTTGGGAGTGGGGGGTTCTTTCTTCCACAGGATGTTTTTCGTGTGTCCTCAGCACCCCCAGTGGCTCTTCATTCTAGGTAAGTGTCCACTGGGCTTCCTCCAACACCTTGTTGCTACCTTTATATATATATATATATAAATATACTACGGAAGAGGAAAGGTAAGTAAGGATATTTAGGACAACTAGGTGTTGAAGGAAACTCAGTGAACACTTACCGGAAGTAGAGCCGCTGGGGTGTTGGAGAGACACATTTGTAGAGGTTAGAGCTTTCGGGATGATCCCTTCGTCAGCACAAGAAAGACACAACTGATATGGCAGTGACACTGGGGTGAAGTGTGGGGGTGGAAGGGAAGGGAGCGTGGAAAGGTCGGGGATTGGAGGATGTAGAAAGGGGAGGGGGGAGAGGGGAAAGAGGGGAAAGAGAGGGTGGAAAGAAGGAAATATTAACGGATATTGAGGCCGAGAGTAGAGAAAGAGTTTAAGATTTGGATATGGGCCAGTTCCCATTGACGGGGTTTGGGGGCGATAGCGTCGTCCGGGAGGGCGCGGATGACCCTCACCGTGAAACAAACATTGAAACTGAGATTGTGGTTATTAGCATGCACGGCCATGGGTAGCTGTCGTTTAAGACTAACGCTGTTGCGATGGCCGTTCATGCGAATGTTGAGGGAATTGCTGGTGAGTCCGACGTAAAAGGCGGGGCATTGGGTGCAGGTTAGTAGGTAGATGACGTTGCGGGTGGTACAGTTGGTAGGGGATGTTATGGGGTAGGTGATGTTGGTGGTGGGGTTTGAAAATGAGTTGGAGGGTGGGTTTATAGGGCATGTTTGGCATCGTGGTCTGCGGCAGGGGTGGGACCCTGCAGGGTGCAGAGGAGTGGGTGATGGGGGTTCTTTTCTCCACAGGATGTTGGCAAGGTTGGGAGGTCTGCGGAAGGAGAGGATTGGGGGTGTGGGGAAGGAGACCTGGTTGGGGGAGGAAGTGAGGATTGGGCAGGCTGCCTTTAGGATGCTTTTTAGGGTATCGTGGATGCCAGGATAGAAGGTGGTGATTAGGGTGAGTTGGGTGGGAAGAGAGGCACTGTAAAAAAGATTGGAGTCGGGTCCATGTATCCAATGAAGAAATATGTCGTCAATATACCTCAGCCACGGGAGTGGTCTGGGGTGTATGCTGAGGAAACGTTCCTCCCATTCACCTAGGAAGACATTGGCATATGAGGGCGCCATGCGAGTGCCCATCGCCGTACCTTTTATTTGTAGGTAGTGGCGCCCTCCGAAGGTAAAGTTGTTGTTGTAGAGCACCATTTCCGCCAGCTTCGTTAGGAAGTGGGAGGAGGGTCTTGCGTCAGGTGGTCTCGAGTCAAGGGATTTTTTCAGGGCGGACAGTCCATCGTGGTGGGGGATGTTAGTATAAAGGGAGCAGACGTCTATTGTTGTCATGATGGTGTTGGGTGGGAGGGGAGAGATTTTAGGCGTTGAAGGAAGTGGTTTGTATCTTGGAGGAAAGATGGGATTTTACGAACGAGGGGTTGTAGGTGGGAGTCGACAAAGGCAGAGATGCGTTCCTTGGGAGAGTTGTAGCTGGCAACTATGGGACGGCCGGGGATATTAGGTTTGTGGATTTTTGGAAGAAGGTAGAAGGTAGGGGTGCTGGGTTTGTTGGGAATCATAACGGAGATGGTGGAGTCGGGAAGGCCTTCTTGTTTTCCAACGGATCCCAGATAAGTGGCCATTTCAGAGGAATGACGGTCGGTTGTGTCGGAGGGGAGAGAGCGGTAGAAGGTTTGGTCGGATAGTTGGCGGAGGGCTTCGTCGTTGTAATGGGAGCGGTCCATTACTACCGTGGTCGTCCCTTTGTCCGCGGGGAGAATTACAACGTCTTGGTTCCGTTAAAGCGTCGAGATAGCGTTTCTGCTTTCGTCAGATTGTCATGGTGGTCGAGGAAGTCGGGAAAATCGGGCTGGGCGACTCTGTGTGTGAGGTAATTGGAATATTGCACGACGGGGTGGTGTAGAGGGAGAGAGGGTGGGATATATTGAGAGGGGGGTTTAAAGGCAGAAAGATATTGTGGGAGTGCGACTGGGGTAGAAGAGAGGTTGGTTTTGGGTGGGGCGACCTTGAGGCGAAGTAGGCGGATAAAAGCTTGTATGTCGGCGAGCAGGGAAATGTGGTCAAATTTGGTGGTAGGGCAGAAGGAAAGGCCGCGCGAAAGAAGTGCGTTCTCGGCAGGGGTGAGTATGTGGGATGAGAGGTTCAGGACGTCATCTGGCTGGGAGGAGTTTCGGGTGCTTGAGGAGGTGGGGGTTTGCCGGGAAAGGGTTTTCTGCTGTTGGCGGTTTGAAACAAAGGGGGGCCTGTTGGGGGTGTGCAGTGGGGGTGGGGTTGGGATTGCCAAGAGGTTCGCTAGGCACGGTCTTTGGGCGAGGAGGGGCGGGGGAGGTGCGTTGAACTCACCGGCTGGGATGAAGGGGAGGGGTAACCCTAGTTGGAGGTGGCGGGTGCAAAGAAGTGAAAGTTTACGGAGAAGTCTATTGCGGTTGGCTGTGAGTTCTTCTGCAGCTTTTTGGAATATGGAGTCGAGGTTGTGTTTGAAAATTGAGGAGTTACTTAGTAAATGAATTATGCAGATGCATTTATGGAAGTGAGTATTGGAGAGCGAATGGTAGTGGCGTAAAACTGATTGGACTACATTAAGGGACATACGGTGATTGGTGAGGGCTAAAGATGATCGGATGGTGGGAGGAAGGCCCGATAGGGGGATTCTTACAGTAAGGCCTTTAGGAGGGAGGCCTAATTCCAAGCAGGAATTGAGGAATTCCATTTGGCAGGTGAGGGAAATATGTTTTCGGAGATGATAGCGGAAACTGTGGATATTTGCCATGGCGGAAGGACAAGATTAAAGAAGAAAGGCGATAGGAAGGTTGTTAAAAGAGAGATGACATATAAGGAAAGGTAAGGTAGGATAAAATGGTATAAATACTACGGAAGAGTAAAGGTAAGTAAGGATATTTTGGGCAACTAGGTGTTGAAGGAAACCCAGTGAACACTTACCGGAAGTAGAGCCGCTGGGGTGTTGGAGAGACACATTTGTAGAGGTTAGAGCTTTCGGGATGATCCCTTCGTCAGCACAAGGTGTGGGGGTGGAAGGGAAGGGAGCGTGGAAAGGTCGGGGATTGGAGGATGTAGAAGGGGGAGGGGGGAGAGGGTAAAGAGAGGGTGGAAAGAAGGAAATATTAACGGATATTGAGGCCGGGAGGAGAGAAAGAGTTTAAGATTTGGATATGGGCCAGTTCCCATTGACGGAGTTAGGGCGCAAGCGTCGTCCGGGAGGGCCACCCGCACCGTCATCTACCTACTAACCTGCATCCAATGCCCCGCCTTTTACGTCGGACTCACTAGCAATTCCCTCAACATTCGCATGAACGGCCATCGCAACAGCGTTAGTCTTAAACGACAGCTACCCGTGGCCGTGCATGCTAATAACCACAATCTCAGTTTCAATGTTTGTTTCACGGTGAGGGCAATTACTTACAAATGTGCTACAATGCTGAAATTTTTTCTAATGGTAGATCTTACCAAGGAACGAAAACGGGATTATAGAAATTTGAAAATGTTTATTGATTGAGGCGTAAAAAATTCACAAATGTTAAAAAAATTTACTAATGTTTATGCCCTTTTATTAGAGCTATGGAGCTAAATATTTTGAGAAATAACGGAATGCTGTTCCAGCGGTAAATAATATTGAAAAATATAATAAAGTTTATTATTGTGGCTGTTAAAAATTCATCAATTTTTAAACAATTAATTTTATATAACTACACATTCAGAGGTGCTACATCGATGAAATTTTTCAGAAATATGAGGTATTAGTATAAAATGATGAAAACCTATAGAAGTTTTACAAATATAAATTTTAGAGGTAGTTTTTAATCCAATATTGTACATAATGTAAAACATTGATCGGCACAGAGGTGCAAACAGATGCTTCTTACACATGATATATATATTATATATATATATATATATGAGGATACAAAATTATGAGGCACTTCCAGATGTGCCAGAAACTTGAAATTTGGTAGGATTGTAGGTTTTTAGTCACAACCAAAGGAAAAATTCCGAAACTGGCAAAATTCCTATTTTGAGGGGCTATTTTGGCCCATGTTTGCCCTATCTTTTGCCCATAAGAAAGCATGTAAATTGGTGTAGAGGTTTTTATATTTACATTTTAAAATTACTTCCCGTCAAGATACGAACTCGAGACTTAAACTGTCAGATAGGATATAAATTGTAGTTTCTAATTTTTGAAGACGGAATGCAAATCCGAGTAGAATTAGCTTAATTTTATAGTTTTTATCGCAAAAAATTGCTAATTTTTCTGGGTCTAACAATAGGTTTCCTTGGTAACAAGCTCAATCCTTTCATATGGGTAAGCTTTCAATGGGAATCAGAGGTTTATATTTTAATGCTGTTAGTGTTAAACTACACCTAATGAAGGAAATCTGGTATTGATATTATCCTAATTTTTGGGTCTGTTTTGCCCCATTACGGCCCCATTAGGGGAACAAAAAAGACGATGCAGCTGCATAGGAACCAGAGAGTTGAAATTTGGCACGGTTATAGAATTTTCATGGCAAACTAAGATAAAATTCTAAAATTGCAGAAATTCCAATTTTTAATCGGTGGTTTTGCCTCTTTTCGGCCCCTTACAACTGTGATAATTATAAGGCACTTCTTAATGAGATACAAACTTGAAATTTGGCAGAATTATGCGTTTTTAGTTACAACAGATGGAAAAAATCTGAGATTGTAATAATTCTTAATGTTAGGAGCTGTTTTGCTCCATTATTGCCCCATAGGACGATTAAAATTATAAGGCACTTCTAAATGAGCTACAAACTTGAAATTTGACATGGTTATATGATTATGTACAACATCGATTGGGAATAATATGAATTTGTAAAAATGCTAAAATTTGAAAATGCTTGCAGAATGCAAGCACACATCAACTAGTATATATATATATATATATATATATATATATATATATATATATATATATATATATATATATATATATATATATATCTGTCAGAAAACACTACACCACTCTCCAACTTCCTCCTCGGGGAGGCACACCCGAAATAACACAACACGTCCAAGGGACTCCAACTTTATTTAAACCCGAATTACACCAGCATTCTGCTCTCCAGCAGAAGCTCTTCCACGAGCCAACACACGGCCCACACTACCACGAGTCCCGTCACACACTCTTCTCTCTCGCGTCACGTGATCTCTTAGTACTCTCCTTCTCCGTCCCGCTTCTGGTAGCACTTCTCGTGGCGGTCGTCCTCGCTTGCGTAACAGTCGGCCTTTCCTGACATCGGGGCCGTCCTCGGTCCCGGTCCGGTCTGCCTCCGGTTGAACTGCTCCTCTGGCGCTCGCGCCGTTCTCCATCCGCTTCTCGTCTTCTTTCCCTCTGCTGTCCGCGGCCTGGTCGTCATCTCCTACTTCGCCTTGGGGGGGCTTACACCAGGGTTTCATTCGGTCTGCACTAAACACGGAATTGAACGCTCGCTGTGTCCTCTTTGCCCCTGGTATATCCATGAGAGAATACCTATCTCGAGCTAGCACTTCTGAGACAAGATACGGACCCTTAAATTTCGGAGCTAATTTTCGCGAACACCCTGTCGCTTGCGCTTCTCGTTCTACGATGACTAAATCTCCCTTTTGGTACACTCTCGGCACCTTATGTCTTTGATCGTAACGCTCCTTCTGTTTTTTCTGCGTCTCTGATATCTTTACTAACGCTTTTTCCCTTGCTTCGCCTAAGGTCTCTCTAGTCTCATCGAGCTCGCTTTCTTGCAACGCCAATATAACACGGTTTTGCAATGAATTCCTTGGGTTATAAGCAAACAATAGCTCATAAGCGCTCTTCTCAGTAGTTTTATTTGACATAGAATTCATGGCGAATTGGATGTTTCTCAAATTCGTGTCCCAGTCGCCTCCATCCTCTTGTGCATACATAGTGGATATGGCGTTTGTAATGGATGCGTTTGATCGCTCTACTTGTCCATTTGCTCGAGGGGTAGCAGTCGCATTCTTTATATGCTTTATCTGGTTTCTTTCGCATAATTCTTCAAATTCCTTCGCTGTAAATGCCGTACCTCGATCTGTAATTAAACGCTCAGGACACCCAAATAAGCTCGTAATCTCACTGATAGCTTCGCACACTGGTTTGGTTTTTGTGGTTTTCACTGCCTTTAGTAGGATGAACTTTGTAAAGTTGTCTTGATACACGAGAACATACTCGTTGCCCCTTTTACTCCTTGGGAATGGCCCTAAGTGGTCCACGTGAACTGTGTGAAATGGGATGGCTACACGCTCTAAACTGTGCAACTGCCCCTCTTTTTTACCTCCCGGTCTCTTATGATAAGCACACTCAATGCAAGCTGCAATATATTTCTTTACCCTTCTTCTCATCTTCGGAAACCAAAAATATCTCTTCACGTGTTCTAGGGTTTTCTCTTCTGCGTAATGTCCCATGTCATCATGACTTCCCTTTAGAATGCGCCAAATAGAGTTCTTAGGCACAACCCAACGGACCCCACCGTCTACCTTTCTACAGACACGGTTGTCTTTCAGCACATAGTCTGTGTGGATCTGCCTATCCTCATTGGCGACCGCAGGTTGCTGTAAGGTACGATGTATTTTCTGGATAGCTACATCCTGCAGCTGCATCGTTAGTAACCAATCATCCTGATTTATTCGCAACGTGAAGATTTTCAAGTCTGCTGTATCCGGTTCCTCGGAATCTCCCACGGGATTTCGACTGAGGGCATCAACGTGACTCATGTTGCGTCCTGGTCGGTACTCGATCGTGAAATCATACTCTTGTAATCGAAGCCACCACCTCGCTATCCGCGGTAACAATTCTTTCTTGGACATGGTGGTCTTTAAAGCATTACAGTCAGTAACAACTTTGAAGGGTCTGTTCAATAAATACATTCGAAATTTGTCTACGGCTTCAACTACTGCCAACGCTTCTAGCTCATAACTGTGATAGTTCTTCTCTAGATCTGTCGTCTGTCGGCTATAATATGCCACAGGTTTTTGAGATTCTCCTTCTCGACGCTGTAAGATAATCCCCGCTAGTCCATTCTTACTGGCGTCAGTGTGAACTTCATGTTCGGCATTTACATCAAACAACGCAAGTGCCGGACGCTCGATTAATCTTTTCTTCAGCTCTTGAAATGCGTTTTCTTGTTTCTCTGTCCACTCGAATACCGTATCTTTCTTCGTCAAGAGCGTTAACGGCTTGCTTAACGTAGCGAATCCTAATACAAATCTTCTAAAGAAGCTCGTCAAACCAATAAATTGTCGCACTTCGTGAACATTCTCCGGCCTTCGAAATTCTTTAACTGCCTGAATTTTTCTCTCGCCTGGTCGGATCCCATCTTTGGTTATTTCAAAGCCCAAATAGTCTACTTTAGTTTTGAAAAATTCACATTTTGATACTTTTAGCGCTAGCCCCAATTTCTTCAGTACTTGCAACAGTCTTTCTAATCTCTCTAACCCTTCCTTCACCGTTTTGCTGGGTATCAACAGATCATCCATATAGACTAGGACCTCTCCTGGTTTTGTCATTCGCACTACCCTTTTCATCACTTGATTAAACACTGCAGGTGCGTTTACTACTCCGAAAGGCATTTTTGTGAACTCGTACAGTCCACTTGAGGTGACAAAAGCTGTCAAGGGTCTCGTCTCTGGGGCTACAGGGATTTGATAGTATCCCGACGCCAAGTCTAAAATGGTAAAATAACTGTTTCCTGCAAGCGCGTCTAATTGTTCCTCAATGGCTGGCATGGGGAATTTTATTTTTTTCGTCTTCAAATTCAATGCTCTGTAATCGACGCACAGCCGGTCTTCTCCGTTAGCTTTCTTCACTAACAATGCTGGGCTTGCGTATTCTGATGTCGACTCCTGCACGATACCCATTTTCATTAACTCATCGACTGCCTTTTGCATAGTCGCTCTTTGGGCGTACGGTAGGCGATACGGTCTTAAATTCACAGGGTGGTTATCCAACAATTCTATCTCGAAACTGGCAGACTCTACTGTACCCAGTTCACTCAAATTTTTCGCAAAACATTCTCGATACTCATTCACCATTTCGTATACCGCATCCTTCTCCTCTTCAGACAGGTCGTTATTCAAATTTATTTCTTCCATTTCTATCCCGGCCCTCTCTTTGACATTTCGAACTTTGGCTTCGAAGTTACTTTCTTCCTCCTGCCCATCAGTCTCTCTCCTAATTACAAGTTTCTGATAGCTCTTCTCAACTCGAATCCCCGATTGGTCTAGGGCGCTTCGTCCTAGAATTATGGCATCGTCTTGCGAACAGTTTGGGACCACAAGCACTTCTACCTCAATGCTTACGTCGTCCACAACAAGGGTTAACTGTTTGGAGCCTATTACGTTACTTTTCCCACAGCCGAATCCAATCAGACTTTTTTGACTCGCAAAGTATTCTACACCTAGCTGTTCAGCGACATCTTGCCTCATGGTCACAACATCGCTCCCTAAATCAATGAACCCAACAACTTGTTCATCATTAACCTTTATCCATTTATAATATTCGTCTTTAATTTGGTCGTTCGGCACCGAAATTCTTTGGACTCGCCTTTTCATTTCCAAATTCTGTCTATTAACTTGGGTTCCCTGAGGGCATTCCTTCATCATGTGTCCCTCTTTATTGCATCGGATACATCGCCTGCTCTGCTGTCGTTCTGGGCAATCCTTAGCCATGTGTCCCTGGCCGTTACAATTATAACACCTCGCCTGCGTTGTCTGCTTATTTCTCCTCACCACATTACCTTCGTTTGGCGGTTCAATTGGGACACTATAACGGTTAGCTAAAAACTGTCTTTCACCTAATCTCGCTCTTTCTGTAATACTTTCATAGCGCTTTATCTTGAGCAGTAACCCTTCAACATCTTTGAACTCACACAAAGCCAGCGACCTTACTAATTCCTTGTCACCTAAGCCGTTCAAAATGTATTTAATCAA
This sequence comes from Uropetala carovei, assembly GCA_036926305.1. Classification (NCBI taxonomy): domain Eukaryota; kingdom Metazoa; phylum Arthropoda; class Insecta; order Odonata; family Petaluridae; genus Uropetala; species Uropetala carovei. Next base: position 8,449,253 of record JAXCHB010000084.1, on the reverse strand, counting down.
GGATTCTTTATCTATGTCACCTCGTCGCGCTATCGCTTTCATGGCATACACGTATGACTCATAGGTTTCGTCGCGCTGCTTCTTCCTCTTCGTGAGACTCATGTGGACATCGGCCTGATCAGCTGTTGATGGGAAGCTATAAAGTAACCTTTCTTTAAAAGTCTCCCAAGAATAAACTTCTTCCGCGACACTATTTAACCACAATTTAGCTACTCCTCTCAGCTTATTCACCGCGTGAGTAAGCAATACGGAATTGTCCCACGAATACGCGGAAGCGACCCCTTCCACTCGCCGCACCCACTGTTCGGCGGTAAATCCTAAGGTCGTCGACGCGTCAAACTCGGGCAACAATCTTTCCGCCATGTCTCGGTGAGCAACTACAGTTGTCGCCATCGTACTACAATGTCCCGCTTCCATTATTTCTCTTTCGCGGTCTAACAACGCGCGCTCTCTCTCCAGCAACTGTCTTTCTCGTCGTAGAATCTCACGTTCAATGTCGTTATCGCTCGCCCTAGGCGCTAAGTGGTTCTTTGGTCGGGTCACAGAGGGCGTCGACATCGCTCTCGGTAGCTCAGGAAAGCTCGCTGCTCGCGTCAAGAACGCCTCGCTTACTCCTGTTCCCGCCACTGGATACGTCATTTCCGGTTCCCCACTAAACGCCATGCGGTCGCTTTTTTTTCGCTTTTTTAGGTCTGTTTCGACGCTCACAACCTTAGTTATACTTGGGGTATTGTTCACTCGGGAATCACTTTTCTTTCACGTACTTACGGAGGGGTACAGTCTTCATCGGCAAACAGTCGGCTCTCTCACGACGTGCTCCTTTCCGAAAACTGGTTTTTGATCTTCTTATCCTTATCTGATCCCGATCCCGCCGCTGCTCTGTCAGAAAACACTACACCACTCTCCAACTTCCTCCTCGGGGAGGCACACCCGAAATAACACAACACGTCCAAGGGACTCCAACTTTATTTAAACCCGAATTACACCAGCATTCTGCTCTCCAGCAGAAGCTCTTCCACGAGCCAACACACGGCCCACACTACCACGAGTCCCGTCACACACTCTTCTCTCTCGCGTCACGTGATCTCTTAGTACTCTCCTTCTCCGTCCCGCTTCTGGTAGCACTTCTCGTGGCGGTCGTCCTCGCTTGCGTAACATATATATATATATATATATATCATATATATATATAGGAGGATACAGAATTATTAGGCACTTCCAGATGTGCCAGAATCTTGAAATTTGGTAGGATTATAGGTTTTTGGTCACAACCGAAGGAACAAATCCGAAACAGGCAAAATTCCAATTTGGAGTGGCAATTTTGGCCCCTTTTTGCACCATTTTTTGCCCATAAGAAAGCATGTAATTTGGTGCAGAGGTTTTTATATTTGCATTTTAAAATTACTTTCCGTCAAGATACGAACTCGATGCTTAAACTAACGGATAGGATATAAATTGTAGTTTCTTATTTTTGAAGACAGAATTAAAATCCGAGTAGAATTAGCGTAAATTTATAGTTTTTATCGCAAAAAAGTGGTAATTTTTCTGGGTCTAACAATAGGCTTCCTAGGCAACAGTCTTAATGCTTTCATATGGGTAAGCTTTTAATGGGAATCAGAGGCTTATATTGTAATGCCTTGAATGTTAAACTATGCCTAATGGAGGAAATCGTATATTGTAATAATCCTCATTTTTTATATATGATATATATATCATGTGTAAGAAGCATCTATATATTACAGATATATAGGAGGATACAAAATAATGAGGCACATCCAGATATGCTAGAAACTTGAAATTCGGTGGTTTTATAGGTTTTTGGTCACAACCAAAGGAAAAAATTTGAAACTATCGAAATTCCTATTTTAAGGGGCTTTTTTGCCCCTTTTTGCCCCATTTTTGGCCCATAAGAATACATGTAAATTGGTGTAGAGGTTTGTATATTTGCATTTTAAAATTACTTCCCGTCAAGATAGGAACTAGAGACTTATACTATCGGATAGTATATAAATTGCTGTTTCTTATTTTTGAAGCCAGAATTCAAATCCGAATAGAGTTAGTGTCAATTTATAGTTTTTACCAGAAAAAAGTGGTAATTTTTCTGGTAACAGGCTTAATGCTTTCATATGGGTAAGCTTTTAATGGGGAAAAGGTGCTGATATTTTAATGCTATTAATGTTAAACTATGGCTAATGAAGGAAATGCGATATTGATATAATCCACATTTTTGTGGCTGTCATGCGCCATTATTGCTCCATACAAGAACAAAAATGATGAGGCAGCTCCATAGGACGTAGAGACTTGAAATAAAACACTGCTAATATTCCAAATTTTAAGGCGGTTTTGCACTATTTATGACCTATACCAGTGTGAGAATGATACGGCAATTCTTAATGAGGTACAAACATCAAATTTGGCAGAATAATGGGTTTTTAGTTAAAACAAAAATATGAAATCCGATATCGTAGAAATTAAAAATGTTATCGACTGTTTTGCCATATAATTCACCTATGCGACGAATAAAATTATAATGCACTTCTAAATGAGCTACAAAGTTGAAATTTGACACGCTTATATGATTTTATTTTACTCCAACCCAACCCAACCCAACCCAACACAGCCCAATAAGAAAGTGAACATTATATTGAACTTCTTAATGAGATACAAACTTGAAAATTGGCAGAATTATGGGTTTCTAGTTACAGTAGAAAGAAGAATTCCGATATCTTAAAAATTCGAAATCTTAGCGACTGTTTTGCCAAATAATTGCCCTATGCGAGAAATAAAATTATAAGGCACATCTAAATGACCTAGAAACTTCAAATTTGACATGCTTATATGATTTTATTTGAAAATCCACAGGGAATAATTTGAAATTGTAAAAATCTTAACAATTAAAAATGCTTAGTCATTATATATTGACGGGTCCTACTTAGGATATAGGAGGATACAAATGTCCAGCCCAAACTACAATAGTTGGAGAGCTGAAATTTAATACATAGGTGAATCTAAAAAAATAATCCGAGGAAAAATTGCAACAATATGTATATTCTTGGCCGTTAAAAATTATAAACTATTTAGTAACTTTTTATGGCTTAGGTACTTCTAAATGCGCTATGAAACTGAAATTTCTTCCATTGACAGAAAATTGCCATATAATGAAAACGGGATTATAGATATCAGTAAATTTTTATTTGATTGACCGTAATAATCCCTTAAATGTTAAACAAATTGACTAATGTTTATGTACTTTCTGAAGAGCAAGGAAACTGAAAATTTTAAGAAAGTTAGGGAATAATGTTCCGGTGACAATTAATATTGAAAAAATTCCCTAAAGTTTATTATTGTGGCTGTTAAAATTCAAAAATTTTAAACAATTAAATTTATATAAATACACTTTTAGAGATGCTATATCGATGGAATTTCGCATAAATGTTAGCTTTACGTAACAAATGCTAAAAAACTATAAATGTTCTATAATTATAAATTTAGGGGTTGTTTTTACCCCAAAAGATTTCAATAAGGAAAACACGTAAATCGGTAAAGAGGTACAAACTTTCAGCTCTTAATGCTTGAAGAATGCAAGCACACATTAACTAGTATAGGATACATTAGTTGATTGTGTTTGCATTCTGCAAGCTCTCACCTTATAGTAAAAATAGGAGCCGAAAAATAATTTCCGATGTTTTCAATCTCAGCTCTGAATTACGTGTTTTTCTGTTTTGAAAATTTTGGGGTTTAAACAAAACCTAAATTTATAATTATAATATATTTATAGGTTTTTAGCTTTTGTTACGAATATCCAAATTTCATCAATATAGCATCCCTAGAAGTGCATTTATATGAATTTCATTGTTTAAATTTCATAAATCTCTAACAACTACTACAATTATTTCTAAATTTTTCAATGTTATTTACCACCGGAACATTATTTAATAACTTTTTAAAATTTTCAGCATCCTGGATCTTTAGAAAAAACATAAACGTTAGTCATTTTTTTAACATTTGAGAATTTATTACGGCCAAACATAAAGATTTTCAAATTTCTATATTCCCGTTTTCATTACTTGGCAAATTCTACATCTAGAAAAAATTCCAGCTTCATAGCGCATTTGGAAGTACCTAAACCACGAAATGTTAGTAAAATGGTTTATAATTTTTACCGGCCAAGAAAATAAACATTGTTGCAATTTTTCAATTATTCCTCTGATTATTTTTTTTGTTCTCCTATGCATTAAATTTAAGCTCTCCAACTATTGTAGTTTGGGCCAGACATTAGTATCCTCCTATATATATATATATATATATAGGAGACCACGATGCCAAACATGCCCTATAAACCCACCCTCCAACTCATTTTCAAACCCCACCACCAACATCACCTACCCCATAACATCCCCTACCAACTGTACCACCCGCAACGTCATCTACCTACTAACCTGCACCCAATGCCCCGCCTTTTACGTCGGACTCACCAGCAATTCCCTCAACATTCGCATGAACGGCCATCGCAACGGCGTTAGTCTTAAACGACAGCTACCCGTGGCCGTGCATGCGAATAACCACAATCTCAGTTTCAATGTTTGTTTCACGGTGAGGGCCATCCGCGCCCTCTCGGACGACGCTATCGCCCCCAAACTCCGTCAATGGGAACTGGCCCATATCCAAATCTTAAACTCTTTCTCTACTCTCGGCCTCAATATCCGTTAATATTTCCTTCTTTCCACCCTCTCTTTCCCCTCTCCCCCCTCCCCCTTCTACATCCTCCAATCCCCGACCTTTCCACGCTCCCTTCCCTTCCACCCCCACACCTTCACCCCAGTGTCACTGCCATATCAGTTGTGTCTCTCTTGTGCTGACGAAGGGATCATCCCGAAAGCTCTAACCTCTACAAATGTGTCTCTCCAACACCCCAGCGGCTCTACTTCCGGTAAGTGTTCACTGGGTTTCCTTCAACACCTAGTTGCCCAAAATATATATATATATATATATTTATCTATTTATATATATTTATCTATTTATATGTATATCATTCTGTATCGAATCTTCTTACAGAGGATATAGGATACTAGTGAATTGTGCTTGCATTTTCTCTTACCTTAAAGTAAAAATAGAAAACGAAAAGTAGTTTTCAATGCATAAGTTCGCAACTTGGCTCCGAATTATGTGTTTCTCTATTTTGAAAATATTGAAGTCTGAACAACCCCTAAAATTTACAATTATAAAATATTTATTGGTTTTTAGCATTTCCTACAAAAACCTCACAGTTATGCAAAATTTCGTCAATATAACACTTCTAGGAGTGCATTTCTATGAATTTCATTGTTTATATTTGTTTAATAATTATAATAGCCACAATATAAAACTATTGTGAAATTTTTTTTATCATTCTATAAGCACTCTTCTTACAGAGGAGGATATACGATACAAGTAAATGTGTGCTTGCATTCTGCAAGTATTTTCTCTAACCTTAAAGTAAAAAGAAAAACCCAAAAATTACTGTCGATGCATTAGTTTGCATCTCGGCTCCGAATTACGTTTTTCTGTTTGGAAAATATTGGGGTATAAACAACCCCTAAAATTTATAATTACAAAACATTTATAGGTTTTTAGCATTTCTTAGGAATACCTCACATTTTTGCAAAATTTCATCAATGTAGCACCTCTAAGAGTGCATTTATATGAATTTCATTGTTTAAATTTTATTAATTTTTCACAGCCACAGCAATAAATATTTCCAAAAATTCAATGTTATTTACCACCGGAACATTATTTGCTAACTTTGTTAAAATTTTCAGCTTCCTGGCTCTAAGTAAAGTACATAAACATTAGTCAATTTGTTTAAAATTAAAGAATTTGTGATGGCCTAAAGTATAAAATTTTTCAAATTTCTACACTCCCGTTTTCATTATTTGGCAAATTCAACCAAACGAAAAAATTTCTGCTTCATAGCACATTTAGAAGTACATAAACCATGAAATGTTAGTAAAATAATTCATAATTTTGGCGGCCTAGAAAATAAACATTGTTGCAATTTAGCATTTATTCCTCCGATAATTTTTTTGTTTCACCTGTGTATTAAATTTCAGCTCTCCAGCTATAGTAGTTTGGGCCAGACCTTAGTATCCTCCTATATCCTATATACCGTATTCACCTGAATCTAAGACAACCTTTTTTTCCAAATTTTCAGCTGTAAATATCAAGAGTCGTCTTACATTCGAATACGAAGTATATTTAAGCATTTAATCAATGGTTTTTACAACAAATGGTATATTAGAGTAAACAATTCACAACAGCAAATTCAAGTACGTACATAAAGAAGTGAAATAAACAAATAGTAATAACAATAAGAAAAACATGACGGGAATAATAATTATTTAGACTAATAATCATCGTCGACGATCATAACACAGACGACGTACTTTCATCTTGCACGTAATGCCAACCGCAATGTCAAAACAAATGAGAGCGGAAATCATTGGGATTCCCCTTTGAAACGACGCACCGCGATTCACTAAGTTTGACAGTAATTTTGAGTTGTGCATTCTCGATTTAAATGCACAACCCTTAAGTTAAAATGACAGATCATGTTGAAGTACGTGGCACGAGTGCAAAGGGAAAGTTAACAAAGGAATTAGACGGAGCTAAGATACAAATTTTAAGCTGATCGTGATAAATTACGTCGAAAAAACTAATAACTGTGATGAGAGTAGAAAGTTTGGTGTATCTGAGGCAAATGTGCGTCGATGGAAACTCTCAAAACAGGAACTAGAAAAAGCCAAAGCCACAGGGAAGTCGCTCAGTGGTCCAAAATTAGGCCGATTTCATGGCACTGAAGAAGAAGTAGTCAAGTTTGTGCGCACCATGAGGAAGAACGGTATGCCCGTTTCGACTGAAAGTATTATACTTAAAGCTAATGAAATTACTAGAGGACTTAATATATCATTGCAAGAATTCAAGGCCAGCAAAAGTTGGTGCGTGAGAATGATGCGACGAAATAATTTTTCTTTACGGCGACGAACTTTGCTGTGTCAGAAATTGTCAGAAGACTATGCTGAAAAACTTCTCGCTTACCAGAAATACGTAATTGGACTTAGAAAAACCAATAATTACCTTTTGAGCCAAATAGGAAATGCCGATGAAACTCCGGTTTTCTTCTACATGTCATCTAATTATACTGTGAACGAAAAAGGTGCGAAGTCCGTCCTAATTAAAACTACAGGCAACGAAAAAATGCGAGCCACGGTAATGTTGGCGGTTTTAGCAGATGGGACTAAATTACCACCATATGTGATTCTAAAGCAGAAAACAATGCCTAAGAAACATTTGCCAAGTGGAATAATAGGTGTCAAGAAAAGGGGTGGATGACTAAAGAACTAATGAGAGATTGGTTACATGTGGTGTGGAATAGACGGTCAGGAGCTTTACTGAAACAAAGAGCAATGCTTTCACTGGATGCATTCAAGGACACTTATCTCCTGAAATTAAAAACATAATGAGTGCGATGAATATTGATCTTATTGTAATACCTGGAGGAATGACATCGCAACTTCAAGTTTTAGATGTTGCTGTCAATAAGTGTTTTAAAAATAATTTAAAGGTTTTGTATTCTGAGTGGTTACAGAGTGGAACTCACACTTTAACACCAAAAGGAAATCTTAAGAAACCTGAAGTTGCAATGCTCTGCCAATGGATCAAGGCATCGTGGCAACAAATAAATGCAAAAGTAATAGTGAAAGGATTTAAGAAATGCTGCTTATCTAATGCCATGGATGGGAGTGAGGATGATGTTTTGTGGGAGACTGATGATGAAGTTGAGAGTGATAAAGATAGTGAGCATGAGGAAAATAGTGAAGGTTGCATAGACAGTGATGATGACTAACACAATAAAATGATTTTATGCAGCACTGGGGTTGAAATGTTTTTTTGTTGTCCTGAAATGAGTATATTCTTTCAATGTATTTACTTTATTTTTAATGTTATCTTAAAATGAATGCTACCATTTAATTTGTTTGAAAACCTGAATGGTTCTATTTGTGATGTGATCTTATGATTTTAAAATGTTAAAAGATAAATGACATTCAAGAAAAGTATAAGAGAAAATAAATATTTCACAAGATTTATAATTTTTGTAGTCATGAAGGTCAATTTGAGCTTTTTTCTCTTTTGGAATCATCAAAATGGGGGGTCGTCTTAGATTCAGGGTCGTCTTGGATTCGGGTGAATACGGTATATCCTATATATTCCTATGTAAGAAGAGTGCTTATAGAATGATAGGAGGATACTAATGTCTGGCCCAAACTACAATAGCTGGAGAGCTGGAATTTAAAACATTGTGGCTGTTAAAAATTCATAAAGTTTACACAATAAAATTCATATAAATGCACTTCTAGAGATGCTACATTCATGAAATTTTGCATAAATGTGAGGTATCCTTCACAAATGCTAAAGAGCTATAAATGTTTTATAATTATGAATTTTAAGGGGTTGCTTATACCCCAATATTTTCAAAACAGAAATCACGTAATTCGGAGCCAAGGTGCAAACTTATGTGTTGAAATTATTTTTTGGCTGTTATTTTTACTTTAACGTGAAAGGAAATGCTTGCAGAATGCTAGCACACATTCACTTGTCATTCCATAAGCACTCTTCTTACAGAGGAAGATATATGATATAGGATACAAGTGAATGTGTGCTTGCATTCTGCAAGCATTTTCTCTCATTTAATAAGAAAGACTAAAAGCCGACATAAAAGTTGTAAATGCAAAAGCGCCTTGGACCTATTTCAATGGTTTTCTTATGGGAAATAATCTCAAATTTAAGGCTACCTGGAATAGAACCGATGACACCTCGGCAGGAGTTGTCAAATACTATGGGGATATACTCATGAAATCTACAAACCCTGAACATATCATCTATTTATTCCTCTTAGTTTCGTCTATATGAAGGAACTTTTTTCCATGCTTTCTTATGGGAGATATACCGGGTCGTCTGGAGTCAAACCCAGGCAACTTGCGATAATAGTGATAACGGTTCCCTATAGATCTCGTGGATATCTAACAACCCTCCAATTTTGAATTCTCTATCTTATCGTAAAGTGCCCGAAATTAATTTTCAGTCATGCCACAATGCTTTTCTTATGGCAAAAAAACCGAAATTTCGGAATTTATGGAGTCGAACCAATGACACTAAGGTAGGAGATCTCAATTTTTCTGGCGGTTTCTCCATGCCATCTACAATTAGTGAAAATTTCAGCTCTCCATCTATTGTAGTTTGGGCCAGACATTAGTATCCTCCTATATATATATATACAAGTGAATGTGTGCTTGCATTCTTCAAGCATTTTCTCTCATTTAATAAAAAAGACTAAAAGCCGACAAAAAATTCTAAATGCAAAAGAGCCCTGCACCTATTTCAATGCTTTCCTTTTGGGAAATTATCTCAAATTTGAGGCTACCTGGAATCGAACCGGTGACACCTACGCAGGAGTTGTCAAATACTATGGAGATATACTCATGACATCTACAAACCCTGAAAATATCATTTATTTATTCCTCTTTCTTTGGTCTATATGAAGGAATTCATTTTTTTCATGCTTTCTTATGGGAGATATACCGGGTCATCCGGAGTCGAACCCAGGACACTTCCGGTTAAAGCGATAACGGTTCCCTATAGATCTCCTGGGTATCTAACAACCCTCCAAGTTTGAATTCTCTATCTTGTCGGAAAGTGCCCGAAATTAATTTTCAAATATGCAGCAATGCTTTCCTTATGGGAAAAAACGCAAATTTCAGAATTTCTGGAGTCGAACCCATGACACTTAGATATGAGATCTCAATTTTTCTGTCGGTTTCTCCATGCCACCTACAATTTCTAAAAATTTCAGCTATCCAACTGTTGTAGTTTGGGCCAGACATTAGTATCCTCCTCTGTAAGAAGAGAGCTTATAGTATAGATACTAGGGAACGTGTGCTTGCATTCTGCAACCATTTTCTCTAACTTTAAAAATAAAAATAAAAGCCTAAAAATTACTTTCAATGCATAAGTTCGCATTTCGGCTCCGAATAACGTGCTTTTCTCTTTCGAAAATATTTGGGTAAAAACAACCCCTAAAATTTATAATTATAATATATTTATGGGTTTTTATCATTTGTTACGAATACCCCACATTTATGCGAAATTTCATCAATGTAGCACCTCTAGAAGTGCATTTATATGAATTTCATTGTTTAAACTTTTTTAATTGTTAACAGCCACAGCAATAAATATTTCTAAAATTTTCAATGTTATTTCCCACCGAAACATTATTTCCTAACCCAGTTAAAATTTTCAGCTTCCTGGATCTACAGAAAGCACATAAACATTAGTCAATTTGTTAAACATTTGAGAATTTATTACGGCCGAACGAATAAAAATTTTCAAATTTCTATATTCCCGTTTTCATTATTTGGCGAATACTACGGGTAGAAAAAATTTCAGGTTGATAGCGCATTTAGAAATACGTAAACCATGAAATGTTAGTAAAATTGTTTATAATTTTTACCGGCCAAGAAATTAAACATTGTTGCAATTTTCCAATTATTCCTCTGATTATTTTTCTCGGTTCACCTATGTATTAAATTCCAGCTCTCCAGCTATTGTAGTTTGGGCCAGACATTAGTATCCTCCTATATCCTATATATATCCTATATCCGATATCCTATATCGTATCATTCTATAAGCACTCTTCTTACAGAAGAGGATATACGATATAGGATATATGATATAGGATATAGGAGGATACTAATGTCTGGCCCAAACTACTATACTTGGAGAGCTGCAATTTAATACCGAGGTGAACAAAGAAAAATAATCGGAGGAATAATTGCAAAATTGTAACAATGTGCATTATTTTGGCCGCTAAAAATTATAAACAATTTTACTAACATTTCGTGGTTTAGGTATTTCCAAATGCGCTATCGAGCTGAAATTTTTTCTGCCTGTAGAATTCGCCAAATAATGAAAACGGGAATATAGAAATTTGATTTTTTTTTTCGTTCGGCCGTAATAAATTCTCAAATGTTTAACAAACTGACTAATGTTTATGTACTTTCTGTAGATCCAGGAAGCTGAAAATTTTAACAGAGTTAGGAAATAATGTCCAGGTGGTAAATAGCATTGAAAATTTTAGAAATATTTATTGCTGTGGCTATTAAAAACATTTAAACAATGTAATTCATATAAATGCACTTCTAGAGGTGCTACATTGATGAAATTTCGTATAAATGTGAGGTATTCATAACAAATGATAAAAACCTATAAATATTTTATAATTATAAATTTTAGGGTTTGTTTTTACCCCAATATTTTCAAAACAGAAAAACAAGTAATTCGGAGCGGAGATGCAACTTTAAGCATTGAAAATTATTTTTCAGCTTTTATTTTTACTTTATGGTTAGAGAAAATGCTTGCAGAATGTAAGCACACATTTACTTGTATCGTATATCCTCCGTAAGATGAGTCGATATAGAATGATAGAATGATAGAATGATACGATATAGATAATAAAATGGTTTATAATTTTTAACGGCCAAAATAATGATCATTGTTGCAATTTTCGAATTATTCCTCGGATTATTTTTTTCGGTTCACCTATGTATTAAATTCCAGCTCACCAAATATTGTAGTTTGGGCCAAACATTAGTATCCTCCTATATATATATATATCATTCTATATCGACTCTTCTTACAGAGGATATATGATATAGGATATATATAGGAGGATACTAATGTCTGGCCCAAACTATAATAGTTGGAGAGCTGGAATTTAATACAGTGGTGAGTAAAAAAAAATAATCGGAGAAAAAATTGCAAAATTGGAAAATGTGCATTAGTTTGGCCGCTAAAAATTATAAACCATTTTAATAACATTTCTTGGTTTAGGTATTTCTAAATGCGCGATAAGGCTGAAATTTTTTCGACCTGTAGAATTCGCCAAATAATGAAAACGGGAATATAGAAATTTGAAATTTTTTATTCGTTCGGCCATAACAAATTCTCAAATGTTTAACAAATTGACTAATGTTTATGTACTTTCTGTAGATCCAGGAAGCTGAAAATTTTAACAGGGTTAGGAAGTTTTGTCCCAGTGGTAAATAACATTGAAAATTGTAGAAATATTTTTTGCTGTGGCTGTTAAAAATTAATGAATTTTAAACAATGAAATTCATATAAATACACTTCTGGAGGTGCTACATTGATGAAATTTCGCATAAATGTGAGGTATTCGTAACAAATGATAAAAACCTATAAATGTATTATAATTATAAATTTTAGGGGTTGAGTTTACCCCAATATTTTCAAAACTGAAAAACACGTAATTCGGAACCGAGATGTGAAATTATGGATTGAAAATTATTTTTCGGCTTTTATTTTCACTTTAACGTGAGAGAAAATGCTTGCAGAATGCAAGCACACGTTCACCAATATCCTATATATATCCTATATCCTCCTCTGTAAGATTATTGCTTATAGGATGATACTGGTGGTGTAGTGGTTAGCGTTTTGGCTTTCCTTTACAAAGTTGCGGGGTTCAAACCACGAGAATGGAGGTTTAAAAAAAAAAAAACTATCATCGGTGCCTGACAGTAGGCAGTAGTACTGTCAGTATGGTATAGAACTGAAAACAAATTATGTTGGCTCGGTCTATATCCAATAGAGCTGTAGGCGTGATCGGGATTTGAACGGCTACAGTACTGCGATATGGAAAGCAAGAGGAAAACTACCACATTAGAATGCCCTAGTAATGATTATATGGTTGGACAATATGAGTTCTCTCGGGGGAAAATATTCCGAAGGTAAAATAGTCCCCCAATCGGATCTCCGGGCGGGGACTGCCTTGAGGAAAGCATTTGTCGAAGGTAACTTACGCTTAGGTACTTGCAATGTAAAAACCATGAGGAAGGCAGGAAAGCTAGAGAACCTGAAAGAAGAAATGAGAAGAAATAGGATTGACATCATAGGGCTGAGCGAAGCTAGATGGGAAGGAGAAGGACAGTTCGACTCGGAAGAATTCACGGTAGTTTACTCAGGAGGAAATAGTGGGGCAAGGGGAGTAGCTCTGGTACTTAAGAAAGATATGATGAAGAGCGTGACAAAAATAACAGCAACGAACGATAGGTTGATGGCAATAAAGCTAAAAGCAGTCCCAGTGGACATGTTGATAATCCAGGTATATATGCCAACGTACACTCATGAAGAAGAAGAAATTGAGGAGATGTATGAACAAATTAACGACATTTATGAAGAAGACGGAACAGGAAAGGTAAACTGCATAATAATGGGAGATTGGAACAGCATAGTTGGTGAAGGACAAGAAGAAAATGTTGTCGGTCAATATGGACTTGGGAAAAGAAACCGAGGAGGAGAAAAACTGGTAGAATTCTCTGTCAATAACCACCTAGTACTGACTGATACATGGTTCAGAAAACATAAACGTAGGACGTACACATGAGATAGAATGAGATACCAAATAGATTATATCCTAGTAAAACAAAGATTCAGGAACAGCATAAAAAATGCTAAGATATTACCAGGAGCAGACATTGATTCAGATCACATCCTTCTAATTGTCAATGAAACTACAAAGCTTAACCAAATAAGGAAATCGAGAAGAGATAGAGAGACTTGGGACCTAGAAACACTGAAAGAAAGGAAAGATGCCTTCATCACGAAGTTGGAAGATCGCCTTAGAAATTTGGAAAACAAACCGAAGACCGTGGATACAGAATGGGAGGAAGTGAAAGCCAGAATCAAAGATACCTTGAATAAAGTGATTGGGAAACAAGAGAAGAAAATCAGAAAACCATGGATCACTAAGGAAATGCTGGAGAAAATGGATGAGAGAAGAAAATGGAAAAACGTTAACAGTGAAGAAGGTAGAGCCAACTATAGACGCATAAACAATGAGATGAGAAGGGTAACAGATAAAGCTAGCAAAATTTGGATAAAATAAAAATGCGAGGAAATACAACAGATGGAGAAGTTAGGACGATACGATATGATGTACGCTAGGGCACTGGAGTTAGAAGATAAGAAGTCTAATGGGATTCGTGGTAAAGGAATTATTAATACAGATGGGAAAATAGTCGCAGAACCAAAGGATGTAGCACAGGTATGGGAAGAATACATTAAGGAACTATACAAAAAGCAGGCAGGATAGGTACAAATGGAACTGGAAGAAGAGAATTGCATTGAAAAAGACAACTTGGGACCAAGTTTTATGAAAAGCGAAGTAGAAAAGGCGATAGAGGAACTAAAGAAAGGAAAAGCTACAGGCAGCGATGGAATACCGGTAGAGGTACTTAAAGTCATGGGATCGGAAGGACTAAAAGTGATTACGAAACTAATTAACAAGATTTACGACTCGGGAGAGTGGCTTCAGGATTTCTTAGATGTAACAATGATCCCTTTAAAGAAGAAGCCAAAGGCAATGCAGTGTAAAGACTACAGAACGATAAGCCTACTGACACACACTTCGAAGATCATCACAAGGATTCTTAATAAAAGACTAGAGAAAAAGGCCGAAGAAATGCTAGGGGAAGATCAATTCGGCTTCAGAAAAGGACGAGGATCCAGAGATGCTATCGGTGCAGTAGGAATCATATCAGAAAGGGCAATAGAGTACAGCCATGATTGCTGCGTATGTTTCGTCGACTGGCAGAAGGCCTTTGATAGAGGAAATTGGGTACTGCTGATGAGGATATTAAAGGATATAGGTGTAGACTGAAAAGACAGGAGATTGATCAGGAATCTATATGTGAATCAAGTTGTAAAGGTCAGGTTGGAGAATGCAGACACCATATCGGTAGAGGAGTAAGACAGGGCTGCTGTCTATCGCTGATTCTATTCAATATATATGGAGAGAGACTAATGCAGGAAGCGTTACAAGGCACGGGAGATTTCAAAATCAGAGGAAGGATTATAAGAACAGTGAAATACGCGGATGATCAAGTACTTCTAGCAAGAAAGGAAAAGAAACTCCAGAAAATGATAAATAGACTAGTGATAACATGTACAAAATACGGTATGGAAATTAATACAGAAAAATCCAAGGTTATGCGAATATCAAGTAAAGAAGAAGAAAATTTGAACATAATATTGGAGCAAAGCCATTAGAACAAGTTTCAGATTATAAATACCTTGGAAGCATCATAATGAGAGAAGCAAAATGTACCGATGAAATCAGGACTAAAATAACAATAGCAAAAGCCACTTTCAGAAGAAAGAAACTCCTGCTAACGCGAAATATAAAGCAGGAAATCCACAAGAGGTTGATAAAATGCTATGTATGGAGTATAGCTTTGTACGGAGTATAGCTTTGTATGGAGCATAAACATGGACGCTAAGGAAAAATGATATTAAATACTTGGAAAGCTTCGAAATGTGGACATGGAGAAGAATGCTGAAGATAAAATGGACAGATAGGGTGAAAAATGAGGAAGTAATACGAAGAATAGGAGAGAAGCGAACGATTATACAGACTATCAGAAAGAGGAAGGCGAACTGGATTGGGCATTACCTGAGGACAGAGTGTGTGATTAAAGAAGTGCTAGAAGGAAAACTGGATGGAAAAAGAGAAAGAGGTAGGAAAAGGTTTCAGCTGGTAGACGACTTGAAAGGGAAAGAGAGCTATCAAGACATAAAGAAAACTGCGGAAAATAGGAGTATATGGAGAACCATGAATAATCACGGACCTGTCAACAGACAGACTACCTATGGTGATGATATATATACCGTATATTCCGGTGTATACGTCGGACCCTGCTTTTTTGGATGAAAATACATGATTCGGCATATGTTCGCCGTATAAGTCGACCCCCAGTTTTTCACATAAAAATACTTCTCATGAAACCGTTTTCAGACAAAATCAAAGTCATGTACAATTCAAGTTTTAACAAATCAGAAATAAACAATTATATATATGTGTGTGTGTGTGTGTGTGTGTGTATTGTTTCGAGTCCGTGCTATTATTCTTGAGCATTCCATGTGACAGATGTTTTAATTTCAACAGAAACTTATTTTTGGAGAGTTTGACCCACTAAATAAAGTTTCCTATAATTCGACTGATTTCAGCTGCTAATGATAGTATCGAAATGAACTATATACCAAGTGATCACAATTGATTTCTACGGTGGCGAAATTCAATAAAATATCGCAAATGTGTACGCCGCTCACCTTTTTTCCCAAAATGTTGGCCAAGTTTTAAAAATTACTATTTTCATAGTAAATTTACTGCAACACGCGTCTACGTTTATACTTGCAAAAGACGAAGAATTCTACGAAGTTTTCGCGTATCTACACGACCAAGAAACGTTTAGGGTTTAAATGCGCTGTTTATACTGCCGTTGGTGCATCTACAACATTGAGATGACGTAATATTTTTATAATATTAAAGCTGTACCTTTTAATTGAGTTTTAAGTTTACTATTGTCACTCAAGTAAAGCAGTTCTGTCATTAAAAGTTTACCGATCAGTTTCTACCTACACTTTTTGTCGGAATATGTTGGCATCAGGTATCTCTCTTCACCATATTCATCGTGAGCCGCTGATGCTCCTTTAATCCGGGAGAGAACCATAGTTCCTTCTAATTTTTTTCATCCATGGACGGAATGAATATCGCTATGCGTGCCTACATGACGATAGTGCGCGGATATGCACCGGGGTTGACGCGATCCTGGTCCGATATATCTAAAATCAAACAATCGTGCGCGTTTGAAAAATTTAGTGCGCGGCACTTCAAAAACTGCTATGCGGTCGCGCAGCTTCGAGGCAACCATGGAGAGAACACACCTACGGGGAATCGCCACATTTAAAAAAAATTTTTTCTAATTTTCCACCGCCGTAGACATCAACTTATTAAAGTGCGAATTTATTGTTTCCTTCCCGAACTGGTCCAAAAAAGGGGTGCGCGTGGTACATGAGGATGCGGATTACGTGAGTAAATACAGTATTAAATTTAGTTGTTATAAATCTTCTAAAATACCGTATTTACTCATATAACCCGCGCACTCCTATTTTTGGGCCAATTCAGAGGGAAAAAATTATTTTGAGCCAGAATAAGTTTTTTTAAAGTCACCGATTCCCACTCCCTGAAACAAGTTCCGCTCAAGTTAAGCATTTTCTCCCTTCTACATGAAGCAATTTATTGGATGATATCTTTATGACGATACTAGCAGAAATCTCCTCACCGATAGTACTCTTTTGTTAACCCCTTAACTGTTTTTGTTGTAATATTACGCAACTTCGTCCCCACTTCACTGTTTCTGACGTAATATTACATGCCGATGTGGAGCATCACGAAATATTTGTGCATCTATGAACGGGAACTTCCCTACGGAGTTTTTTCGCTTATCTTCTCATGAGTAAATATTGGAAGGTTAGAAACAAAAGAGTCCAAACACTTGCGATGTGGATTTCCGTCTTCCTTTCGAACGATGAAATCTTTCATTCGCAACAAAATTTCACCAATCTGAATTCCTTGAAGTGGATGAGAGAAATGGACTAAACTTATTCTCAAGCCGGCAAACCCTCAGTAGATAGTCATTGAACTATAGTTATCAGTTAGTCGACTTATTCTTTCTGCCTACTTTTTCGAGTTTTTGCCTGCAGCGCGGACGTAACTTACACGTTTGCTTGGTCGCATAAATACGCATATACTTCGTAGAATTCGACTTCTTTTACGAATATAAACGTAGACGCAAGCATATTGCAGAGAATTTACTATCGATACTCACAATTTATATAACCTGTTCAGCAATCCTCGTGTAAGACGCGCACCCCTTTTTTTTCCCGGCGTTTCGGGAAAAAATGTGCGCGGGGCACACGAGTAAATACGGTAAATGTCATAAAATTGTAAATACTGGAACAGCTGATTCAAAAAAGCGACCACCTCCACCTCAACGGTCTTCTTAAATATCGATGTTATTCATTTTTAATTGAAGGTTCACATTTTTATGTTCGGCGTATAAGTCGACCCTAAGTTTTAGGAAACATTTTTTTGACTTCAAAGGTCGACTTATACGCCGGAATATAAGGTAAGTATTTTTCTTAAAAAATGCATATATGTTCAGGGCCGGATTTCCCATTAGGCGTAATAGGAACGTTTCTAGGGGTGCCAGCGTTCTTGGTATGCCGTCACCTCGTCGCAGTCAATTCATCGCGCGTCAATTCGTCGCGCGTCAATTCGTCACGCGTCAATTCGTCGCAAGACAACTCGTCGCACGTTAATTCATCGCGCGTCAATTCGTCGCAAGACAACTCGTCGCACGTTAATTCATCGCGCGTCAATTCGTCGCAAGACAACTCGTCGCACGTTAATTCATCGCGCGTCAATTCGTCGCAGGACAAACTCATCGTGCATTGCCCCATAAGGAAAGCCCGTAAATCAGGGTAGGGGTTTTTAAGTTTGCTTTTTAAAATTATTTCCTGTAAAGTTTTGAACTCGTGATTTAAATTATCGTAAAGATTTGGCGTAAATTGTTAGTTATTATCGAAAAAAGTTGAATGAAAGCCAGTGTTGAATCATGGACAACGTTGCCCATTCACGAGTTTCATGCCTACAAAACATAAAAGTTAATATTTCAGAAAGGCATAATTACATAAAAAATCTGATGTGGCCAACAAATGACTTTCCCATATTTGGCGTATATATTTTTAAATTATTATGAATAGCATCAATCAAAAAGAAATTGAGTACTTATGGCATGGAATTAGTATATAATATATAACCCGTTCATAACTAATCAGTTACTGTACTATTATTTAAACAATGATGTATGTATAAGATAAAGTAATGATTAATATGGTATCTTAGGTGTGGTCAAGCTTTGGTTGTGATTAGTCTATAATAGTACTGAACTACTCATTAGTTCATTCATGTGTTTACTAAATGTTGTGGTTAAATTTTGTAAGGGTTATGTGGTTTTTGGAATTGTAAGTTTTAGCTGTACCTTAGTAAAAGGTTAATTCTCTGTTTTGTCTAGGTTATTATATGATTTAGTTTTAGTAACATCATGTGTTGTTTTTTGCATAAAGTTTGTAACTTGTTCTGTGGTAATTTTGTAATATAATTATGTGCAATATAAAATTATTCATTATATACAATGGCTATAAGAGATGTGATATTATAATAGGATATGTAATGGATTTATATCCAGGTTAAAGCAGTAATTTGTAAACATTTAGTTCTATATTTGTGGCTAACTTCATCTTGTTTTACAACTTGTGATTTGCAACTGGATTCTAAGATAGGATACCCAAATAATGTTTTCATTTCATATTGTTGCCAATAAATTAGAATATAATAATAATAAGAAAGTATCGTGTTCACAAAAAAAATCGACTACGAGATTTCAACAGAAATACACGTTTTAAGGTCCCTAGAACAGGTTTAGACTATTTTCGGAATGATGTCTGTATGTATGTGTGTGTGTGTGTGTGTGTGTGTGTGTGTATGTGATTGTGGGCGCTCTAACTAAAAAGATACGTGCCATATCGTTACCAAACTTCATATATAACACTTTAACATGAGCACAAAGAACTGATTAGTTTTTGGACAATAACGGATAACCGGAAGTCGAGGTTTATTCCAAACCCGATTCGGTTTTTGTGTCATTTCTTCGTTAAAACATCATTATTGTATGTACAATTCTATACTAAGACTTAGAGAATGTAATTTCCTACAACTTTCATTTGAAACAATTTTCTATTGTAATTATTGTTTAGGAGTTATTTATAAATAACCGGTTTTTCGGTTTTCTCCTAAAAACATCGTTATTGGTAATCTTTGTGAGGACCAAAGTTGTAGAGAATAATATTTCTTCCAAGTTTTGATTGAAACAAATTTTCGTAGAACCATCCATTTCGGAGATATTTTGCTTTTTCGTAATTTCCAGTATACAGTGCCACCACCATGTAGTGGTGAATTCTGTACACATATTCAAAATATACGTAATTTACGGCAATAAGGACGACTGTATTCTTTTACGATACGAAATAATAATTTTGCCTCATACTGTTATTCATAATAATTTAAATATATACAGCCCAAATATGGAGAAAATCATGTTGGCCACATCAGATTTTTACTTTCTCCATACGTAGTAATGGGAAAGTATTGTATTCATGAAAAAAATCGACTTCGAGATTTCAACGGAAATACATGTTTTGAGGTCCCTAGAACACGTTTAGACTATTTTCGGGATGTCTGTGTGTGTGTACGTTAGTGTGGGCGCTCTAACTCAAAAAGTACGTGCCATATCGTTACCAAACTTCATATATAACACTTTAACATGAGCACAAACAACTGATTAGTTTTTCGACAATAACCGGTAACCGGAAGTCGAGGTTTATTCGAAACCCGATTCGGTTTTTGCGATATTTCTTCGTTAAAACATGATTATTGTATTTACAATTCTATACAAAAGTTATAGAGAATGTAATTTCCTACAACTTTCATTTGAAACAATTTTCTATTGTAGCTATTGTTTAGGAGTTATTTATAAATAACCGGTTTTTCGGTTTTCTCCTTAAAAACATCGTTATTGGTAATCTTCGTGAGGACCAAAGTTGTAGAGAATAATATTTCTTCCAAGTTTTGTTTGAAAGAAATTTTCGTAGAACCATCCATTTCAGAGATATTTTGCTTTTTCCTTTTTACTTTCTCCATACGTAGTAATGGGAAAGTATTGTATTCACGAAAAAAATCGACTTCGAGATTTCAACGGAAATACATGTTTTGAGGTCCCTAGAACACGTTTAGACTATTTTCGGAATGATGTGTGTGTGTGTGTGTGTGTGTGTATGTTATTGTGGGCGCTCTAACTCAAAAAGTACGTACCATATCGTTACCAAACTTCATATATAACACTTTAACATGAGCACAAACAACTGATTAGTTTTTCGACAATAACCGGTAACCGGAAGTCGAGGTTTATTCGAAACCCGATTCGGTTTTTGCGATATTTCTTCGTTAAAACATGATTATTGTATATACAATTCTATACAAAGGTTATAGAAAATGTAATTTCCTACAGTTTTCATTTGAAACAATTTTCTATGAGTTATTGTTTAGGAGTTATTTATAAATAACCGGTTTTTCGGTTTCCGTTAAATATCTCCTTAAAAACATCGTTATTGGTAATCTTCGTAAGGACCAAAGTTGTAGAGAATAATATTTCTTCCAAGTTTTGTTTGAAACTAATTTTCGTAGAACCATCCATTTCGGATATATTTCGCTTTATCTTAATACCAGTATACAGCGCCAACACCATGTAGCGGTGAATTCTGTAATCATTCAAAATATACGTAATTTACGGCAACAAGGACGTGTCTTCTTTTACGATACGAAATAATAATTTTGCCTCGTAATATTATTCATAATAATTTAAATATCTATACCCCAAATATGGAGAAAGTCATGTGTTGGCCACATCAGATTTTTTACTGTTGTGATCACGAAAAAAATCGACTTCGAGTTTTCATCGGAAATACACGTTTTGAGCTCCCTAGTACACGTTTACACTATTTTCGGAATGATGTTTGTGTGTGTGGATGTATGCCATTATGGGCGCTCTAACTCCAAAATTACTTGCCATATTAACACCAAATTACATATATAACACTTTGGTATGAGTAGGAAGAGCTGATTAGGTTCTGGACAATAACGGTTAACCCGAAGTCGAGGTTTTTCGTAAACCGATTCAGTTTACACGAAACATCTCCATTAAAACATCATTATTGTATATACGATTCTATACAAAGATTATAGAGAATGTAATTTACAACAAGTTCAGTTGAAACAATTTTCCATAGCTGTTATTATTTAGAAATTATTTATAAATAATCGGTTTTTTTCGGTTTCCGTCAAACACCTCCTTAAAAACGTCGTCATTAGTGATCTTCGTAAGGACCAAATTTGTAGCGAATAATATTTCTTCTAATATTTCTTATAACATATTATTATAATATTTCTTATAATATCTACTTTCGCCGTATTTCCCTAGGTTGATTTTGGTGTTGGTATATTATTGTTAACAAGAAGTAGAAACTAGGATTCATCAAACGCATAGTAGGTAAAAGTGAGGAAAAAGTCAAAGAGACATGTTACTTCTCGTTAGTAAGACCGCTATTAGAGTACGCGTCGAGCATATGGGATCCGTACGTGAATGGATCAATCTCAGAGTTAGAAAGAGTGCAGCGAAAAGCCGCTAGATTCGTCAAAAATTGTTAAGATAGAAACAAAAGTGTTACAGCCTTGATACA
The DNA here is from genome assembly GCA_036926305.1 of Uropetala carovei. Classification (NCBI taxonomy): domain Eukaryota; kingdom Metazoa; phylum Arthropoda; class Insecta; order Odonata; family Petaluridae; genus Uropetala; species Uropetala carovei. The sequence continues at coordinate 8,426,951 of JAXCHB010000084.1, read as the reverse complement.
GGACTTAGGATGGGAATCATTAACTGAGCGCCGATCACGCTCTAGGTTAAAACTTCTTGAAAGATTTAGAACGCATATATTTTCCAGCGATGTCGAAGAAATAATAAGAGCGCCAACTTATATTGGTAGAATGGACCATCCTCGCAAAATAAGAGAGATAGCCTGTAGGACTGAGAGGTATAAAGGCTCGTTTTTCCCTAGAACGATAGCTGAGCAGAACAGAAGTTACGAAAAGAAATCAGCAGACGTAGAGTGATACTATACATTATTATGCGCTTTACCTTGGTGCTATTGCACCCCCTGCCACCCACCATTGCGGTGGCTTGCAGGGTGAACTATAGATATAGAAATAGAAGAAAGAAATGTTTTTCTGTTTAACTAACCAAATGTCTCACCATCCAGCACATTTCGACGATTGCATGGTAGCAACTTCCTGACAATTAAATGGATATTCAAGCAATCGCTAAGATTCGAATGATCCCAAAGAAACTCCAGCGATCGAGAGAGATGATGACGAGTAGAGACTCCTCGAGCTCGCAAAGAGGCCTTCAGAGCGCTTGCTTTACACGAATAACGTTATGACATGTATTGATGTAGATGACAGTGTAGTCAAAGAATGGCGAAATTATTCGATTTCATATCATATTTCAAAATACAATACGGCCTCAAAGCAAAGGAAGATTAATAAATATGTCAAAAAGCAGTGATGTGAATTAAAACATTGATGGCTCATGTTTTATGTTAAAATCGCCATTCATTTTCCTGCGATACATTGTTTTTACGTTTTAAATACCTTTCCATCATATGAGGTATGTGTAATTACATGAGGAATCCTATACGCATCGTGCGTCGAATTTTACGTTTTGCCCAACCAAGCCCATCCTACATCAACCAGGCGACGACAACGGTATCTGAAACACGCAAGTGAACGAGGGTTTCAAATTTGGCGCCCATAAGAGCTCGCCGCCATGGGAGCATGTTATACCTGCTAATGTGACCAGAGAAGAGGATAAATAATGCAATGAATGATTTGTACGTTGATATAAAGGAATTATAAAATGATGAAAACATGGTCCATATAATTTCGCTGCTACGTTGTAGATTGAGAAGTATCTACAGGAAGATTAAATGGAATATTCAGAGATGTATTAGGTTAATTTACGCGGTCGCTTTAGCCGTATCGATGGGTTAAGATAGCCTGAGGATATTACGGTAACAATAGAATGAGAAAATTTCTTTTGATGTCCCAGGACGTACGAAGAAGTACGTGAAGGGAAGTATACGTGAGTGAGTGAATGAGCGGAAACTACTGCTTGTAAATGCGTGAGAGGAAACTGTGTTGGGTGCAGGACCTGGCAACTCAACGGTTTTCAGAGGTTGAAGTTACGCACTGCTGCATTGCTAGATGTCACTGGAAGCGCTTCAAAATGAAAGTGGAGAAGGGGATGGGTCTCGTGGTTAAAGCCGTTACAGTCGATGTATGATCATGGCGGAACGTCGTGGAAGACGCAGTAAGAATGTGTGCGCGGCGTGTGCCGTTAATGATTCTGACGGGTGGGATAGACGCCGTGATGGGCCAACAAAATTTTCTAATTTCCCGAGGACTGATAAAGTGTAAGTTAATTTATAGTAATGAATATTTTACCTGTGAATGCTGAAGTGTTTCTGCAAGTTGTGTAGTTTATGAGTACATAGCTACATCGGTTGTTTTCCGAGCGAATATAAGCGAAATTTAGAATTTTATTTATTCACACCGCTTTGAGGAATTACGTTTAACTAAATGAAGGGATTTGTAAGGCGAACATATATGTGTCATTGGTCTCTGCATTGATTGAATATGTATTGGAGGTTTGTTCGATATATACATAAGTTTCGTCAATTAAATCGAGTGGAAAAGTTACTGCATAAATTATTACGTTCTGTAAATTATAAATTTCATGGTTTCAGCTTCATTGTGAATTATTGTATGCTCTTGGAGATTCGTTCCTTACCCTTTAGGACGTAGGAATGAAATCATTCGTTTCGTATTTATTTTTAAATAACTATGTCGATTCATCTAGTCTTATTGCATTTAATATTAACCCCTCGAACTGTGAGAACTAACTTAATTCAGATATTGTGCAACCTTTTATATTGCTGTATGTACACATATTTTCACTTCTTGTGATTTAAAATTATCTAATATCAATGCCCTTATTAGCTTTCGGAACAAGTATTACGTCATGCCTCTTAGAGTTCATATTTCCATGGTTCTGATGTGTTGTATGTACTGCTTTGTGCATATATGTTCATTTTTTATACACTTTGGTTATCTTGGTATGATATTATGAACTTGTGTATATGTCATGTGAAGGATGTCACTGTTTATATGCTTATATGAATTAACACATTTGAGATGTTGCAGTATGTACATACTTTTACACTTCTTGTGATTTCAAATTATCTGTCTAGTATCAATGCTCTCATTAGCTTTGAGAGAAGGTATGATTCTATATGCATTTTGTGGCATGAACTGACAATTCAGATAATGTGCGACCTTTTATGTTTTAGTATGTACATGCATACGTATCTGCATACATCTTTCTTGTTAATTCATTGTTCATTATGCTCATATACATAAATTTTATGTCTGTTCAATTTCATATTTTCATGGTTTACAGTATTGACTATGATACTTAGTATATGTTAAAAAATTTTATACTTAGTCTCACTTTTTCTGTTTGTGTAATACCAGCTGATTCATTTCCACATTTTTATTTACTTTTCCATGTGTTATCTCTGTTGAATTGCTAATGTTGGAATTGAGATTTGGCAACTGTTTGTTTTCATCTGGTACTATTTTGTAATGTAACTGTGCCTTCTTTCTAAGTGAATATCGGCAAATAATTTGTGATGTTTGCAAAAACCTTTTCGCAATCTCTGCTGAAATGCTACGGTTATAATTGTTTTTACTTAAAAATATGGCATTTACTTGTTATGTGTACATCCAACGAAGCTTAAATAAATATCAATAACGTACAATAATTTTTTGTTTTTTTTCCAATTTAATATTCAAAATTTTGCGATCATTTATATTAAGCATTTTACGAGGAATAAATAAACGATATTTTAAACGCGCGCGCTTGGTGCGACGGTGGTGCCGTCTATGAATGCAGCAGGTCGTAACCTGAACCTTTTTCCCACAAGGATAAGTTGCACAGGGCTGGTTGGGTGAATTAGATGACGTTTGGGTGGTGTGTGTGAGGTTGTGTGTGTGTGTGTGTGGAGGTTGTGTGTGTGTGGTTGTGTACACCCCTCTGAAACTTCGGCCAAAAATTGTGACGGAAAAGTTCGGAAGGGTAATCCTAAGCCTACTGGCGCTAGTGTCGAATAAAAAGGTGAAAGGAACGGAACTCTGTATACTCCGTGTCGTCTTTTTCACCTTTTAAAGCGGACATCTTGTGAGAATTTGTGGACTGATTCTGTTTTAGCTGTGGTTTAAATTTTTACGGAAAAATGCCGGTTATTATAAGGTGTTCAGTCGTTGGTTGCGGGAATACACGGGAAAGTCCTGGCATCAAGTTTTTTACTTTCCCGATTGACAGGAAGTTGTAAGTAATTTCTATTTTTCGATTTCGACGATTACGATAAATCTCGTAGTCAAACTCCCTACTTTGGTATCTAAAATATTTCAATTTGCTATTTTTATGAAGATAGGTAGTAATTACACGTTATGTATGTGATTTAGAGGCCATCGTCATAGAAGCTTCTAACAAATTTGGCTCATCTACGAAAAAATTGTTGCATTAAAATTTTTCAAGGGGTCAGAAAATGGTCTGAAATGCTTTAACCAGCCTAGACATACTCCAATGCATAGATGTCGTACCTGCAATTATCATTTCCTTTGTTGGTAACTTGGTGCGCAGAATTATTTCTGTAGGGCAGCGTTTCCCAATTTAATTTTGCTACGGAACCCTTGCAACTCGAAAGAGAAGTTGCGGAACACCAAACAGTTATTTTGTTTATAAGGTGAAAATCGAAGCACAAGTAAGTACAGATAATAATAAAGATAGGTCATGTGATCAACATTTCGTCTATTTTCATATATTTAAAGATAAAAATCGTTTATATGAACGGCATCTAGTCGATTTCTGTATTTTGTTTTTGTTGTTGTGTATTTCGAGAACCCAGTTTCGCATATGTACGTGCTCGCGAATGGTAATAACTCTATAATTGCCCATCTTGATAAGTCTGAATATTCATGATATAAGCTGCCCCAAAATGTAATCAGAGAAACTTCTTTAAATGTTTGTATTAAATGGACATCTGAAGTGATTTCGATTAAATTTTCATAATCTAGTGCAGATAATCCTTCTGGTTTCTCGGTTATACTGAATGGATTCCGAATCCAGTTATTGTTCTCATTGATGTTTGGAAAATACTTTCTGATGTTGGTGTATAAATTGCGAAGATGATCTACAATGTTGCTCTGAATTTCTTCTTCAAGTTTGCATTTGTTTTCTTCAAGGAAATCATTGAATGTTGGAAACCAATCCAAATTATTTTGTTATACAGATGAAATCCAAAACTAGCTTCCGGGAGAATGACAAAATTTTATCTTTCGCATTGAAAATAGTTACATTCTTTGTGCGGATGTATTTAAATCTGACTGTTCCAAATACTAATTCCAATACTTACTACCTAAAACAAGATCCCATCGAGCATAAATGCTTTGACAACCCCAATGTACCAAGTCACAAATGAAGCAATCAATTTCTTTGGCACAATTCAAGATGTGTATAACTTTTTCTTTTCTGGGAGGTTGTGAAAAATCATGTAGACTTAACATTAAAACCTCTGTCTGACACTAGATGTGTCCCACTAGGTGGGTGAAATTGCAAGAATGTTGTTTTACACTTATTTAGGAAGACATAGTTTGAATTACACCTGTTCTCCATGCTTTGAATAGCACATTGTGCTGCAACAGAAATATCATATTTATTTCTTAACAAGTGGTTTGTATCATCTGTGTACATATACATATCCCCATTAATAAATGAATGTGAATCATTAATATATAAAAGGAATAACAATGGTCCTAACACGGTTCCCTGGGGGACACCTCTTTCAACGTTTAGATACTTTGATGAGAACTTTTTATTATCTTTGGAAGAATAAATTGAAACAGCCTGCCTCCTATTTGTTAGAAAGGATCTGATCAGGTTATTTGCCACTCCAGATATGCCATAGGATTTTAATTTTCTGAGTAATATTTCATGGTCCACAGAGTCGAATGCTTTTGAAAGATCATAAAATATCCCAAGAGTATCATCATGGTTATCAAGGCCACTCAGGACTGAATCAATGAAACTGTAAATTGCAACTTCAGTTGATCTTCCCTTCAAGAATCCATATTGACATTTACAGATAACACTGAACTTTGTGAAAAGTTTATCATTCTTTTTGCAATTATTGTTTCAAAGATTTTAGAGAAGACTGACAATATTGATATAGGTCGGTAATTATCCATGCTATCATTCTCACCTTTCTTAAAGATAGGAACAACTTTGGGAATTTTAAGTTAATCAGGAAATACTCCAGAGGATAAAGCAGCATTAACAATATTAGTCAATGGGGATAAAATATGAAATTTAATATTACCCTTCAGGAGTGAGCATGGAATGTCATCCCAGCCAGCAGAATGCTTCAAGCTAATTTTATCCAGTACCTCATTTATTTCATTCTCACAAGAAGGATAAAGGAAAAGAATGTTATTTGTTGCACTTGGAGGGAAAATTTGTTCGTGAGATCTATCACCTAAGTGTGTAGCGATCAGTTTTTCTACAGAGCCTAAAAAGTGTGTGAAGTCATTAGCTATTTCAATGGGATCTGTGATTGACATATTCTCACAATTTATCATATCGATTGAATGGTGGCTAACAGGTTGGCCAACGCTTCCTGATTAATAATCAGTATCTATTTACGTTGCTATCCATAAACATCGATCATTTCGTTGCTTAAACAAAAGTGCGAGTCGAATAACGCTAAACTTTCGTCTATTTGTAAGCTTCATTAAAGCTAACTGAATCGGAGGTAACAATGATGGCCGCCTTGGCAACGCCCGGGAGGGGTATGAAAAATCCACAAAATTTCGAAACAAATACCGTATTTCTGAAAACTTCGACCATGTAACATGTAAACTTTGCAGGAATAAGATAGTATAGAGTTTTCTTCGTCAAATAAAGCAAAAACGAAAAAAATAGGTCCATATTTACATATTTTTATGCTTGAAGGAAGAATAACTTGCAAGTGAAGAAATTGATTCATACGTGTTATCTTATAGAAAAATGTTAATCCCCTATATTGGCAGCACTGATTAATCATGGTTGACCAAACCTTCACCATTCACTAAGTTAGGATGTAAGGAAGAATCTTACCAAATTTGGTTATTCTAGCTTTTATCGTTTAGGAGGAGTTCTATGAACAAACACACGCTTCAAAATACATTATAGTAGATAGATGAATAATACAAATGGACTTTTCTAAGAAAAACACCTCACCTTGTTAACGATGAAATATACGAGGGAAACAAGAATGCGATCAAAGAACACTAATTTAATCCAAAGAGAATTCTTCTTATAACTAAAATTTATTTGCAGGACAAATTTTCAGTTGTTGCTTTGCTAACAAGGCGATCTCCAACAGGGTGAAGCCTTATGTTGTAATAAAGTGTCTGTAATTATTAAAATTGAAAGTTATCATTCCGGCTAAAATAACGATAAGGGTTTCGTTCGATGATACAAAACCTAAGCTACTTGTAGAAGGGGTACAAATATGTTATATAAGCATTATGATAGGACGTAAAATAAAACCCACGCAAAAACCTGAAATTCCAAAAATGATCATTATTAGGAAAGTATCTTACTCCTTTCCTTTCTTCTTCTTCAGATAAGCATAGAAATCAGTGCGGGAATGTGAAATTGCGTTATTTAAACATTTTAAAATTGAGATAAACACTCAGCAAATAAGTATTTTTATAATTAAAAAAGATTATTTTTTGAAGAATAAATTCAAATTCGTACCGAAATGGTGGATAATAACGTATAAAAGTAAATTTTTAGTAATGAATATTATTTGAAATATTTTTCGAGTGAAAGAAAATAAGAAATTAATCGTTCATATATCACTAATAATCTCGATCTTCTATCAGTTATGAACATTTCTCCTTTTCCATGTTCAAGCCTGTGTTTTTTAAGTACTCATATTTCCAAACATCCTATGTACCTCGCAATTAATGCAAGTACTACCTTCGGCTATTTCGACCAAAAATCGTGTTTATCAATTCGACAAACTTACGCTTATTCCTCCGACTATATAACAAACACATTTCTTACAGCTACTCTCGACCACGCTTTTCTCTTGTGTACAACACGGCCTTCGGACTCAGCGATTGGGATGGGGGGAGTGAGGAGAGCGATTTGGGGGTTGGGCAATGGGGGCGGGGCGGGTGTACTTCACCTGAGATTCTCCTGAACAGTGAAACTAGGGCAGTTTGGAGGTAGTACCTCCAACCCGTCTCGGCCCCGCGTCGCTCCCCCGCCTCCCCTCCTCCTCCGACGTCCATTTGGTCCCCCAGGCCGCTCGTGACCTCGTCTTCGCCGGTCCAAGAGAGAGGGATGTCTTCTCCACCTCCGCGATCCAGCATGGCGGAGAAAGGGGTTGAAAAGCTAGAAACAGCGGATAGAGGGAGAACATTTTCACATATGTATATACAGGGGCGGCCCGATGAATTTTGGCGCCCCGGGCGAGATAGCATTCCAGCGCCCCCCTCCGTAAATATTTGTTGAGATATTTACAGAATATAGGTTAATTTGTTCAATGCTCTGTAAAACATATTGATAATGATTAAATAATAAGAATTTCATCATGATTCTAGCCTGTAGTGCATAGATAGATGATCGGGATGCATATTGCCATATCCTACACGGCCACAGAATAGGAGATTCATGATCGATTCCTATTGGTTGATTTCGAAAATTCCGCTAAGTTTCGCCACCACCTTCACGTGATGTTTTGTAACTAAACTAACATGCCCCGGTAGGAAATTTTTTATTTGAACTATTATCCAAAGTGTTAGCAATATACTAGTTAGTATATATTCATGAATATATATTTTCATTCCAAAGTTTTCGACTCGCATGAAATTAAAAAATTAAAGGACTAGTTAAGAAAGCAATAAATAAAATATAAATATTTCTGAGAACGGTGATGTCAAAAGCAATCATATTCATTGCTCTGTATGGAGGAAGTCATGTGTTGGCCACATCAGATTTTTACTTTCTCCATACGTAGTAATGAAAAAGTGTTCACGAAAAAAATCGACTTTGAGATTTCAATGGAAATACACGTTTTGAGGTCCCTAGAACATGTTTAGACTATTTTCGGAATGATGTCTCTCTGTGTGGATGTATGTGATTGTGGACGCTCTAACTCAAGAAGTACTTGCCATATCGTTACCAAACATCATATATAACACTTTAACATGAGCACAAAGAACTGATTAGTTTTTGGACAATAACGGTTAACCGGAAGTCGAGGTTTATTCGGAACCCGATTCGGTTTTTGCGATATTTCTTCGTTAAAACATCATTATTGTATATACAATTCTATACAAATGTTATAGAGAATGTACTTTCCTACAACTGTCATTTGAAACAATTTTCCATAGCAGTTATTGTTTAGGAATTATTTATAAATAACCGGTTTTTTCGGTTTCCGTCAAATATCTCCTTAAAAACATTTGTAATATTCGTGAGGACCAAAGTTGTAGAGACTAATATTTCTTCCAAGTTTTTTTTGGAAACAAATTTTCGTAGAACCATCCATTTCGGAAATATTTTGCTTTTTCTAGTATACAGCGCCACTGCCATTTAGCAGTGAATTCTGTAAACATATTCAAAATATACCTAATTTACGGCAATAAGGACGATTGTATTCTTTCATGATACAAAATAATAATTTTGCCTCATAATGCTATTCATAATAATTTTCATATCTATACCCCAAATATGGAGAAAATCATGTCTTGGCCATATCAGATTTTTATTAACTTTGCTCAGATATATACATTATTTCAAATCCGAAATATAAATGTATATTAATAAATTTGAATCAACAGTTGTACATAATAAAATATATTACAACGTCCCGTGATTAAAAATATTTAAACAATTTTCACGTTCTCGGTATTTTCATTTTATTTTGTAATTCTAGATCAGATCGATTGCTATACTTATCACGCACCTAGTGACACCAAATGGCAAGAAAATGTGATAAGTTTGGAAACGAACTGTACCATATTGATTTTGAATCTAAGATTGTAATTGTATTTTAATTCATAGAAACTTGAGACATGAAAAGAAAAAGCATCAATGAAACGGAGTAAGGAAGGCTAGTGAGGTTAACGAGACAGAACGTAAAGGTACTATAAGAAAATAAGAGAATATACAGAGAATGAAAGTAAAAATAAGCACTTGGAACGATTAGAAAAGGTCAAAGTAAAATATGAATTTCGTGTAAACAAAGAAAAAAAGAACAACGAGGAGAACGTCTAGTTAAGGTAGGGGAAAATCAATTACGATGATTGGCAAAATAAACTGAAGGTGAATGAGGTATTAGTCTAAATCAGTTAAGATTAAATCGATCTCCACATCTTAGCAATAAAATTCTCATCGACAAGTATAGTTGTTTCGCGGCTGACACCCACAAATTCGCAGATCAAATTTGTTGTATTTGCAAGAAATATTGTTATGAATTCCAGTTAAGAAACCTACCCATTTATTCTAAACACTAGGAATTTTTAAAATTCTTTGGATTTTTTCTTAAACATCATCTATGTACATCTTTACTAAAAGATTTCTGATGCGCTATAAAAATACAGAGGAAATTTCCTGTGAGTACATGTATTTCATTACAAATGTGAGTACTGCATCCTATGTCAGCTTTAGTTCCACAGTGGTAAATTCTTACGAGTTTTATTAAAATGTTGAATTTTAATGACCTTTCAACTTAGATTTTTAGTGGATTGTTACAAGAATTGTTGAGCATAAATTAATAAGACTTCTTATACAGAATCAATGGATAATTTTTTAAATACGAGATGTGTTTTTGGTAGCCAAATTGATAGATTTTATGGTATGCACGAGAAAAGTAAATAATTTGAAATTATATTAAAACTTCATTTGAGTTGTTAATTTGCAGGTAGACTGAGCACCTCCAGTTTAAGTTTTATATTGTGTTAATAGTCTCATCTGTTATCTTATAACTCCAAAAACATTTTAATCATTTGAAGGCTAAATAATGTCTTTATTCAGTTCTTGGAAAAGCATTTTGAAGGGGGTGCATACAGCACAGAATAAAATCATAGTTTGGCAAAATTTAATCAATAAAAAAATTTCTTATAAAAATTTTATAACAATATTAGCTACAATATAAATTTCAGTATTGAATAGTAATGTTAGATGCAAATTAATATACCACAATTTGATCTCATCGTCATGATTATAAATTCATTTCACTAAAAAGTATAAAACAGAAATACATACATAAAAAACTTTTTCAAGTTATACTCTTTTTATAAAGCGCACTGAGAAATATGAAGTCGATTTTTTGGGTTCAAATATATGGATCTTAATGAAAATTTTCATTGTATATGTTCATGAATCTCTTTAAAAAGAGGTATGGCATATGCTGATTAAACTAAAATTGACAGTCTATTTATATGGCACTCAATAATTTAATCAACATAGGCTATACCTCTATTATCTTTAACGAGATTCATGATAATATACTTTGAAAAATTTCCTTAAGAACCAGATATTTTCTTGAACCAAATAATTTATTTTATATTTTTCAGTGCGCTTTATAAAAAGAGTATAATTTGAAAGTTATTAATATATTTTTATTTTATCCTTTTAAGGCCGCCTTATTTGTAAAAAAAGACATATTTTTGAATTTCTTTTAATTTTTACTTATTATGTGATATCCTATATCCAAGGCAAGATTGAGATTAATAGTTCATTCTTCCACCTAAGGGAGGGGGGAGTGAGAGGGAAGGTTGGGAGAGAGAGAGAGAGGGGAGGGAGAAAGTGAGGGAGAGAGAGGGAAGGATCTGGAGAGAGAGGGGGGAGGGAGAAAGTGAGGGAGAGAGAGGGAAGGATCTGGAGAGAGAGGGGGGAGGGAGAAAGTGAGGGAGAGAGAGGGAAGGATCTGGAGAGAGAGGGAAGGATCTGGAGAGAGAGGGGGGAGGGAGAAAGTGAGGGAGAGAGAGGGAAGGATCCGGAGAGAGAGAGAGGGGAGGGAGAAAGTGAGGGAGAGAGAGGGAAGGATCCGGAGAGAGAGAGAGAGGGGGGGGAGGGAGAAAGTGAGGGAGAGAGAGGGAAGGATCCGGAGAGAGAGAGGGGGGGGGGGGAGAGGGAGAAAGTGAGGGAGAGAGAGGGAAGGATCTGGAGAGAGAGGGGGAAGGGAGAAAGTGAGGGAGAGAGAGAGAAGGATCTGGAGAGAGAGGGGGGAGGGAGAAAGTGAGGGAGAGAGAGGGAAGGATCCGGAGAAAGAGAGAGGGGAGGGAGAAAGTGAGGGAGAGAGAGGGAAGGATCCGGAGAGAGAGAGAGGGGAGGGAGAAAGTGAGGGAGAGAGAGGGAAGGATCTGGAGAGAGAGAGAGAGGGGGGAGGGAGAAAGTGAGGGAGAGAGAGGGAAGGATCTGGAGAGAGATAGAGAGGGGGGAGGGAGAAAGTGAGGGAGAGAGAGGGAAGGATCCGGAGAGAGAGGGGGGGGGGAGGGAGAAAGTGAGGGAGAGAGGGAAGGATCTGGAGAGAGAGGGGGGAGGGAGAAAGTGAGGGAGAGAGAGGGAAGGATCTGGAGAGAGAGGGGGGAGGGAGAAAGTGAGGGAGAGAGAGGGAAGGATCCGGAGAGAGAGAGAGGGGGAGGGTGAAAAAGCTTGAAGGCGGAGGAGAGAAAGGAAGTATCACGATTAAAGACATGTTAGAAGGGATAATGGGAGAGAAATGAGAAAGAGAGGAAAATTTTTTAGATGATCATGAAAGGAAAAGTGAATCATGAGGATGACTGCTGATATGCGCACACGAATTTTGATTTCTTCGAGTTGCTTCTAAGCCTTTCATTTACAAAAATTCTCAACGCACAAAATAAACATTTGAAATCTTAAAGATTTCAATTTAAATATACGTGATACAACCAACGTATATATTGATTGAGCGAGGGAATGTCATTCACAACACTCAGCCACGCTTGAGTGGAAGGCAAGGAGGGCATGCAGGTACCTGGAATAAGGACCCGAGCCTCAGTGAGTGGCGACGGCAAAGACTTAAATGATTATTGGCCAGAGCAGTTCATTTGAATACTGAAATCGTACCCATTTCCTAAGTAAAATCTTCTCTTCCATTTTAAATCAGCCATGCTTGAGGGGAAGTAGAGGGGAAGGTAAAGCCTCTGTACCTTTGCTCTATGCATAGCATATGCTTACTGCAATTTGCGTTCATGTCTTTGACTCTATGAACATAGCATATCAAAAAATCGTTGGGTTGTGTTGGTTTGAGGAAGTGTTTACATTTATCAATTCAAAATGCCTGTTATGTCATATCATAAGGAGATTATGGATTAGTTATAAACGATAAATTATTTGCTTACCCATTTATTCCTCCACCAATCAGACCTTTTTAGCTATCTTTGGTGCCCTCGCAGTAACCTGACACTTCGTAGCCCATCTACGAAGTATTGGCTCATCTGGGCCTGTGGCTTAAACACGCCAAGTATCAAGGTATACAAAGTGCATGCCCAGGATATTCTCTAGAGGGAGGGAGCTCAATTCTAAGAAAAATCTGGTGTGGCCAACACATGACTTTCTCCATATTTGGGGTATAGATATTTAAATTATTATGAATAGCATTATAAGGCAAAATTATTATTTTGTATCGAAAAAGAATACAGTCGTCCTTATAGCCGTAAATTAGGTATACTTTGAATATGTTTACAGAATTCACAGGTACATGGTGGTGGCACTGTATACTGGAAATTTACAAATAAGTAAAATATCTCCGAAATGGATGGTTCTATGAAAATTTGTTTCAAACAAAACTTGGAAGAAATATTATTCTCTACAACTTTGGTCCTTACAAAGATTACGAATAACGACGTTTTTAAGGAGATATTTGACGGAAAGCGAAAAAACCTATTCTTTATAAATAATTCCTAAACAATGACTGCTATGGAAAATTGTTTCAAATGAAAGTTGTAGGAAATTGCATTCTCTATAACCTTTGTATAGAGTTGTATATACAATAATGGTGTTTTAACGGAGAAATATCGCAAAAACCGAATTGGGTTTCGAATAAACCTCAACTTCTGGTTAACCGGTATTGTCCAAAAACTAATCAGTTCTTTGTGCTCATGTTAAAGTGTTATATATGATGTTTGGTAATGATATGGCAAGTACTTCTTGAGTTAGAGCGTCCACAATCACATACATTCACACAGAGAGACATCATTCCGAAAATAGTCTAATCGTGTTCTAGGGACCTCAAAACGTGTATTTCCGTTGAAATCTCGAAGTCGATTTTTTTCGTGATCACAATACTTTCCCATTACTACGTATGGAGAAAGTAAAAACATCACACCAAACATTTGGACAATTCGGGGTCTCCTCCACTACCTGAGTACCAACATATCTGTTTAATACAAACTCTTAGACTTTAAGGTTGTAAAGTCAGAAAATTTAGGGTTTTGGGGGCTATGCCCATCATCCTCCCCCCTGGTTGTGCGTCTGAGGTACACATTCAGTGCCAAGTAGAGGGGAAAGTAAAGCCTCTGTACCTTTGTACGATACATAGCATATGCTTAATATGATATTATGGTTTCTCCAACTAAACCTATGGACTTGTCTTTAAAAGACCTTAGTGAGATCTTCCAGAGTCTGGATAATTTCATAAACTTGATTGAAGAAAAAGATCCTAATACTGAGAGGAGCTTACTGGTGCAAAGTGCTGTTCTTAAGGACGTACCTGCTACAGGGTCCTTTATGAACAAAAGAAGAAGGCTAAAATTCAACCGAAGCTGTATAAATTCTTCCAGAAGGTTGAAAGACCACAGCCAGCAGAAGCTGATTCAACATCTGCTGCAAGGACTAGCCTGTCCAATTCCCCAGTCAATAGCCAATCCAGTTCCCCGCCGAATAGCTCTTCTTCCAACTAAAATCTTCCAACTTCTCAATTAATAAACCAAGTCCAGTAAGCGCAGTTGAAAAAGATTTAAGGTATGAAAATATTTTTAATTTTATTGTTTCTTTATTCTTAAGTTATTTTGTGCTTTTTTAATAACTTTTATAATAATTTCGCTGCGATAAATAGTTGTATGTATAGATAGATGTACGCAGTCATGTTATCCAGCTTTCACTTCTACATGGTGCTGGCGCTGTATACTGTAAATTAAGAAAAAGCAAAATATCGCCGAAATGGATGGTTATACGAAAATTTGTTTCAAACAAAACTTGGAAGAAATATTATTCTCTACAACTTTGGTCTTTACAAAGATAACCAATAACGATGTTTTTAAGGAGATATTTGACAGAAACTGAAAAACCGGTTATTTATAAATAATTCCTAAACAATAACTGCTATGAAAAATTGTTTCAAATGAAAGTTGTAGAAGATTACATTCTCTATAACTTTTGTATAGAGCTGTATATACAATAATGGTGTTTTAACGGAGAAATATCGCAAAAACCGAATCGGGTTTCGAATAAACCTCGACTTCCGGTTACCCGTTACTGTCCAAAAACTAATCAGTTCTTTGGGCTCATGTTAAAGGGTTATATATGAAGTTTGGTAACGATATGTCAAGTACTTCTTGAGTTAGAGTGTCCACAATCACAAAGACAAAGACATCATTCCGAAAATAGGCTAAACGTGTTCTAGGGACCTCAAAACGTGTATTTCCGTTGAAATCTTCAGTAGATTTATTTCGTAAACACAACACTTTCCCATTACTACGTATGGAGAAAGTAAAAAGCAAAACATCTCCGAAATCTACGTAAATTCGTTTCAAACAAAACCTGGAAGATATATTATTCTCCACAACTTTGGTCCTCACGAAAATTACCAAAGACGATGTTTTGAAGGAGATATTTGACGGAAACCGAAAAACCGATTATTTATAAATAATTCCCAAACAATAACTGCTATGGAAAATTGTTTGATATAAAAAATGTTGGAAATTATCTTTTCTACATTTTTTATAATGTTCAATGTTTACAATAATGACGTATTATCGCAGAAATATCGCAAAACCTGAATCGGGTTTCGAATAACCCTCGACTTCCGGTTAACCGTTATTATCCAAATCTAATCAGTTCTTTGTGCTCATGCTAAAGTGTTATATATGACGTTTGGTAATGATATGGCAAGTACTTTTTGAGTTAGAGCGCCCACAATCACATTCACACGCACACATACACACTCAGACATCATTCCAAAAATAGTCTAAACGTGTTCTTGGGACCTCAAAACGTGTATTTCCGTTGAAATCTCGAAGTCGATTTTTTTCGTGAACACAATACTTTCCCATTACTACGTATGGAGAAAGTAAAAACTCTCAGATCGATGTGTTTCGACGACGGCATGATAGACTAGTTATGATTTGGGAAAAACGCTTCCTAAATTAAATCAAGAAGCATTTCTGTGTATAATGAGTCAACAAGGTTTTCTAAGATATTTCGATCCCGCAGATTTCGAAAATCGCTGTTGCCACCTTATATTTCTGACCGTTACCCCGGAATTCAAGATGGCGTCCATTCATAAAATCACGAGTTAATGGCTCCTTTTTGACCTATGAAGGATATTTAAGTGTTCGCGTCTCTTTTTTCTAGAGCGAAAAACACAATGAAACATGTCCCAGTCAACTTTGATAGCAGGAAATGTCATAAATTCAATAAATATCGCTCTATAGTGCTATCAAAACAAAAAAATCAAGATTTTCCATACTTAAGTTTTCCGGCAATGTGTGTCACGTATCATTTTGATTACATCATAATAATAAATGACTCGGCAGAAGCGTCACATACAGGTGGTAAGATTGTGCTGTTGAACGCATCGTTACCGTTCATCTACGGACACGTTTAAAACTATGCGGAAACAGTAGAGTGCACGCTTACGTGCTATGATAAATACAAAATATAAGTCGGTCGGTCGGTGTGTGATGAAATAAGGCTAAGCACCAATTGTAAGGATATTCAGGCCCTTGTATCCTACTTCCAAAGTCATACATCACAACGTCTCGTTCAGGATTACGCTGAAACCAAATCTGAACATGATGAAAATTTTGCATTTTGGTGGTCTTACGTACGCATGATTTCCGTTTTGCTTATGTTCACAAGAGCAATAAGAGAAGGCAATTGGGACCTGTACTTGTGCGCATTAACAAGGATGGTCCCCTTCATAGCGAGATATGACCACACTAATTATTTTAAATCGCTGGCTGTGTTTGTGTCAGAAATGCACCAAATACCGGAGGAGGTCGAAGTTAGGTTCAAGGAAGGTGACTTTGGAGTACAAAGATCTCACAACAAGTTTGCGCAGGTCGATGCAGACCACGCTCAAAAATGGATTGTGGATGTTTGCAAGGATACTGGAGGCTTGATAGGAATAACACAAAACGAATCTAGTCTTTAGAGATGGTCTTTGTCATTCTATTGGAGAAGTGAAATCTCCCTGAAGACGTACAGAATGTATGGGCTGGAAAACAAACTATCACCCACCGCTGAAGCTCCACCCGTCCGACTGAAGAGGGACAGTGCAGACGAGGGTGTCATTCTCTCTGTAATGACACAATTTAACGCGTGCTCTGGAAATGGATGCTTAACGCAAATACACAATGTGGCCACGAAGGATATTGCCACACGTGCAATATGCACGTCTCTCTTGAACGCTGAGAAACTGGGGTTGAAGCATGTGAAAGAATTTCTTCAACAAAGATTTGTGGCGTCATCGACAAGCGGAAAACCACAGATAAGTTTCCACCAAAGTCTCCGAAAAAACAATGCCCTGACATTTGAAGGTTTGTACGAAATCAAAACGCCAAATTCTTCTGGTAAGGTAATGCAGGCTGACAGAAATGTCCTCAAGCGTGTCATAATGGCATTCGACGCAGGCAGATCCATCGATCTTCAAGCAATACTAAAGCATGAGTTGCTCCAGGTGCCCATTTCCTTAGCCGAAATGAACGGTGCACTGAAGTCCGGTGATAAAGCCTTCCTCATGAATTTGCTGATAACTGATCTCCTAAGTCCACCTTCTCTTGAATGTTTGCCCGATTCCGCTGATTCACATTTCATCATTGACGGGCATGCGATAGTCGTTGCGCTGAGAAAGCCAACACAGGCAAATATCTTTAGAGAGTACGCTGACATATTTGTTGCACGAGTGTATCAAGTTGAATCAAATTATGACAGGATCAATCTCATTTTCGACGAAGGTTTGCACTAGAGAGAAACGGAACCAAAATACAAGACCCATACGACGCATCATTGCCAATAGAGACGTTCCGCTTTCCAAAAACTGGGGAAACTTCTTGGCACTCCCTGAAAACAAGTCAGATCTTGCTAATTTCCTTTCTATGCAGTTGACTGCACACGCTCGTAGTGGTATTGATCTCGTCGTTGCCGGTGGATTCCAGGATGAGATGAAGGTAGTGTCGAGTAATCCAGCCATAGACGTCTCTCCTCTGATGGCCTCACATGAAGAGGCAGAAATCAGGATAGTCTTGCAAGCTGTTCACAG
Source organism: Uropetala carovei (assembly GCA_036926305.1). Taxonomy (NCBI): domain Eukaryota; kingdom Metazoa; phylum Arthropoda; class Insecta; order Odonata; family Petaluridae; genus Uropetala; species Uropetala carovei. The sequence continues at coordinate 8,409,125 of JAXCHB010000084.1, read as the reverse complement.
TAATGCTCGTCGAATAGTCGTATCTGCGAGAGACATTGACGTATTTTGTCTTCTGGTGCACCACTTCAGTTGAATGAAATGCTCCGAGTTGTGGATGAAGGCCAGTACGTCAAAGGAGAGGAAATACGTTCCTATCCACACTGTGTGCGGAAAATCACCTCTCATCCAAAAAGCAAATCTACTTGCTATCCATCGAATAACTGGATGCGACACCACCTCCTTCTTGGCCACCATTACTAAAGGGGCAGCCTGGAAAATCTATGAGACAACCGCTGATCTGCTCAGCGAGCTGGGCAAAGTACCACTGTCAGAGGATGCCATGGAAGCAGCAGAGGAGTTTGTTACACGCTTGCATAAAGTAAATTTTCGCCATAGTGTTTTTTTCTAACATCAAGCACCTATCATAACTTGTAACTGAGTTTATCATTTCCTTTCAGGTTGATATCAGCATAAAGCAAACTGACTGTGCGAGGATTACCCTTTTCGGAAAGAAAAGGAAGCCCGAAGCGCTACCACCTACTAGTGACACTGTGCAGGTCCACATTAAACGCAGACACCTGCAAAGCGTTGTGTGGGAAAATGCACACTTCAAGGATCCTGTGTGTCCTGATCCAACGACCTGTGGATACAAATTTGAGGACGACCAATTGGTTCCCATCTTGCAATCTTTGGAACCAATCCCAAAAGCTTCTCTGGATATTGTTCAGTGCAGGTGCAAAACCGGGTGTGGTACTAGGCAGTGTAAATGTAGGGAAGGCCAACTACCTTGCACCAATATGAGCTAGTGTGGCGCGCAATGTATCAATGGTAAAGATTCATTGGAATAAGAACTTTGCAAAAGAAATAATGTTTTTAAGATTGAGCTATTACCTCTATATTGTTAATACTTATTAATTCATGACAACTCTACGCACAAACAGTGAAAAGTATTGTAACGAATTTAACGCCCTGGATGGTATTAAGTCTACTAGAATTTTGCAGCGAAACTACTCTCTGCATTCAGTCCTTCCTACGCCAATAATTGACAGCGATAGGTAAACACTCGAAGTACGTGAACTCGCAGTCCTTTCGTATCGTAATGAGTCATAATTAAAATAATACGTGACAGACATGGCCGGAAAACTTACGTATGGAAAATCCTAATTTTTTTGTTTTGACAGCACTATAAAGCGATATTTATTAAATTTATGGCATTTCCTGCTATCGAACATGACTGGGACATATTTCGTTGTGTTTTTTGCTCTAGAAAACATAGACGCGAACACTTAAATATCCTTCATAGGTCGAAAAGAGCCAGTAACGCGTGATTTTCTGAATGGACGCCATCTTGAATTCCGGGGTAACGGTCAGAAATACAAGGTGGCAACAGCGATTTTCGTAATCAGCGGGGTCGAAATATCTTAGAAAACCTTGTTGACACATTTTACACAGAAATGCTCCTTGAAAGTAAATATCGGTGACTATGAAGCAACCTTGAGAAATGGAGGAGTTGTAGAAATGTGGAATAAGACGCCAAAGGTTCTGAAGGCGAAAACGAATTGGTAGTCAGTTTTTAAAGAATATCGAAATATACGTATATTTATAAGATTTACAAAATGACTTCACCGCACATACTTTATCGCCCGTAACTCGAATTTTCCATAATTCAAACTCAATTTTAACGGCGATAAATGTCTGTTTTGATGTTATTATTCTATAACTTTATTTTTCATAAATCGAAAAAGATAACATTTCCCAATTACATTTTTACTTTCTCCATACGTAGTAATGGGAAAGTATTGTGTTCACGAAAAAAATCGACTTTGAGATTTCAACGGAAATACACATTTTGAGGTCCCTAGAACACGTTAAGACTATTTTCGGAATGATGTCTGTGTGTGTGTTTGCGTGTGTGTATGTGACTGTGGGCGCTCTAACTGAAAAAGTACTTGCCATATCCTTACCAAACTTCATATATAACACTTTAGCATGAGCACAAAGAACTGATTAGTTTTTGGACATAACGGTTAACCGGAAGTCGAGGTTTATTCGAAACCAGATTCGGTTTTTGCGATATTTCTCCGTTAAAACATCATCATTGTATATACAATTTTATACAAAAGTTATAGAGAATGTAATTTCCTATAACTTTCATTTGAAACAATTTTCCATAGCAGTTATTGTTTAGGAGTTATTTATAAATAACCGGTTTATCAGTTTCCGTCAAATATCTCCTTAAAAACATCGTCATTGGTAATCTTCGTGAGGACCAAAGTTGTAGAGAATAATATTTCTTCCAAGTTTTGATTGACACAAATTTTCGTAGAACCATCCATTTCGGAGATATTTCGCTTTTTCTTAATACCAGTATACAGCGCCAGCACCATGTAGCGGTGAATTCTATAAACATTCAAAATATACGTAATTTATGGCAACAAGGACGACTGTATTCTTTTACGATACGAAATGATAACTTTGCCTCATAATGCTATTCATAATAATTTAAATATCTATACCCCAAATATAGAGAAAGTCATGTGTTGGGCACATCAGATTTTTTAACCTTACCGTTCTAGTTCCTCAGCAGATGTTATCGCCCGACTGTCGGACTAACGAATGTAACTCGATTTCTAAGGATATGTTAATTTGCAATGTTACATTTACCTCAAATATCATATAATATTTTCCTCAAAATAAGCGAAAGCATGAAGGAAAGCGATTGGATCGCCGAAGAATGTAGTTTTTTTCAGGAAAACTTTCACTTGTTGCTCTCCCTCTCTCTCTCTCAGGATGTTATAATGCTCATGCGACAATGTATGAATCTTCAATGACGTTACAACAATGTATCGCATATACTATGTTCTCGATGGCTTGTGGAATCTAACGTTGAGTACGAGGTGATCTTATTGTCGTCAAGGTATGTATGCATACAAAAAGATTCATTGTACCGACTTATAGAGGAACGTATTTAGAAAAAATCGCAATGTGAGTACAAAATCAAGAATTCTTTTTCACGCCACGTATTTGTTTTCTTAAATAGATATTGATTATCGATGGAATTTTCCACTGAACATATCAGAAGTCAATATATTTCTTATAATAAAAAAATACGGCACAAAGGGCGTCCCGTATTGATTTCACACGGGATACAGGACATCGGAGGAAAAATTGGCCGAAAAACGGAAATTGTGGTCACCCTACAAGAACCTAACCCCTTATTTCCTATTAACTAAATGCTTCATATAACGCGATTTCACAAGGAACGCAACTACAGCGTTATGTGAGGTTTTACTGTGTATATCTATAATATATAGATGCTTCTTACACATGATATATATATCATATATACAGGGTGAGTCTTAATTACATACCTTAAATATAAGCATCGTGTTGTACACCTACAGACAAGCAAAAAGGTTCATATAAACATATGGTCGCAACCGCTTAGTTAGCGAGGTATGGCAACAGGAAGCACGGGGAAAGGAAAGTAGACAAATAACGTAGTTTTGGCTCAAAAGTTTATATGCTCTGAACAGAATGACATCTGGTCAGTTACAAATGGTTTACAAAAGATGTTCAAACTGTCCACCATTACAGTCAGTGCACAACTGAGCCCTGTTGCGCCAAGAATTCCTTGCCCGCTGGAAGACGTCAGGCATTTCGCGTATTGTCGTCCCAGCAGCTTCAATGACATTCCATAGCTCGTCACGCGTATTACATCGTTAGGCGTAAACGATGCTCTATAGATGGCCCCACAAGTAAAAGTTGGCAGGAGTGAGATCGGGTGATCGCGGAGGCTACACAACTGGTCCATTTCATCCTATCCATCGACCTGGGTAGTGACTGTCCGAATACCGCTTGACATCAGGCAATACCCACATTGTCTGACGCGTTCCCAAGGGTATGTCATCTAGTAGGAGCGGTAATTGTAGAGATAGAAACTGTAAATAGGAGGACCCTGACAGTCGAGGCGGTAGCTCATAAGGACATAGGAGGAGATTGCCAAGTATTCCAGCCCAAACATTAATTGCAAACTGCTGTTGGAATCGTGTTTCCTGAAATGTGTGTGGATTTTCATCAGCCCATGTGTGCTGGTTACGACTATTAAAAATCCCATTCCTTGTGAAGCATGCTTCATCCATCACCAAAACTTGGCTGAGAAAGTTCAGATATGCTGCATATTGCTTCAGTAGCCATTCGCAGAATGCTCTTCGATGCTCATAATCCAGCGGCGGTAGCAGAACTTGAACACGCTGTACATGGAATGGATGCAACAACTGATCATGCAACACCCTCACCACTGTTCGCTGGGAAATCTGGTGACGAGCAGCCAACCGCCTGGTACTAGTAACAGCAGGGGACCGTTCAACGGAATGCAGAACATCCTCTTCCACATCGGCGCTCCTGCGACTTCGTGGTCTACCAGCGTTTGTCATAATGGGCCACATACGACCTGTTTCTCTCAGACGATGTTCCAGAGAAATGAATGTCCTGCGATTTGGATGCCGTCGTTGCGGATACCCTTCGGCGTAAAGACGTGCAGAGACTGCACTATTCCGCTTTGCTTCTCGGTACAGAAGTACCATATCTGTTAATTCGTCTAATGAATAGTCCGCATTATGCGCCATTCTTCAATACGTAACGTGCCTCCCAGAACAGTAACCCTGTGTGACTGAATGATTGCTTTCTCCGTGTCACGGCACTGCCTCGCTGTTGCTATTGTTGCCAATGTTGCTATTGTTGCCATTGTTGCCGACAAAGCACGAGAGGGGAAGGGAAAGGATTGGAAGGAGAAACGATCGAGTTTTTTTTTATAATATTGCCATATCTCGCTAAATAAGCGGTTGCGACCATATGTTTATGTGAACTTTTTTGCTTGTCTGTAGGTGTAGAACACGATGCTTATATTTAAGGTATGTAATTAAGACTCACCCTGTATATATATATATATTTGTATATCCTCCTCTGTAAGAAGAGTGCTTATAGAATGATAAAAAAAATTTCACAATAGTTTTATATTGTGGCTATTATAATTATTAAACAAATATAAACAATGAAATTCATAGAAATGCACTCCTAGAGGTGTTATATTGACGAAATTTTGCATAACTGTGAGGTTTTTGTAGGAAATGCTAAAAACCAATAAATATTTTATAATTGTAAATTTTAGGGGTTGTTCAGACTTCAATATTTTCAAAATAGAGAAACACATAATTCGGAGCCAAGTTGCGAACTTATGCATTGAAAACTACTTTTCGTTTTCTATTTTTACTTTAAGGTAAGAGAAAATGCAAGCACAATTCACTAGTATCCTATATCCTCTGTAAGAAGATTCGATACAGAATGATATACATATAAATAGATAAATATATATAAATAGATAAATATATATATATATATATATTTTGGGCAACTAGGTGTTGAAGGAAACCCAGTGAACACTTACCGGAAGTAGAGCCGCTGTGGTGTTGGAGAGACACATTTGTAGAGGTTAGAGCTTTCGGGATGATCCCTTCGTCAGCACAAGAGAGACACAACTGATATGGCAGTGACACTGGGGTGAAGGTGTGGGGGTGGAAGGGAAGGGAGCGTGGAAAGGTCGGGGATTGGAGGATGTAGAAGGGGGAGGGGGGAGAGGGGAAAGAGAGGGTAGAAAGAAGGAAATATTAACGGATATTGAGGCCGGGAGGAGAGAAAGAGTTTAAGATTTGGATATGGGCCAGTTCCCATTGACGGAGTTGGGGGGCGGAAGCGTCGTCCGGGAGGGCGCGGATGTCCCTCACCGTGAAACAAACATTAAAACTGAGATTGTGGTTATTCGCATGCACGGCCACGGGTAGCTGTCGTTTAAGACTAACGCCGTTGCGATGGCCGTTCATGCGAATGTTGAGGGAATTGCTGGTGAGTCCGACGTAAAAGGCGGGGCATTGGGTGCAGGTTAGTAGGTAGATGACGGTGCGGGTGATACAGTTGGTAGGGGATGTTATGGGGTAGGTGATGTTGGTGGTGGGGTTTGAGAATGAGTTGGAGGGTGGGTTTATAGGGCATGTTTGGCATCGTGGTCTGCGGCAGGGGTGGGACCCTGCAGGGTGCAGAGGAGTGGGTGATGAGGGTTCTTTTCTCCACAAGATGTTGGCAAGGTTGGGAGGTCTGCGGAAGGAGAGGATTGGGGGTGTGGGGAAGGAGACCTGGTTGGGGGAGGAAGTGAGGATTGGGTGGGCTGCCTTTAGGATGCTTTTTAGGGTATCGTGGATGCCAGGATAGAAGGTGGTGATTAGGGTGAGTTGGGTGGGAAGAGAGGCACTGTAAAAAAGATTGGAGTCGGGTCCATGTGTCCAAAGAAGGAAAATGTCGTCGATATACCTCAGCCACGGGAGTGGTCTGGGGTGTATGCTGAGGAAACGTTCCTCCCATTCACCTAGGAAGACATTGGCGTATGAGGGCGCCATGCGAGTGCCAATCGCCGTACCTTTTATTTGTAGGTATTGGCGCCCTCCGAAGGTAAAGTTGTTGTTGTAGAGCACCATTTTCGCCAGCTTCGTTAGGAAGTGGGAGGAGGGTCTTGCGTCAGGTGGTCTCGAGTCAAGGGATTTTTTCAGGGCGGACAGTCCATCGTGGTGGGGGATGTTAGTATAAAGGGAGCAGACGTCTAATGTTGTCATGATTGTGTTAGGTGAGAGGGGAGAGATTTTAGGCGTTGAAGGAAGTGGTTCGTATCTTGGAGGAAAGATGGGATTTTACGAACGAGGGGTTGTAGGTGGGAGTCGACAAAGGCAGAGATGCGTTCCTTGGGAGAGTTGTAGCTGGCAACTATGGGACGGCCGGGGATATTAGGTTTGTGGATTTTTGGAAGAAGGTAGAAGGTAGGGGTGCTGGGTTTGTTGGGAATCATAACGGAGATGGTGGAGTCGGGAAGGCCTTCTTGTTTTCCAACGGATCCCAGATAAGTGGCCATTTCAGAGGAATGACGGTCGGTTGTGTCGGAGGGGAGAGAGCGGTAGAAGGTTTGGTCGGATAGTTGGCGGAGGGCTTCGTCGTTGTAATGGGAGCGGTCCATTACTACCGTGGTCGTCCCTTTGTCCGCGGGGAGAATTACAACGTCTTGGTTCCGTTAAAGCGTCGAGATAGCGTTTCTGCTTTCGTCAGATTGTCATGGTGGTCGAGGAAGTCGGGAAAATCGGGCTGGGCGACTCTGTGTGTGAGGTAATTGGAATATTGCACGACGGGGTGGTGTAGAGGGAGAGAGGGTGGGATATATTGAGAGGGGGGTTTAAAGGCAGAAAGATATTGTGGGAGTGCGACTGGGGTAGAAGAGAGGTTGGTTTTGGGTGGGGCGACCTTGAGGCGAAGTAGGCGGATAAAAGCTTGTATGTCGGCGAGCAGGGAAATGTGGTCAAATTTGGTGGTAGGGCAGAAGGAAAGGCCGCGCGAAAGAAGTGCGTTCTCGGCAGGGGTGAGTATGTGGGATGAGAGGTTCAGGACGTCATCTGGCTGGGAGGAGTTTCGGGTGCTTGAGGAGGTGGGGGTTTGCCGGGAAAGGGTTTTCTGCTGTTGGCGGTTTGAAACAAAGGGGGGCCTGTTGGGGGTGTGCAGTGGGGGTGGGGTTGGGATTGCCAAGAGGTTCGCTAGGCACGGTCTTTGGGCGAGGAGGGGCGGGGGAGGTGCGTTGAACTCACCGGCTGGGATGAAGGGGAGGGGTAACCCTAGTTGGAGGTGGCGGGTGCAAAGAAGTGAAAGTTTACGGAGAAGTCTATTGCGGTTGGCTGTGAGTTCTTCTGCAGCTTTTTGGAATATGGAGTCGAGGTTGTGTTTGAAAATTGAGGAGTTACTTAGTAAATGAATTATGCAGATGCATTTATGGAAGTGAGTATTGGAGAGCGAATGGTAGTGGCGTAAAACTGATTGGACTACATTAAGGGACATACGGTGATTGGTGAGGGCTAAAGATGATCGGATGGTGGGAGGAAGGCCCGATAGGGGGATTCTTACAGTAAGGCCTTTAGGAGGGAGGCCTAATTCCAAGCAGGAATTGAGGAATTCCATTTGGCAGGTGAGGGAAATATGTTTTCGGAGATGATAGCGGAAACTGTGGATATTTGCCATGGCGGAAGGACAAGATTAAAGAAGAAAGGCGATAGGAAGGTTGTTAAAAGAGAGATGACATATAAGGAAAGGTAAGGTAGGATAAAATGGTATAAATACTACGGAAGAGTAAAGGTAAGTAAGGATATTTTGGGCAACTAGGTGTTGAAGGAAACCCAGTGAACACTTACCGGAAGTAGAGCCGCTGGGGTGTTGGAGAGACACATTTGTAGAGGTTAGAGCTTTCGGGATGATCCCTTCGTCAGCACAAGGTGTGGGGGTGGAAGGGAAGGGAGCGTGGAAAGGTCGGGGATTGGAGGATGTAGAAGGGGGAGGGGGGAGAGGGTAAAGAGAGGGTGGAAAGAAGGAAATATTAACGGATATTGAGGCCGGGAGGAGAGAAAGAGTTTAAGATTTGGATATGGGCCAGTTCCCATTGACGGAGTTAGGGCGCAAGCGTCGTCCGGGAGGGCCACCCGCACCGTCATCTACCTACTAACCTGCATCCAATGCCCCGCCTTTTACGTCGGACTCACTAGCAATTCCCTCAACATTCGCATGAACGGCCATCGCAACAGCGTTAGTCTTAAACGACAGCTACCCGTGGCCGTGCATGCTAATAACCACAATCTCAGTTTCAATGTTTGTTTCACGGTGAGGGCAATTACTTACAAATGTGCTACAATGCTGAAATTTTTTCTAATGGTAGATCTTACCAAGGAACGAAAACGGGATTATAGAAATTTGAAAATGTTTATTGATTGAGGCGTAAAAAATTCACAAATGTTAAAAAAATTTACTAATGTTTATGCCCTTTTATTAGAGCTATGGAGCTAAATATTTTGAGAAATAACGGAATGCTGTTCCAGCGGTAAATAATATTGAAAAATATAATAAAGTTTATTATTGTGGCTGTTAAAAATTCATCAATTTTTAAACAATTAATTTTATATAACTACACATTCAGAGGTGCTACATCGATGAAATTTTTCAGAAATATGAGGTATTAGTATAAAATGATGAAAACCTATAGAAGTTTTACAAATATAAATTTTAGAGGTAGTTTTTAATCCAATATTGTACATAATGTAAAACATTGATCGGCACAGAGGTGCAAACTTTTGCATTTAATAATTATCTGTCTACTCTACTCTTTATATTATGATTGCAGAATGCAAGCACACATTAACTAGTATATATATATATATAGTAGTTAATGTGTGCTTGCATTCTGCAAGCATTTTTGAATTTTAGCATTTTTACAAATTCAAATTATTCCCAATCGATGTTGTAAAGAATCATATAACCGTGTCAAAGTTGGAGTTTGCAGCTCATTTAGAAGTGCCTTATAATTTTAATCCTCTAATGGGGCAATAATGGAGCAAGAGAGCCTCCAACAATATGAATTTTTACACATTAACTACTATATATCTATAATATAAAGACGCTCCTTACACATGATATATATATATATTATATATATATTGTTTTTAATCCAATAATCCAATTATCTGTCATTATGAGGCACTTCCAGATGTGCTGGAAACTTGAAATTTGGTAGGATTATAGGTTTTTAGTCACAAACAAAGGAAAAAATCCGAAACTGTTGAAATTCCTATTTTGAAGGGCCATTTTGGCCCCTTTTTGCCTCATTTTTTGCCCATAAGAAAGGATGTAAATTGGTGCAGAGGTTTTTATATTAGCATTTTAGATTACTTCCCGTCAAGATACGAACGCGAGACTTAAACTGTCGGATAGGATATAAATTGCAGTTTCTTATTTTTGAAGACAGAATTCAAATCCGACTAGAATTAGCATAAATTTATAGTTGTTATCGCAAAACAGTGGTAATTTTTCTGGGTCTAACAATAGGTTTCCTTGGTAACAAGCTCTATCCTTTCATATGGGTAAGCTTTTAATGGGAATCAGAGGCTTATATTTTAATGCCATTAATGTTAAACTATGACAAATGAAGGAAATCCAATATTGTAATAATCCCCATTTTTGTGGTTCTTTTGCCCCAGTATTGCTCCGTACGAGAACAAAAAAGGTTAGGCAGCTCAATATGAGCTACAGACCTGAAATTTTGCACCATCATAGAGAGTTCATTCTAACCGAAGATAAAATAAAAAAATAGCAGAAATTCAAATTTTTAGGTGCGGTTTTGCCCCATTTCTACCCTATACGAATGTGAACATTATAAGGCACTTCGTAATGAGATACAAACTTGAAATTTGTCAGAACTATGGGTTTTTAGTTACCACAGAAGGAATAAATCCGATATTGTAAAAATTCGTAACGTTATGGCTGTTTTGCCCCATTATTGCCCCATACGAGGAATAAAATTATAAGACACTTCTAAATGGTCCACAAACTTGAAATTTGACACGCATACATGATTTTTTTTAAAGTAGACAGGGTATAATTCGAAATTGTAAAAATCCTACAATTTGAAAATGCTTCTTCATTATATATTGATGGACCTTACTTAGAATATAGAGGGCATACAAATTTCCAGTGCAAACTATAATAGTTTGAGCTGAAATTTAATACATAATTGAATCAAAAAAAATAATCAGAGGAAAAATTGCAACAATATGTATTTTGTTGGCCGTTATAAATTACAAACTATTTACTAACTTTTCATGGTTTAGATATTTCTAAATGAGCTATGAAGCTGAAATTTTTTCCATTGGTAGAATTTGCCATATAATGAAAACGGGATTATAGAAATTTGTAAATTTTTATTCGTTCGACCGTAATAATCTCTTAAATATTAAATAAATTCAATAAAGTTTATGTACATTCTGAAGAGCAAAGATAGCTGAAAATTTTAAGAAAGTTAGGGAATAATGTTCCGGTGACAATTAACATTGAAAATTTTGTTACGTATTGTGGCCGTTAAAAACTCAAAAATTTAAAAAAATTAAATTTATATAAATGCACTCCTAGAGATGCTACATCAATGAAATTTGGCATAAATGTGTGGTATTCGTAACAAATGTTAAAAACCTATGAATGTTTTATAATTATTAATTAAGGGGCTGTTTTTACCTAAAATTTTTCAATAAGGAAAACACGTAAAGCGGTGAAGAGGTTCAAACTTTTGCGTCAAAAAATTATTTTTCCGATACTAATGCTTGCAGAATGCAAGCACACATTAACTAGTATATATATATATATATATATACTAGTTAATGTGTGCTTGCATTCTGCAAGCATTTTTGATGTTTAGCCTTTTTACAATATGAAATTATTCCCAATCAATTTTGTGCAAAATCATATATCCGTATCAAATTTCAACTTTCTAGCTCATTTAGAAGTGCATTATAATTTTACTCGTTGCATAGGACAATTATGTGGCAATACAGTTGCTAAGATTTCGAATTTTCATGGTAACGAATTTCTTCTTTCTGTTGTAACTAAAAATCCATAATTCTGCAAAATTTCATGTTTGCATCTCATTAAGAATTGCCGTATTATTTTCACACTGGTATGGGTCATAAATAGGGCAAAACCGCCCTTAAAATTTGGAATTTTCGCAGTTTTATTTTAACTTCGGTTGCAATAAAGGTTTTATAACCAGGCCAAATTTTAAGTCTTTGGGTTATATGGAGCTACCTCATCATTTCTGTAGTCGTATGGAGCAATACTGGGGCAAAAGAGCTCCAAAAATGAGGATTATTACAATATAGGATTTCCTCCATTAGGCATAGTTTAACATTAAAGGCATTAAAATATAAGCCTCTGTTTCCCATTAAAAGCTTACCCATATGAAAGCATTAAGACTGTTGCCTAGGAAGCCTATTGTTAGACCCAGAAAAATTACCACTTTTTTGCGATAAAAACTATAAATTTACGCTAATTCTACTCGGATTTGAATTCTGTCTTCAAAAATAAGAAACTACAATTTATATCCTATCCGATAGCTTAAGCCTCGAGTTCGAATCTGATGGGAAGTAATTTTAAAATGCAAATATGAAAACCTCTGCACCAATTTACATGCTTTCTTACGGGCCAAAAATGGGGCAAAAAGGGGCCAAAATAGCCCCTCAAAATAGGAAATTCGCCAGTTTCGGATTTTTTCCTTAGGTTGTGACTAAAAACCTATAATCCTACCAAATTTGAAAATTTCTGGCACATCTGGAAGTGCCTCATAATTTTGTATCCTCCTATATATATATATCATGTGTAAGAAGCGTCTATATATTATAGAAAACTATCAGAAAAATCAAAATAATTGATAATGAAATAAAATAGTAGGATTTACTACATACGAGGTGGTTGCCTGCATTCTTCAAGCACTGAGGTTTAATGGATTAAACTTAGAAATGTTCCGTTCCGTTACCCTTACGCGTCAAGTCTGCCGCGACTTCTTCCTTTATCCAAATATGAATAAGCATAACTCGAGAACGAAGTAAGATATCAGAATGAATCTTTTATTGAAAGACGCTTTAATCCTTCTTCTAAAATTCATATGAGTCTTTGAGTCTATCTCTAATATAACGTAAATTCGATAGAGACTACTTTGTGCATTGCATCGAGGTAAATTTTTCGTCGTATAAGAGTAAATAATTTTTTATTTCCCTAACAGTGAACTTTATTCATTATTTATAGGGTTCGTTAGTGAGATAAGATATTGAGCAACCTGCAATAATTTTCTGAACAACTTGGGTGTAGCTATGTGTTCATTATCGCCACAGAAATTTTAAGAAAAATTTGTCACGGCGCGTGCCGCATTTTCGCTCGTTTCGTTTCCTTAGTAAAGTGAGGTTTGGCAATGCTGCGCTCTGTACCGCTGACCTTGAGCCTTACATTTTCATGCCGCGGAGTATAGTTAATGTGTGCTTGCATTCTGCAAGCATTTTCAAATTTTAGCATTTTTACAAATTCAAATTATTCCCAATCGATGATGCACATCATCATATAACCGTGTCAAATTTGGAGTTTGTAGCTCATTTAGAAGTGCCTTATAATTTTAATCCTCTTATGTGGCAATAATGGAGCAAAACAGCTCCTAACGTTATGAATTTTTACCCTCTCATATTTTTTCCATCTGTTGTAAGTAAAAACCCATAATTCTGACAAATTTCAAGTTTGTATCACATTAAGAAGTGCCTTATAATTATCACAGTTGCATGGGTCCGAAAAGGGGCAAAACCGCCCTTTAAAAATGAGAATTTTTGCAATTTTATAATTTCATCTTAGATAGCAATGAAATTGCTATACCCGTGCCAAATTTCAAGTCTCTGGGTCCTATGCAGTTGCATCGCCTTTTTTGTTCTCGAATGGGGCAATAATGGGGCAAAACAGTCCCAAAAATGAGGATTATATCAATATCGGATTTCCATCATTAGTTTAACATTAACAGCATTAAAATATAAGCCTCTGATTCCCATTAAAAGCTTACCCATATGAAAGGATAGAGCTTGTTACCAAGGAAACCTATTGTAAGACCCAGAAAAATTACTACTTTTTTGAGATAAAAACTATAAATTTACTTTAATTCTACTCGGATTTGCATTCCGTCTTCAAAAATAAGAGACTACAATTTATATCCTATCCGACAGTTTAAGTCTCGAGTACGTATCTTGACGGGAGGTAATTTTAAAATGCAAATATAAAAACCTCTACACCAATTTACATGTTTTCTTATGGGCAAAAAATGGGGCAAAAAGCGGCCAAAATAGCCCTTCAAAATAGTAATTTCGACAGTTTCGGATTTTTTCCTCCGGTTGTAACCAAAAACCTATAATCCTACCAAATTTCCAGTTTCTGGCACATCTGGAAGTGCCTCATAATTTTGTATCCTCATACATATATATATAATATATCATATGTAAGAAGCATCTATATATTATAGATATGAGGATACAAAATTATGAGGCACTTCCAGATGTGCCAGAAACTTGAAATTTGGTAGGATTATAGGTTTTTAGTCACAACCAAAGGAAAAAATCCGAAACTGGCAAAATTCCAATTTTCAGGGGCTATTTTGGCCCCTGTTTGCCCCATTTTTTGCCCATAAGAAAGCATGTAAATTGGTGCAGAGGTTTTTATATTTACATTTTAAAATTACTTCCCGTCAAGATACGAACTCGAGACTTAAACTGTCGGATAGGATATAAATTGTAGTTTCTAATTTTTGAAGACAGAATGCAAATCCGAGTAGAATTAGCTTAATTTTATAGTTTTTATCGCAAAAAATTGCTAATTTTTCTGGGTCTAACAATAGGTTTCCTTGGTAACAAGCTCAATCATTTCATATGGGTAAGCATTCCATGGGAATCAGAGGCTTATATTTTAATGCTGTTAATGTCAAACTACACCTAATGAGGGAAATCCGATATTGAAATAATCCTCATTTTTGGGGCTCTTTTGCCCCATTATTGCCCCATTCGAGAACAAAAAAGGCGATGCAACTGCATAGGACCCAGAGACTTGAAATTTGGCACGGTTATAGAAATTTCATTCCAACCTAAGTAGAAATTATAAAATTACAAAAATTCTCATTTTTAAAGGGCGGTTTTGCCCCTTTTCGGACCCATGCGAGAACAAAAAATGCGAGGCAGCTGCATAGGACCGAGCGACTTGAAATTTGGCGCGATTATAGAATTTTCATGGCAAACTAAGATAAAATTGTAAAATTGCAAAAATTCCTATTTTTAATGTTTGGTTTTGCCCTTTTTCGGCCCCATACGAATGTTATAATTATAAGGCACTTCTTAATGAGATACAAACTTGAAATTTGGCAGAATTATGGGTTTTTAGTTACAACAGATGGAAAAAATCTGAGAGTGTAATAATTCTTAATGTTAGGGGCTGTTTTGCTCTATTATTGCTCCATACGAGGATTAAAATTATAAGGCACTTCTAAATGAGCAACAAACTCCAAATTTGACATGGTTATATGATTATGTACAACATCGCTTGGGAGTAATTTGAATTTGTAAAAATGCTAAAATTTGAAAATGCTTGCAGAATGCAAGCACATAACAACTAGTATATATATATATATCATGTGTAAGAAGCATCTATATATTATAGATATATAGGAGGATACAAAATTATGAGACACTTCCAGATGTGCCAGAAATTTTCAAATTTGGTAGGATTATAGGTTTTTAGTCACAACCTAAGGAAAAAATCCGAAACTGGCGTATTTCCTATTTTGAGGGGCTATTTTGCCCCCTTTTTGCCCCATTTTTGGCCCGTAAGAAAGCATGTAAATTGGTGCAGAGGTTTTTATATTCGCATTTTAAAATTACTTCCCATCAAAATACGAACACGAGACTTCAACTATCGGTCAGGATATAAATTGGAGTTTCTTATTTTTGAAGGCAGAATTTAAATCGGAGAAGAATTAGCGTAAATTTATAGTTTTTATCACAAAAAAGCGGTAATTTTTCTTGCTCTAACAATAAACTTCCTAGCAACAGGCTTAATGCTTTCATATTGGTAAGCTTTTAATGGGAATCAGAGGTATATAATTTAATGCCTTTTATGTTAAACTGTGCCTAATGAAGGAATTCCGATATTGTAATAATCCCTATTTTTGGGGCTGTTTTGCCCCAGTATTGCTCCATACGAGAACAAAAATTATGAGGCAACTCCATAGGACTTAGAGACTTGAAATTTGGCCTGGTTATAAAAATTTTATTGCAACCGAAGATAAAATAAAACACTGCGAATATTCCAAATTTTAAGGGCGGTTTTGCCCTATATATGACCCATACCAGTGTGAAAATGATACGGCAATTGTTAATGAGATACAAACATGAAATTTGGCAGAATGATGAGTTTTTAATTACAACAGAAAGACGACATCCAATGCCGTTAAAATTCAAATTCTTAGGGACCGTTTTGCCAAATAATTGTCCTATGCGACGAATAAAATTATATTGCACTTCTAAATGAGATACAAAGTTGAAATTTGATACAGTTGTATGATTTTGTACAAAATTGACTGGGAATAATTTGGAACTGTAAATATGCTAAACTCTGAAAATGCTTGCAGAATGCAAGCACACATTAAGTAGTATATACAGGGCCGTGCCCAGACATTTTGCTGCCTGAGGCGAGATATAATATGGCCCCCTTCGAGAGGTGCCTGGGGCGGTTGCCTTGCCGCCTCACCCATTGGCACGGCCCTGTATATATATATATATATATATACTAGTTAATATGTGCTTGCATTCTGCAAGGGTTTTTAAAATATAGCATTTCCACAATTTCAGATTATTCTCAATTGATTTTGTTCAAAATCATATAACCTTACCAAATTTCAAGTTTGTAGCTCAGTTAGAGGTGCCTTATAATTTTAATTTTCCTATGAGGCAATAATGAGGCAAGACAGCACTTAAGATTTTGAATTTTTACAATATTGGATTTCTTCCTTCTGTTTTAACTGAAAAGGCATACTTCTTCCAGATTTCAAGCTTGTATCTCACTAATAAGTGCCTTATAATTTCATACTCGAATGGGGCAGAAATGGGGCGAAACCACTCCTAGAAAGTGAAATTTTTGCAATATTTTATTTTATCCTCGGTGGCAATGAAATTTCTATAGTCATGCAAAGTCTATATGTCCTATGTGGCTCCTTCACCTTTTCTGTTTTCGTCAGGGATATTAATGGGGCAAAACAGCCCCAAAAATGAGGGTTATATCAGTATCGGATTTCCTTTATTAGTCGTAGATTAACATTAATGGCATTAAAATATTAGCCTCTGAATCCCATTAAAAGCCTACCCATATGAAAGGATTAAGCCTGTTTTCTAGGAAACCTATTGTTGGACCCAGAAAATTACCACTTTTTTCGGTTAAAAACTTTAAATTTACGCTAGTCTACTTCAAAAATAAGAAACTACAATTTATATCCTATCCGATAGTTTAAGTGTCGAGTTCGTATCTTAACGGTAAACAATTTTACCATGCAAATATTAAAACTTCTACACCAAATCATATGTTTTCTTATGGGCCAAATATGGCGAAAAAGGGGCCTAAATAGCCCCTCAAAATTGGAATTTTGAAAGTTTTGGATTTTTTCCTTAGGTTGTGACCAAAAACCAATATTCCTACCAAATTGGTAGTTTCTAGCACATCTGAAAGTGCGTCATAATTTTGTATCCTCCTATATCTATACTATATTGATGCTTCTTACACATGATATCTATACTATATAGACGCTTCTTACACATGATATATATATATATTTATATCATCATCATCATCAGCCTTTTTCAGTCCACTGACGGATGAAGGCCTCCCCCAGACTTCCAGTTTTCCCTGTCAACTGCCTCCCTCCTCCAAGTTTGCCCCAAGAACTTAACAATCTCTCTGTCCCATCTGTCTTTCGGTCTTCTTTTTGGTCTCTTGGTGTTTCTTGGGATCCATTCGATGACACTGGACGTCCAACGCTGGCATTTCTTCTAGCAATGTTTTATATATATATATATATATATACTGGTTAGGTCCCATTTGCCCTAATCCCACTTGCCCTAATTTTTATATGCCCTAATCCCACTTGCCCTAATTTTTATATGCCCTTATTCCTACTTGCTCTAATCTCATATGCCCTAATTTCTACCTTTAGAGGTCGCGTCACGGTCCATAAGACCGAGTGTTTACATTATTTTAAACCTATACTCTTTCAGTATCATTTCAACTCTGGTTTTCTCAATTCCTTACCTAGAATTCATTGTGTACCATATAATGGGCCTGAAGGGCTCACTATGTGAGCTTTGAAAATGGATTTCAATTTATTAGTTTAACAGTCAATTATCGATATTGAAACACTTTTTGAACAAAAATATGCTTATAAATAAAAAAATGTTGTATAACAACATTTATTTTTCCCTATCTATCAAACATGGTCCAAATGGCAGTGTGCGACCCCACGCATCACAACTACCGCGCGATCTTTTAAGGGTTAAGATTTGAAGTTACAAATTTTTGAAAATCAAATAAAGAAATTAATACAAATTTTAAGTTGCTCAACCATTTATTGGCTCTATACATAGATCGTTTTGAATTACATTAATCAATTAGTGGAAGGAAGTAACCAACTGCTTGCACAAAATCCTGCAAATCAATATCCCCGTTTTGTCGATCTGTAGTTAATTTCATTAGTTTTTTGTTAATGGCCTCGTATTTACGGTTTTTACGAGGCGGAAGATTTCCAACGTTTACTAAACTTAGCATACACTTAAAATTAGTCTGCTGTTTCTTTAAGTGATTTATCATCGTCCACACATTAACGTGATGGTGCCCTATAGATTTATTTAAGGTATAATGCCATCCTTCCACATGATTTATGATACGAGGACCAAAATTAGCGTGGTGATTCCACAATAGTGGTGGAAAGCGAGAATTGGGTCCAATCCAATTTGTTTCAAAGTATTTAATAAGTTCTTCGCACTTATCATATGCTGGATGATCTGGTGATGGACCATCACGAATGATTCCTGTCCAGGCTTCCCCTTGCTCATCTAAGGAAACAAATGTCAACCCCACCATTGACTTCACTAATTTTCTAACAAGTTGCTCCTCGATGTATGCTGATTGGAGTCCCAAAGTTTGTACTTTCCGCCAAATTGCTTGGCTGAAATGAAATAAACAGCCTTTAATATCCGCATCAGGAAAAGTTTCCTTTATAGATCTGATAACTGCACACTCATAATCAACTTGAAATTTTCTTGGTTGAAACGTTGTGCCTATTTGAGATGCCTTCTGTTGAATTAACATGAACATGCGATTGTAAGTTGATTTGACTTATTTGGAAGAAGGATATAAAGAAATGGAAATTCTTGACCTCTATGCATGGCATGTAGAGTATATAGCTGATGAAACAGTCGAGGAACAACTTTAAATGTTCCATCCAAATAAATGACATTGCCAGGATTTTTGCACAGAATCTAAAGGAACTGTGCAGTTCCAAATCCAAGAATTTTTCGTCTTCTCCATCTTCGAATAGCAGAAATTCTTCATCTTCTAACTTCCTATACTCTTCTGGAATGATCAAGTCTGATAATGAATCCGGAAGTACAGGACGAGATTTAGCAGCAGCTCTATACAGCGTTGTACGTACGTTCTCATAGCTGGGCATAGCAGAAGTAATTTCTATATCTTCGGGATCCAACGTTTCGTTTAGTATTTCCTTATAAACTGAAGTTACTGAAGCTTCCGGCTGGGTCGAGATTTTCTCTTTCATCTGTTCCACCACTTTAGCTCTCATTGCTTCTTGAATATCAGGCTCATGATTATGACTGCCGCTCTTCGATTTCAGTATGACTCCATCCACCGTTTTGACGATTGTTGCGCAAGTCCTAAAAACCCATGATGACGGGCTCGACCGCATCGAAGATAAAGGACGTCCTTCTGACCTTTTGCATTATATTGGTAGATATAGCCATCGATAAAATATTCCGGCTTTGCTTTCCTGGTTTTAATAATCTCGACCGATGACATCTTAATGGACCTATTTTAAATGATAAAAAATATTACAGGACCTACTTGTCACAGTTTTAACAGTGATGGCAAACGAAAAAATAAGCGTTTCGTTAAGATTTGTTTAAGTAAAAAATATTATATCCTTTTGATATAGGCTACTTACTTGATAATTTAAAACGATGAAGAGTAAGACAGGTTCCGACGTACACTCTCCCGAATAGGACTCACTTCCAAATAACCCATAAGACACATGAGCGTATATTTCTTCGAACAAAATATTACACTCAGCAATCTCTGAAGACGACTGAGTAGGTAGGCTTGCCAGTTGTACTGATTTAGGAAGTAATGATTTTCTATTGCTTTGTTTGACATGTACTTCTTTTCAATAATTTTCATAGAAGTATCACAATGTACTTCTTTTTGTCAAAAATGGACCATTTTCTGACAAAGATGTAATACAATGTTAATTAATTAAGGTAATACAGCGCAGCTAATATCATAGATTTAATTGACTTAAATCAAATCGGTAAGACCGCAATTCGTTTATTATTTCATTAAAGTGGGATTAGGGCATGTAAAAATTAGTGCAAGTGTGATTAGGGCATACGGATTAGGGCAAATGGGGTAACGCCATATATACTAGTTAATATGTGCTTGCATTCTGCAAGCATTTTTAAAGTTTAGCATTTTTACAATTTCAAATTATTCCCAATCAATTTTGTAAAAATCATATAACCGTATCAAATTTCAACTTTGCAGGTCATTTAGAAGTGCATTATAATTTTATTCGTTGCATAGGACAATTATGTGGCAAAACATTCGCTAAGACTTTGAATTATTACGATATCGCATTTCTTCTTTCTGTTGTAACTAAAAACCCATAATTGTTCCAAACTTCATGTTTCTATCTCATTAAATATTGCCGGATATTTTTCACATTGGTGTGGAGCATAAATATGGCAAAACCAGCCTTAAAATTTGAAAATTTCACAGTATTTTGTTTCATCTTCAGTTGCCATGAAATTCTTATAATCATGCCAAATTATTACAATATCGGAATTCCTTCATTAGGCATAGTTTAACAGTAAAGGCATTAAAATATATGCCTTTGATTCCCATTAAAAGCATACCCATATGAAAGCATTAAGACTGTTGCCTAAGAAGCCTCTTGTTAGACCCAGAAAAAATACCACTTTTTTCCGATGAAAACCTTAAATTTACCCTAATTCTACTCGGATTTGAATTCTGGCTTCAAAAATAAGAAACTACAATTTATATCCTATCCGACAGTTTAAGTCTCGAGTTCGTATCTTGACGGGAAGTAATTTTAAAATGCAAATATAAAAACCTCTACACCAATTTACGTTTTCTTATGGGAGAAAAATAGGGCAAAAAGGGACCTAAATAGCTCCTCAAAATAGGAATGTCCCCAGTTTCGGATTTTTTCCTTAGGTTGTGACCAAAAACCTATAATATTACCAAATTTCAAGTTTCCAGCACATCTGGAAGTGCCTCATAATTTTGTATCCACCTATATCTATAATATAAAGGCGCTTCATACACATGATATATCTATAATATATAGATGCTTCTTACACATGATATATATATTATACTAGTTAATATGTGCTTGCATTCTGCAAGCATTTTCAAATTTTAACATTTTTACAAATTCAAATTATTCCCAAGCGAGGTTTTACATAATCATATAACCATATAAAAATTTGGAGTTTGTTGCTCATTTAGAAGTGCCTTATAATTTTATCCTCGTATGGAGCAATAATGGAGCAAAACAGCCCCTAACATTAAGAATTATTACACTCTCAGATTTTTTCCATCTGTTGTAACTAAAAACCCATAATTCTGCCAAATTTCAAGTTTGTATCTCATTAAGAAGTGCCTTATAATTATCACATTCGTATGGGGCCGAAAAAGGGCAAAACCAACCATTAAAAATAGGAATTTTTGCAATTTTATCTTAGTTTGCCATGAAAATCTATAATCGTGCCAAGTTTCAAGTCTGTAGGTCCTATGCAGCTGCCTCGCATTTTTTGTTCTTGCATGGGTCCGAAAAGGGGCAAAACCGCCCTTTGAAAATGAGAATTTTTGTAATTTTATAATTTCATCTTAGGTTGCAATGAAATTTCTATAACCTGCCAAATTTCAAGTCTCTGGGTCCTATGCAGTTGCATCGCCTTTTTTGTTCTCGAATGGGGCAATAATGGGGCAAAACAGCCCCAAAAATGAGGATTATATCAATATCGGATTTCCATCATTAGTTTAACATTAACAGCATTAAAATATAAGCCTCTGATTCCCATTAAAAGCTTACCCATATGAAAGGATAGAGCTTGTTACCAAGGAAACCTATTGTAAGACCCAGAAAAATTACTACTTTTTTGAGATAAAAACTATAAATTTACGTTAATTCTACTCGGATTTGCATTCCGTCTTCAAAAATAAGAGACTACAATTTATATCCTATCCGACAGTTTAAGTCTCGAGTTTGTATCTTGACGGGAGGTAATTTTAAAATGCAAATATAAAAACCTCTACACCAATTTACATGTTTTCTTATGGGCAAAAAATGGGGCAAAAAGCGGCCAAAATAGCCCTTCAAAATAGTAATTTCGACAGTTTCCGATTTTTTCCTCCGGTTGTAACCAAAAACCTATAATCCTACCAAATTTCCAGTTTCTGGCACATCTGGAAGTGCCTCATAATTTTGTATCCTCCTATATATATGATATATCATGTGTAAGAAGCATCTATATATTATAGATATGAGGATACAAAATTATGAGGCACTTCCAGATGTGCCAAAAACTTGAAATTTGGTAGGATTATAGGTTTTTGGTCACAACCAAAGGAAAAAATCCGAAACTGTCGAAATTACTATTTTGAAGGGCTATTTTGGCCCATTGTTGCCCCATTTTTCTCCCATAAGAAAACATGTAAATTGGTGTAGAGGTTTATATATTTGCATTTTAAAATTACTTCCCGTCAAGATACGAACTCGAGACTTAAACTGTCGGTTAGGATATCAATTGTAGTTTCTTATTTTTGAAGACGGAATGCTAATCCGAGTAGAATTAGTGTAATTTTATAGTTTTTATCGCAAAAAATTGCTAATTTTTCTGGGTCTAACAATAGGTTTCCTTGGTAACAAGCTCTATCCTTTCATATGGGTAAGCTTTTAATGGGAATCAGAGGCTTATATTTTAATGCTGTTAATGTTAAACTAATGATGGAAATCCGATATTGATATAATCCTCATTTTTGGGGCTGTTTAGCCCCATTATTGCCCCATTCGAGAACAAAAAAGGCGATGCAACTGCATAGGACCCAGAGACTTGAAATTTGGCACGGTTATAGAAATTTCATTGCAACCTAAGATGAAATTATAAAATTACAAAAATTCTCATTTTCAAAGGGCGGTTTTGCCCCTTTTCGGACCCATGCAAGAACAAAAAATGCGAGGCAGCTGCATAGGACCTACAGACTTGAAACTTGGCACGATTATAGAATTTTCATGGCAAACTAAGATAAAATTGCAAAAATTCCTATTTTTAATGGTTGGTTTTGCCCTTTTTCGGCCCCATACGAATGTGATAATTATACGGCACTTCTTAATGAGATACAAACTTGAAATTTGGCAGAATTATGGGTTATTAGTTACAACAGATGGAAAAAATCTGAGAGTGTAATAATTCTTAATGTTAGGGGCTGTTTTGCTCCATTATTGCTTCATACGAGGATTAAAATTATAAGGCACTTCTAAATGAGCAACAAACTCCAAATTTGACATGGTTATATGATTATGTACAACATCGCTTGGGAGTAATTTGAATTTGTAAAAATGCTAAAATTTGAAAATGCTTGCAGAATGCAAGCACATAACAACTAGTATATATATATATATCATATACTAGTTAATGTGTGCTTGCATTCTGCATGCGTTTTGTCTCATCCTAATATCATGAGTAGTGTAGACAGATAATTTTTAAATGCAAAGTTTGTACCTCTGCACCGATTAATGTTTTACATTATGGACAATATTGGAATAAAAACAACCCCTAAAATTTATAATTGTAAAACTTCTATAGGTTTTCATCATTTGATACAAATATCTCATATTTCTGAAAAATTTCATCAATGTAGCACCTCTAAATGTGTAGTTATATAAAATTAATTTTTTAAAAATGATGAATTTTTAACAGCCACAATAATAAACTTTATTATATTTTTTAATATTATTTACCGCTGGAGTAGCATTCCCTAATTTCTCAAAATATTCAGCTCCCTAGCTCTAATAAAAGTGCATAAATATTAGTAAATTTTTTTAAAAAATTTATGAATTTTTTACGGCCCAATAAATAAACATTTTCAAATTTCTATAATCCCGTTTTCGTTACTTGGTAAGAGCTACCGTCAGAAAGAATTTCAGCATTGTAGGACATTTATAGGTAACTAAACCATGAAACGTTTGTTTATATGTTTATAATATTTGATTGCATTATGCAAGGATTTTTAAATATTAGCATTTTTACAATTCCGAATTATTCTTAATCGATTATGTCCAAAACCATATAACCGTGTCAAATTTCAAGTTTGTATCTCATTAAGATGTGCCTTATAATGTTCACACTCATATTAGGTATAAAGGGGGCAAAACCACACCTAAAAATTTGAATTTTTGCTATTTTTAGGCGCGTTTCGCTTACAGCGTGAGCGCCTATTATCGTCGGTCGGTCCGTCCGTCCGTCCGCATGTTCGTTCTCGGCTTCTACTGAACGGATTTTTATGAAATTTGATATTAAGGACTTTCTATCAAATATAATAAGAAAATCGCACAAACGAATCACGTACGCCAATCAGGGGTACCACTTTACTGGTGACAAAAAATTAAATTTTCGTCATATCTCGTAAAGTATTGCTCATATCAAAATATTTTTCAAATAAAAGTTGTAGAACTGGTAAAGAAGAGTAGTTTCTTTCCTATACATTTTTATCGTAGAAGTAGCCTTTATTGAGAAAATCAAACAAAAACGTCTTAAATCGAGTTGAACTTAGAAAATTTCTTGCATGGTTACTTCTTTATTGTTGCTATCATAAACAATCTCGCAAACAAACGTTTAATTTCCTTACGTGTGCATGTAACAGCATGTAATACTATTAAATAGGAAGAAAATGGATGATTTATGATGTAGAGAAGGACTTTAAAACGCTATTTCCCTTACGTACAGGTATATAATTGCTTTCTAATACTCCATTGCACGAAACGCGCCCATTTGTGATACGTTGTACACTTTCCTAACTTGTTTTATTTTATCTTCGGTTGCAACAACATTTCTATAAGCGTGCTAAATTTCAAGTCTCTAGGTCATATGGAGCTGCCTCACCGTTTTTGTTCTCGTGTAGAGCAATACTGGGGCAAAACAGCCCCAAAAATGGGGATTATATCAGTATCGGATTTCCTTCATTAGTTGTAGTTTAACATTAATGGCATTAAAATATAAGCCTCTGATTCCCATTAAAAGCTTACCCATATGAAAGGATTAAGCCAGTTGCCTAGGAAGTCTACTGTTAGACCCAGAAAAATTACCACTTTTTTCCGATAATTTTGTAGCCTCCTATCTATACATATCTTTAAAGTAAGGTGTTTGTATGTACGTATGTTCTACTAAGGCTCAGAAACTACAACATGCAGAAAAAAGAGGACGGTGTCATAGATTCGGTGTACTATTTAATTATAATAAAATATTTTCGTTTGTATGGGATTTCCATTTAAAATTTTTTCGTAAATTTCTCGAATTTTTAACTCCTTACATATATATCGCAGACATATGCTCTCGCAAACTTTTTTGTGTTAAATTATCTCCTCTTTTGGAATAATTTTTTAAAAGAGGGGCTTACAGATCAAATAAGACGAATTGAAGGGAAAATCTTATTTTTCATTTTTGCTCAGCATTTGGATATACTTAGCAATCGATGTAAACAAATTACGTTTGAACTATAAACATATCGTAAACGTAGAAATAGTTGATGAAATACTCATTTAATATCTTCTGATTTGAGTGTATGTTTTTCGTTCATTATCTATGGTCTTCTATACACAGGTTAATTCTGCGAATTAACATTAGTGAACTGTTTCTTTTTCTGTAATCGTGTCATTCGCATTATACAGTGAGTCTCTTTATTATTGGGCCAACATAAAAATAATTTTCAAAACCCATATATTTTAAAAATAAATTTTAGTAGTTTTTTTGAAACTTGTTCAGCTCTTTATTGTTGGTTTCCTTACAAAAACAGGAAGGTAATTAGTAGCATTCGACTACTATGGCAACATATATAAACATGTTTATTCAAATAAACAAAAATATGATATCACAAAATTATTGGGTCAAACCGTCATTAGATACCATCGATATCCAATTCATTATCGATTAGTGTATGCTGTCAGTGCAGTATCGTGCGTTGGTCAATAAGTGCTTCTTGAAAATTTGTGTGCAATTCACAATTTTTTTATTAAAGAAAGAACTGAAATAATCTACGTGCACTTAAAATGGGACATAAAAGTGCAAACACTTCTATTAATCAGCGTCAACTGGTTATTTTCCATCATGCCAAGGGCAAAACAGAACGGGAAATTGCTGTAATGCTACAAATGCCTAGAAGTACTGTGGGTAATATTATTAGACTTTTTATAAATGAGGATCGTATAGATTCGAAGCCAAATCCTGGAAGACCAGCATTACTCAATGATCATGACAAGCGTTGGATTATGCGAAAAGTAAAAGTAAATCCTCGTTTAAGCGCCCTGAAAATTGTAACTGAATTGTCAACTTATTGCGACAAACATGTACATCCAGAAACCATCGGCGTTGCATAAAGGGAAAATGGTTACAATGGTCAAGTAGCTAGAAAGAAGCCAATCGTTAGTAACGCCAAAAAGAAAATCAGAATAGCATTTGCAGAAGAGCATTTGGATAATGGCGGAGATTCCTGGAATCAGGTAATATTTGCTGATGAAAGCAAGTTCTACTCGGATTTCAATTCTTACTTCAAAAATAAGAAACTACAATTTATATCCTATCCGACAGTTTAAGTCTCGAGTTCGTATCTTGACGGGAAGTAATTTTAAAATGCAAATATAAAAACCTCTACACCAATTTACATGTATTCTTATGGGCAAAAAATGGGGCAAAAAGGGGCCAAAATAGCCCCTCAGAATAGGAATTTTGCCAGTTTCGGATTTTTTCCTTTGGTTGTGACCAAAAACCTATAATCTTGCCAAATTTCAAGTTTCTAGCACATCTGGAAGTGCCTCATAATTTTGTATCCTCCTATATATATGATATACTAGTTGTTATGTGCTTGCATTCTGCAAGCATTTTCAAATTTTAGCATTTTTACAAATTCAAATTACTCCCAAGCGATGTTGTACATAATCATATAACCATGTCAAATTTGGAGTTTGTTGCTCATTTAGAAGTGCCTTATAATTTTAATCCTCGTATGGAGCAATAATGGAGCAAAACAGCCCCTAACATTAAGAATTATTACACTCTCAGATTTTTTCCATCTGTTGTAACTAAAAACCCATAATTCTGCCAAATTTCAAGTTTGTATCTCATTAAGAAGTGCCTTATAATTATAACATTCGTATGGGGCCGAAAAAGGGCAAAACCACACATTAAAAATAGGAATTTTTACAATTTTATCTTAGTTTGCCATGTAAATTCTATAATCGCGCAAAATTTCAAGTCTCTCGGTCCTATGCAGCTGCCTCGCATTTTTTGTTCTCGCAAGGGTCCGAAAAGGGGCAAAACCGCCCTTTAAAAATGAGAATTTTTGTAATTTTATAATTTCATCTTAGGTTGCAATGAAATTTCTATAACCGTGCCAAATTTCAAGTCTCTGGGTCCTATGCAGTTGCATCGCCTTTTTTGTTCTCGAATGGGGCAATAATGGGGCAAAACAGCCCAAAAATGAGGATTATATCAATATCGGATTCCCTTCATTAGGTGTAGTTTGACATTAACAGCATTAAAATATAAGCCTCTGATTCCCATTGAAAGCTTACCCATATGAAAGGATTGAGCTTGTTACCAAGGAAACCTATTGTTAGACCCAGAAAAATTAGCAATTCTTTGCGATAAAAACTATAAAATTAAGCTAATTCTACTCGGATTTGCATTCCGTCTTCAAAAATTAGAAACTACAATTTATATCCTATCCGACAGTTTAAGTCTCGAGTTCGTATCTTGACGGGAAGTAATTTTAAAATGTAAATATAAAAACCTCTGCACCAATTTACATGCTTTCTTATGGGCAAAAAATGGGGCAAACAGGGGCCAAAATAGCCCCTCAAAATAGGAATTTTGCCAGTTTCGGATTTTTTCCTTTGGTTGTGACTAAAAACATATAATCCTACCAAATTTCAAGTTTCTGGCACATCTGGAAGTGCCTCATAATTTTGTATCCTCATATATATATATAATATATATATCATGTGTAAGAAGCATCTATATATTATTGTCCCACATGAGGATTAAAATTATAAGGTACTTCTAAATGAGCTACAAACTCCAAATGTGCCACGGTATATATGATTATGTACAACATCGATTGGGAATAATTTGAATTTGTAAAAATGCTAAAATTTGAAAATGTTTGCAGAATGCAAGCACATATTAACTAGTATATATATATCCTATCATTCTATATCAACTCTTCCTACAGAGGATATACGATACTAGTTAATTGTGCTTGTATTCTGCAAGCATTTTCTCTCACCTTAAGGGGGCACACCAGGGTGACGGCCTGAAACGTAGGGCTATTTTTGGGAATTTTTTATAAAAAAAGTATGCATTTAAATGAATTTATGTTTAAAAAAACTAAATGTACATCATTTTGAAAACATTTTCAAATAACAAAAGTTTGATAATAATAATAATTTTAATATATATAGCCGCTGCAACTATTGCGTGTTTCAAAAAAGTTTTCCTTCGGTTGACAGAATTCCAAGGAAACCGCCCATCTGAAACCAAAACATCAGGCATATTCTTAGAATAGAATGTTAAAACTTCGACATGACGATCTCAAAAGTCAAAGTTTACTCGAAAAAAAAAATTGCCCGCGTTTGAAAAAAATACTTTCAAAATTTCAGAATAAAACTCGCTTGTTTTTATAATTAAAACAAAAATAAACATAACTTTAAAAATCCGAGATCGTCATGTAGAAAAGAATCATATTAGTTATATTTTTTCCAAATTTGAAGGCAATCGGTCAAATGGTTATTTAGAAATACTGTCAACCAGTTTTAAAAAAGTGGTTTTCAGAAAAACGCGATTAAAGTTTTACTTTCACTTCTTTAGTACATAATTCGGAATTTCTTTAATTTACCCCTACTCGGCGATTCCTGGGCCATACAGCAAATCTTCTGCAGAAAGAACAGCCTCCTCCCTTGCAATTTTTTCAGTCTACGAAGCAATCTTGCCTCGCGCTTCTCCTCCTGCGCTCGGTGCTCAGCTTGGTCGATACGGCGCGCGTCCATGGTTTGGCAATATTCATACAAATGCTCGCCGATATTGACTTGCATTGCACTTAAAACTTGTAATAAACCCATATGGTCATCATTAAACAAGATTGTTGCTAAATTGGCAGCGGTTTCCACAACTGAAACTCCAGTGAACATAGTTTTCGGTGCTATTTTCCATATGAGTGCGTTAAAACTTTCGTTGCTGTTTTGGTTGAATGCGCCTAAGCACCGTTCAAAGAGATATTTGTTGGTAAGCTCTTTATAAATTAGCTTAATAGCATCTGCAACATCTTTATGCAGTGGTTTGTGCACATATTCATGTAATTTTCCTGTCGCATTTGCCCGTTGCCATGAGCACCAGGAGTTTTCTCCTTGCGGACAAAAGTGATGTTGCGCTTGTTCATCGGTGGAGGTTGTGTGATAGTAAGCGGCCCAAATGCCGTTAGACATTTTTTGCACAGAATCCGGATTTGCACGAATGGCCTTGCCATAATAACTAGTTAATTCGTCAATTAATTTTCTGGTAAGTTTGCCCCTACCACTGATTGTGAGACCTTTTTTTCCTTTCTTGACATTGCGGAGTCTTGAGCCCATTCGCTTT
Source organism: Uropetala carovei (assembly GCA_036926305.1). Taxonomy (NCBI): domain Eukaryota; kingdom Metazoa; phylum Arthropoda; class Insecta; order Odonata; family Petaluridae; genus Uropetala; species Uropetala carovei. The sequence continues at coordinate 8,379,471 of JAXCHB010000084.1, read as the reverse complement.
TCAACACGATTAACGCATTCCTTTTTTTTTATTGTTACTGAATCCCCATACGGCTTAGAATCAACAACTCCCTTGTAAGTTTTGGTGTCGCTGTCTCCTATGTAGTTTACGTATTTTGCGTCGTGTATTTCTCCGGATCTGCGAAACATAGCGCGAATGCCGTTCACTTCCATTTTTCCCGCCGAACCCTCGTGATTAGCATTACATTCGTTGACATGGTTTTCTTCCCATTCTTTCAATTCTTCTGTATCCTTTTTTTCTCCCAGTATTCGCAAGCCTTGCAATACGCTGATGTAAAAAAAATATCAAGAATTTTCCTCGTATAATAACCAATAAGTGATTGAACACCGTATAAGGAATTAAATCCTCGTTCTTGCCATGTCCCGTCTCCTGACACGGTAAGTTCCACAGATTCTTCACGTCCTGTAGCTTGCATCATCAATGTTTTTTCTTCTTCACCAGTTTTTTTCGTCGAACATTGTTGGACAGCATCCGAGGTAGTTTTCATACTTTGTACGATAATTTGATATAAAGATTGAAAAATAAGGCGCGGCATTTAATTTAATGATACCCCCAATAATCGCATAGCAAAAACAAATCGTCGGTTTATTTCGTATGCATTATTGATAAGCGGGCACGAGTCCATTGTTTTTGATTCGCATGATGCACAATTCACCACAACTTTGCCCCTAGTCCCCGTATACTTCTTTCTGTAAAATTTATGTCACTTCCACAAACCTAGCACCCCACACACTGGCTGATCGCATCAAAAACAGTAACGAAATTCAAAATTCCATACCCGATATTTTGTTTAATATCCACGTTAATCTCTGCGCCACAAGGACACAACGCCGATGGGCTCCGGAGGGCGTAAACACTTGAGGAAACCCTACGCACCGGCTGAACTGCGAGCGACGCGCACGTCTCTCGAAAAAATTCCATAACTTCGTCAATTTCAGGAATTTTGGCATATAACAGGTCGGAAAATATTCGTGAAAGTCTATAGTTTAAAAATAAAAATAAAAAAAAAATTCGATTTTTTCGAAGGTTCACCCTGGTGTGCCCCCTTAAAGGAAAAATAAAAGCCGAAAAATAATTTTCAACACTTAAGGTTGCATCTCGGCTCCGAATTACGTGTTCTTCTGTTTTTAAAATATTGGGGTAAAACAACCCCTAAAATTCATAATTATAAAAAATTTATAGGTTTTTATCATTTGTTACGAATACCCCACATTTATGCGAAATTTCATCAATGCAGCACCTCTAAGAGTGCATTTATATGAATTTCATTGTTTAAACTTTTGTAATTTTTAACAGCCACAGCAATAAATATTTCTAAAATTTTCAATGTTATTTACCACCGGAACATTATTTCCTAACTCTGTTAAAATTTTCAGATTGCTGGATCTACAGAAAGTATATAAACATTAGTCAATTTGTTAAACATTAGAGAATTTATTATGGCCGAACGAATAAAAATTTTCAAATTTCTATATTGCCGTTTTCATTATTTGGCGAATTCTACAGGTAGAAAAAATTTCAGCTTGATTGCGCATTTAGAAATACCTAAACCATGAAATGTTAGTAAAATAGTTTATAATTTTTAGCGGCCAAAATAATGCACATTGTCGCAATTTTCCAATTTTTCCTCCGATGATACTCCCGCTCCCCTACTTCGACAGTGGGAGTTAGCCTACATCTTTCTCCCTGACTCTTCCTCCCCCCCTGGTCTTAACCTCCGATAACCCTATTGGCCGTCCCTCCTACCCGTCTCCTCCTTTCCCCGAACTTCTCTCATTACCCCTCTCCCCCTCCCCATATCCCCCCCAGTGTGTCACTTTAAACAGTATGTTTCTCTGTCGCTGAAGAAGGGCGTCAGCCCAAAAGCTCCATTTTTGTGTAGTTTTTGTGTTTTTTGTGTTTTTCCTGTCCTCAGCACCCCCAGCGGCTTTTCAATCTAGGTAAGTGTCCACTGGGTTTCCTCCAACACCTTGTTTGGACCTTATTATTACCTTTCCTTTTCCTTAAGCATATATATATATATATATATATATATTTACATCAATACCCTTCAAGCTGCCAGAAGCGTTTGGCAGGGGGTGTCACAACACCATGTGAACTCTAACTAATTCCTCTGTTGGATTGTCTTATCGCCTCTGGGAAAAAGGATCTGTAGTATTTCTCTGTTCTAGCAATTGTTTCGACATATGTTCTCCTGTACTCTGATCTAACATTACATTCACTAACACCGATGGGAACGACTATGCCGCGTACGTCTTCAACGAATTCGGAGCTTTCGAATTTTTCAAATAGTTTCCTTTTGTATTCTATTCTTCTACTCTTCAACGTCTGCCATTTCAGATCTCTCAATAACTCTGATACACTCGCATCATACCGATATTCTCCTTTTACAAATCTAGCCGCTCTACGCTGAACCATTTCGAGCTCTCTAGTTAGGACCTCCTCGAAAGACGGCGCAACATTATTCCACGATGGGTCGTATTAGGGTAAAGTATGCGATTTCCTTCACGTTCGAGGGGCATCTCCGCAGGACTCTAGAGGAAAGCCCTTAAATTCTGTTTGCCGATGCTATAACGGTTCTGATATGCTCTCTACTAGACAAATTGCTACTGAGAGTTACTCCTAGGTATTTGTAGCTATTGACGTATTTTAGCTTTAGTTCAGATATTTGGTACGGATAAAGGTTGAAATTCGTTGAGCGCGTGAAGTTCATTGTGGGGCATTTCTTTATATTCAGGTCGAGTTGTCAATCTTTACACCATTTTGTAATAGCCTGAAGGTCCCTTTGCAAATTCTCCTGGTCATGTATTGTGTTGATTTCTCCATACACACGTGTGTCATCCGGGAAGAGTCTAACTTTACACTTTATATTATCTGCTAAATCATTCATGTATATCAAGAAAACAGAGGTCCGATTACGCTTCCCTGAGGCACGCCGGAAGTCACTTTGACGATGTCTGATGCAACTCCTTCGAGAACTACTCTCTGGGTTCTATCGGAAAGGAACGAGGCGATCCAATTTACAATTTTCTCGTTAATTGAATAAGCCCTTAATTTTCAGCAATTTGAATTGTGGAACATTTCCAGTCAAATTAAAGAAACACTATTTGCAAACATAATTCATGAAAACGCAAAGGTATGTCTTATAATAGATGAATGAATGTGAAATTAACTTTGCGGCAGAACCAATAACAGTTTTTGTAGGTCTCACCAAGCTTTCCTCAATAACTGCGGACAGCATTTTCAGTTCATTAATGGAATGTCTTCATATTCATGGTTTTAATAAAGACTATTTGTCAAAAAACCTGATAGCTTTTTGCTCGGATGGTGCCAGTGCAATGTTGGGTAGGAAATCAGGAGTGGCCAGAAAGTTAACAGAATTATTTCCAAACATCATTATTTGGCACTGTTTGAACCATCGCTTGCAGTTAGCTTTAGATGATGCTATCAAAGATATTAATCAAGTAAACTACTTTAAAATATTTTTGGACAAAGTGTACTCAATTTATCACCAGTCAAACAAAAACCAAGCAGAACTACATGAACTTGCAGACGATTTCGGGATCGAAATAATAAAAATTGGTCGTGTTCTAGGTCCTAGGTTGGCAGCATGCAGTATAAGAGCGGCTACTGCAGTCTAGAAAGCATATACTCATTTTAAAAAACATAAAGAATTTGAAGGAATGGCAAAAAGATTGTCTAATATAAATTTCCTCAGTGATTTAGCTCTGATGATAGATATTTTGGATGAGATAGCATTGTTATCAAATTCTTTACAATCACGGTCAACAACTTTACAAAAGGCCGACAAACTTATAAGACGCACAATAAGAGCAATGCATTCACTCAAGGAAAGTATTGGTAAACACGAAGAAGAAATTTCTCAGTTAATTAAATCCGATACTTATAAATGCATACCATTTCAAAGCATTTCATTGAAGTTAGCTAACTCTCTTCCTAGAGGTCAACTAATTCAAAGTGTAATTGATAATTTGACAGCCAGACTTTTATCGACAAATCATTTTTTTTTCAAATTAGCGTACATTGAATATGGGAACGATTTAAATAATCATAAGCAATACGAGTACCTTTTGTCACTCTTTGATATGTTGGAACCAACCTCTTGGAACTTAGAGGAAATACTTTCTCCATGGCTAGAAGGGGAAAAGAAATTACAGCAGCTAAATATGTTGTTAAAATTTAAAATAGATATTAATGACTTCAGGGATTTTGTGGACTCAAATCTCTAATCAAAACCGCATGCTCCTATTTCTCCTACAATTGCAAAAGCTATGAAAATCGCTAACACAGTTGCAATCAGCAGTGCAGAAGCTGAATGAGGTTTGAGTGTAATGAATGATATAGCCACCTGTGAAAGAAGTAAATCATTAACAGATTGGGATGCAGTACCTTGGCTACACCAACATCGTCTTACAGATGATTCTATAGTTCGACCCAAGGTTGCTGTGCAACCAACAGATAATCAAAAAGCAATATGGAACCTTCTATAAATTGTATATGTATGATGTAAATTGAGCCTATCCTTGCAAAAACTAGACAAAGCGACAACTACTATAAACTCCAGAAAACACATTTAAAGTTTACGAATTTAAAGTATAATTGTTCACTAAATAAATGCATTTTATTTCATTTTTCTCTTTTATCTTATTAGCTTATGATGTGTATATTATGTAGAAGAAAAATACATCAGATTGATGTTTTAGTGAATAATGTATTATTGTAGGTGTAGGAGTCCACATGAAACAATTTACAAATTAGACGAAAAAGATTACCTTATTATGAATAACTTAGACAAAATTTAAGTGTAATTTATATAACAGAGGAGATAAAAATTACATAAGTATATGGGGGCAATACAGTGGAGGAATGCAGGATTCATGATATTCTGATGACATTTAACAGCATTATACTTATACCCAAAAGTTGATTATTTATTTATAATTTCAATAAATAATTGTAAATATAAATTTACAAATAAAACATTGTATTCTTATGTAAATTTATTCCTAATTCCTCTCTTGGATTTATTTCGCTTTGTGGCCTTCTAGTACATATAGCAAACCTAACCTAAAAATAGCTAAAAATATGAAAAAAAGTATTAAATACGGTTATCAATGGAAAATAAATATAAATTAAAATGTTTTTTAGAAATAAAAGTCCGGAAAACATATTTTCTGAGGGTATCTTGTTTTCCTATGTTGAAATTCGGTATCAGACCTTCTTCCGAATTTCTACCCATCTCTTTGTTGTTAAAATACAGCGAGCCCATTCTTAACAGGTTGCCGTCATACCCATGCATATAGAGAGCCCCTTGTTACCAGATTGGCAGCTCACCGCTGCTCAACACGAGAACAAAAAAGGTGAGGCAGCTCCATATGACCTAGAGATATTTATCGGAAAAATCTGATGTGGCCAACACATGACTTTCTCCATATTTGGGGTATATATATTTAAATTATTATGAATAGCATGAGGCAAAATTATTATTTCGTATCGTAAAGGAATACAGTCGTCCTTATTGCCGTAAATTACGTATATTTTGAATATGTTTACAGAATTCACCGCTACATGATGGTGGCGCTCTATACCGGCATTAAGAAAAAGCGAAATATCTCCGAAATGGATGGTTCTAGGAAAATTTGTTTCAAACAAAACTTGGAAGACATATTATTCTCTACAACTTTGGTCCTCACGAAGATTACCAATAACGATGTTTTAAAGGAGATATTTGACGGAAACCGAAAAATCGGTTATTTATAAATAACTCCTAAACAATAACTACAATAGAAAATTGTTTCAAATGAAAGTTGTAGGAAATCCCATTCTCTATAACTTTTGTATAGAATTGTAGATACAATAATGATGTTTTAACGGGGAAATATTGCAAAAATCGAATCGGGTTTCGAATAAACCTCGACTTCCGGTTACCGGTTATTGTCCAAAAACTAATCAGTCCTTCGTACTCATGTTAAAGTGTTATATATGAAGTTTGGTAACGATATGGCAAGTACTTTTTGAGTTAGAGCGCCCACAATCACATACACACACGTACACGCACACACACACGCACACACACAGACATCATTCCTAAAATAGTCTAAACGTGTTCTAGGGACCTCAAAACGTGTATTTTCGTTGAAATCTCGAAGTCGATTTTTTTCATGATCACAATACTTTCCCATTATTATGTATGGAGAAAGTAAAAAACGCAGTTTACCGCATATCTCTAAGATGAACGGCTTTAAGGATACAGGGTGTGACGGACGGTATATATTGTATTGTTTGACACATATCTATCGGTGTTTATTACTTTATAATATGTATAGATAGATGATTTCTTCTAAATCTATAGGTCGTTCCAATGAATCTTTTTGTAGTACTATGCGTATCTTGAAGACAATTTGATAAACTCGGATTCCGCGTTGGATTTCACAAGCCACCGAGAACAGATATGCGAGGCAATGTTACACATTGTTGTAACGTCTCATTCTTAAGGAACAGAAAATATGTAAGATAATCTGGTAATGTACAAAGTATACTCTTTACAAAACTGTCTCGTGAAGAACTGTATACTTGCTTTCTTCCTTTCTCCAGTAAGGAAATTTCAGTAATTGATGAGTCACACCCCAAATTATACTAGGCACAACCCACGAACCCCCGGTTCAGAAACACTGGACTAGGTGGTGTGTTCATCAGGTGGACGAATTTCGAACTCTTCTGCGCACGACGTCAGCAACGGGACAGAAATGGCGGTTGTTCGAATGTTGCGTGTGAGACGGTGAAAGGTTTATAGATAATTTGGACTGTATAATAATATAATATCAAAAGCACATTTCAACAATTTCTTCAATTATTCAGGGAAGCATTTGGATTGCAGAAAATAATCTACTTTATATTTTAAAGAGTTGTTATGTATGTATGTGTGTTTGTACATGGAACTCCTCCTAAACGATAAAAGCTAGAACAATCAAATTTGGTACATTTCTTGCTTATATATTAACTTTGTGAATGGTTAAGGTTTGGTCAACCGAGATTAGTCAGTGCTGCCAATATAGGGGATTAACATTTTTCCATAAGATAACACGTATGAATCGATTTCTTGACTTGCAAGGTTTTTTCCTTCATTCATCAAAATACGAACTAAATATACACCGATTTTTACTTTCCCGATATACGTAGTATAGAGAAATAATTGTATTCATGAAAAAAATCGAATTCGAGATTTCAACGGAAATACATATTTTGAGGTCCCTAGAAAACGTTTTGAGTATTTTCTCGATGTTGTCTGAGTGTATGTGATAGGAATTTTTCAGAAAACCGATCGTTTATTAAATGTTTTGATCCCTAGACTATTTTAGGAATGATGTCTGTGTGTATGTGATTGTGAGCGTTTTAACTCAAAAAGTACTTGCCATATTACCAAATTTCATATATGTATAACACTTTGGTATGAGCACGAAGAGTTGATTAGTTTTTGGACAATGACGGTTAACCGGAAGTCGTTTATTCGAAACACGTTTGGTTTTGGCGAAATATCTCCGTTAAAACATCTTTATTGTATATAGGTATAATTCGATACAAATGTTATAGAAAATGCAATTTCCTATAACTTTTATTTGAAACAATTTTCCATAGCAGTTATTGTTTACTAATTATTTATAAATATTCGGTTTTTTCTGTTTCCGTCAAATAGGTATCTTCTTTAAAACGTCGTTATTGGAAATCTTTGCGAGGATCAAAGTTGTAGAGAATAATATTTCTTCCAAGTTTTGTTTGAAACAAATTTTCGTTGAACCATCCATTTCGGAGATATTTTGCTTATTCGTAAATTTCCAGTATACAGCGCCACCACCATGCAGCGGTGAATTCTGTAAACATATTCAAAATATACCTAATTTATGGCATTAAGGACTACTGTATTCTTTTAAGATACCAAATAACAATTTTGCCTTATAATGCTATTCATAATAATTTACATATCTAAATCCCAAATATGGAGAAAGTCATATGATGGCCACATCAGATTTTTTTCGTTTTTGTTTTATTCGACGAATAAAACTGTATGCTATCTTATTCCTGCTATGTTTACACGGTCGAAGTTTTCAGAAATACGCAATTTGTTTCGAAATTTTGGGGATTTTTCGTCCTCTTTCCGGGCGTTGCCAAGGCGGCCGTCATTGTTACCTACGATTATTCAATTAGCTTCAATGAAGGTTACAAATAGACGTAAGTTTAGCGTTATTCGCTTCGCGCTTTTGTTTAAGCAACGAAACGATCGATGTAGCGACGTCAATCTTTATACACAGCAACGTAAATAGATACTGATTATTATTCAGGAAACTGCGTGTGGGAAGTGTATGTAACAATTGACGAAAGCAATTGAACCTTCTTTCGTCTATCGAATACTTGAATCTTACCTAGATAACATCAATATTATTCTTAAAGGTATCAATAATATATTCATACCCTTCGTATGATGGACATTAACGTTAGAAGATATCCGTTATAATAATTATAAAATTAAACAACGTTAGATTATCTCATACTTTCGTTGATTTCAATATTTATTTACGATTCGCTGTATTGTTGACCGTGTGGATTGTTGTATGAAATTTGAAATTATTCTGATTATTAAACTAGCTGGACATCGTTAGATGAAGCTCTAAGAAAAAGACCAAAACGTTCGATTATTAAAACCAATGAAAAACGAACTAACTAACTGTCAGATCAAGACGCGAAGCTAATGCAAATCAATAACCGGGTAAACGAAGGAAAAGAACAATTGAGACAGAGACTGGCAGATCATATCGTAAGAAAAAGAACACGGTATATATACATGTATATAGATGCCATAACTTATCATGACAAAAAATTACAATGACTTTACAGAATACTTATTTAGAGTATATGCCGCAGCATCGGTAGGAAAATTGCCGATTTTGAGCATATTATTCGCAGTCTAGATGCCGATGTCGTGATCGGTACAGAGAGTTGGCTCAATGACGAGATTGCAAGTCAAGAGGTATTCCCTCAACACTATCGAATTTTTAGAAAGGATCGTAGCATCCTGACGGGAGATGCAGTCAGCAACGCATACGAAAGTTTTCCACTTCCGATTAATGACGTCGAAATAGAAAGTGTCTGATGTGGAGTTAGAGGAAGCGATTATAGAAGAGCAAATATATTCGCATTTTATAGGCCTTCCAATTCAAGTTTACAAATTATTCATAATCTCGAGAAACAAGTAGCAACGGTAATATCGAAAAATAAAGAGAGGGCCATTATAATTGGAGAAGACTTCAACTTACCTTCAATAGACTGGAATCATTATTGCTTTGATCCCGGTGGTAGAGAGCGTGAATCATGCGAAGCACTTATAGAAACCTTAGTTAAACACTCGTTATGTCAGCTAGTAAGATGCCCCACGAGATCGAACAATATATTAGATTTACTCGTAACGAACTACCCCGAGCGTATGAACAAGCTTTCCATAGAGGAAGGAATAAGCGACCATAATGCCGTGTACGTAGAATTTAAGCTAAAAGTGGAGAAACAGGTTAAAGCTAGAAGGCACGAATATATGTACGCCAAAGGCGATTTCTCGAAATTTAGTTCTTTTTTACAGACACAATTCCCTAATTTCTGCGAGGTATCAATCGACGCTAGTACAGAGGAATCATGGTGCGTGTTCAGGGATATGATGCGAGAGGGTACGGATAAATTCATTCCACATAAACTTAAACGTGATGGTGCGGAACCAAGATTGTACAACCAGGAAGTTAGATGCGCTCTTAGACGGCAAAGAAAACTTTACGCTCGCTTAAATACCAATTCTTCAAAAGTCACGGAGGAACAGAGGTCAATGATACGGCGTCAATATAGAGAGGTGCGGTCAAGAGCTAGAGTAACAATGCGAGAAGCATTTAATGATTACAAAAAGAAAGTTTTTCATAATAAGAAAATCCGAAAGCATTTTGGTCGTACGTTAGGGAGGTTCATGGTAGAGGCCCCACCATAGCGTCATTGAGAACGGAGGCAGGTGATGTAGTACATGATAGCGCGGAAAAAGCGAATTTGTTCAATAAACACTTTCAGAAAGCGTTTACTTCGGAGAGCAACGAATTTGAGGAACCAGCTTCGAATGATGAGGGAAATTCGATGGAAGATCTGATATTCTCTGAAACAGGTATCGCGCACCAACTAGAGTCGATTAAGCAAAATAAGTCTCCCGGGCCGGAGGGCATACCCGCGCGTGTGTTAATCGCACCTTACTTGAAAATAATATTCGAAAAATCCGTTGCACATGGTACCGTTCCGAAAGACTGGAAACTGGCATACGTAACGCCCATCCACAAAGGCGGTGACAAAGAGAACCCCGAAAATTATAGACCGATTTCCTTGACGTCATTATCGTGTAAGATTCTAGACCATATAATCGTTAGCTCTGTTCTGCGTTATTTATATGGTCGTTCTTCGCTAAGAAAAAACCAATACGGGTTTCGGAAAGGTAGGTCATGAGAAACGCAGCTCGCCCTGTTCGTAAACGATTTGTTGCAACGCGGAGAGAAAAACACTCGGGTTGATGTCATTTTCATTGATTTTAAAAAAGCGTTTGATGAAGTACCCCATAATAAATTAATAGGAAAACTAGGAAAGTACGGCATAAACCCTAATATCGTGAGTTGGGTAAAAGACTTCCTCTCAAACAGAAAACAGATAGTAGTTATTGATGGGAAATCTTCATACCCGGTAAAAGTCGCATCAGGTGTCCCACAGGGAAGTGTCATAGACCCACTACTATTCCTGATATATATAAACGATATCTGCTCGGTAGTTCGCTGCAAAATAAGACTTTTCGCAGATGACACCGTTTTATATAAGGAGAAAATGAGCCAGGATGACCAAAAATCGCACCAGGAAGATTTAAACGCCCTTTCAGCATGGTGTCAAGATAGAAAAATCGAAATTAATCACAGCAAATGTTCCCTGTTGAGTTTCTGGAAGAGTAAGAACAATGAATTAGACTCGGAGTACAGAATTGATAGATTGAATATCAAATCTGCAGAGTACGTTAAATATAGGAGTCACCATTTGTCGTGATCTATCATGGAATATGCATATTCGAAGGATCGTAGGCGCAGCTAACAAGAAATTGGGCTTCGTAGGCAGAATAGTAAGAAGTAGCACAGAACAGGTACGAGAAACGTGTTATTTATCATTGGTCAGATCTCAGGTCGAATACGCTTCCAGCATATGGGATCCGTACGAAAAGGGACAGATACTTGAGTTAGAAAGAATCCAACGCAGAGCAGCCAGATTCGTTAAGCAAAAATTAAGCGTCACATCACTCTTGAAGGAGTTGAATTGGATATCGCTAGAGGATCGCAGAATTAGAGCTAGGTTAAGGCTTCTGGAGATATTTAGGTCGGAAGTTCTCTTAGAGAAGTTCTCAGGAATATTATAGGCACCTGCCCCCTGCCAAACGCTTCTAGCGGCTTGCAGGGTATTGATGTAAATGTAAATGTACGTACATGGGCAGGCACGATCACGAGGATAAAATACGAGAGATCGACTGTAGGACCAAGCGATATCAGGGCTCGTTTTTCCCAAGGACCATACGGGATCATAATAGGAGATTGATTCCCACGAGGGACGTTATTAGGCAGGTTTTGGTGCGCTGCACCCCCTTCCACTCACCAGTCTGGTGATTTGCAGGGTATCATGTAGATGTAGAGCGGCTAGATTTGTAAAAGGAGAATATCGGTATGATGCGAGTGTATCGGAGATCTTGAGAACCTTAAATGGCCGACGTTGAAGAGTAGAAGAATTGAGTACAAAAGGAAACTATTCGAAAAGTTTAAAAGTTCCGAATTCGTTGAAGACGTACGCGGCATAGTCCAACAGAGGAATTAGTTCGAGTTCACTTAGTGTTGTGACACCCCCTGCCAAACGCTTCTGGCGGCTTGCAGGGTATTTATGTAAATGTAAATGAAAAAATCCAAATATTTCAAAATATGAGAAGAGGTGAGACGGTGTCTCTCTCCCCCTCCCTCTCTTTTTAAAACACCACGTTCTCAAACTCTTCAGGCCGACCACCCAACCGACCCTAGAGGTAATTCCAGGAACATATCCCATAATGTTGATTCTAAAAATGTTTCTCCAAACCCATTAAGGATCGTCCTCCCCTCCAATCCTGCCTACTCTCTCAACCCAAACGCCCAGGTATTTGTCCCATTGTCTCGCGTCTCACCCCATGTGGTACACCCACTTAACCCTCACGCTACCGAATTCTTCCCCCGCACTGGCTCGACACGCACGCACGCACACACCCTCCCCTTATCCCTCTCTCTCACTCGCTCATAATTTACACCGAACCGCGAAATCTGCAACGCATCTCTCAGCCGCTTAGAAAGCCGGACGAGAAATTCAAATCATGGCATCGATATTTCTACCGAAGAACATGTAAAAAAAAATTGGTGTATTTTCGCTAAAATTATGAATGTGGGGTCAAGGCCGACGTTTCCGAATAGATCCGAAAAAGCTCGCGCAAGGATGCAAGGATTCTTTTTAGAATTTCAATTCGAATCCGCCAATCGCCCCGTGGCGAACTTCTTCGATCTAGTCGTTTATAGCGGAGAAGATATTCAACAGCGACTCACCAAGAGAAAAAGACGTCCAGAATCGCCGAGGTGAGAAGCTTCTTCTTATGCACTAAAATCATACGGCGGCTGCCACACGTAAACACACAGATCACATGAAGACTCACACGCCGAGTTGCAAACAGAAGCACACGCCTCCCCTTTAGCGTCTGTATCCCTCCATATCTTCCTCTCTCTTTCCTTCCCCCGAGAGAATTTATTACGACTCACACTTCGCATCGCGCGGCGAAGGTACGCCTTCCCAGCCCAAGTCCCGGCATCGAGCCTCTGACTCCCATGTAGCGGCGTCCTCTCGTCGTGTACGAGGTTCTTCGAAGAGAAGAGTTTTTTGCGAGATGGAAAGGGGAGGGCTTGGTGTCACGTGACCGAAGGAGGCGGCAACCTCCTTTGCCGCCAATTCCGTCCGCTCCTTCGGCCACCGAGAGAGTCGTGGCAACGTGGGCCGAAGAGAGTGAACATCAATCCGCCCGAGTCGCATCACGAGAGCAGCCGACCCCTCCGCTGCCGGCCGACGTGGCTCTCTCGGCGCACGCCCACCCCGTATATTCCGGCCTATAAATCGACTCGGCGTTTAATCGACCCCTGGTTTTTTTGGATGAAAAAAACCAAGTTTAACAAATCAGAAATAAACAATAATAAAAATATATATAAATAATGTTTAGTCCGTACTATGCTTATTGAGCATTCCATGTGACAGATATTTTAATTTCAACCAATAAGAAACTGTTAACTGGTATAAAGTTTCCTATAATTCGATTGCTGTCAGCTGCTAATGATACTATCGAAATGAACTATACTAGTGATCGCGGTCGATCTCTACGGTGATGAAATAAATAAAATATCGCAAATGTGAACCCCGCGCACCTTTTTTCCCAAAATGTTGGTCATACATGAAAATTTCTGACCAAGTTTTAAAAATTTCGATAGTAAATTTACTGCAACACGCTTGCGTCTATGTTTATACTCGCAAATGACGAAGAATTCTACGAAGTTTACGCGTACCTACACGACTTAGAAACGTTTAGGGTTTAAATGCGCGGTTTATACTGCTGTTGTGCATCTTCAACATTGAGATGACGTAATATTTTATAATATTAAAGCTGTACTTTTGGTTCGTCTCAGATCCGGGGCCATGTTTTGGAAGACTACCTGCTCTTCCTTTCGACCCTCCTTAACCCAACAGCGTCGTCATGCGTACTGGGAACGTCGCGGAGGTCGCTAGCTTTCTTTATTTTTTTGACACAGTAAATTTTCTTAGATATGGATAACCTTTATATATTTTAAAAGAGGAACCTTTGGCCTTCCTATTGTGATTAATTCTGTAATTTTTACTCTCCTTCTTTTTACTTTTATTATACGTTAAGTTTTCTGATTAAATTTTCACGTAGATAGGAGAATTGGGGAATTTTGGCTTCTAAAAAAGTCCCTATTCAACGAAATCTTTGCATGAAAGCAACTGTGAGGTGTAAGGAGAGGATATAGGCCCCAATTGTCTGCTATCAGACATCTATCCCGCTCTTGAGACATGTTTTTATATTGTGTCATCACTTTGAGAGGGAGAGAGAGGAGGTCTGGGCCATGTGCTTGGTTTAGTATTTCATGAGGGAATATAGCTAGAGTGAGACAGACTAGAGGATCATATTTTGTATTTATCTTTTGTATTTCCAAGATATTTGCGATATTGAAAGCGTGGGAAATATGCTGGCGCTTGTATCGCGCGGAAAATGTTCTCTCGTCGCTCTGAAAAAATCAGTCTGAGTGAAACCTTGCACTGTGCGGAGGCAGGTTTCGTTCGCCTTTCTTTACTGTGGTAAATTTTACGTTTACTTGCTTACTTATTTTCAAGATACTAAGAGTAATCATGTGCTCAACCAGTGAAAATAGTCAAGCAATACCGAGTGCTGACAAGGAGACGGAAGTCCTACTTGGAAGTGATTCGGAAGAAAGCGTGAGTTCAGACAGTGATAGAATCATTTGGATGAACGTACTCAAATTGATTCACTGACACATAATGATAGTGATCATGAGGAGGATAATGTAGAAAACTACTTCTGGGAGGGCACGGAGAATTACGTAGGACGAAAGGAGAATTTCATTGGTGGTTACGGAACTCAAAAGGCAACTAAGGGTTTGACTGACATTGTAGGTACTTTTCAATTGTTTTTCGATGAGGAATTTGTTAGTGCCATAGTAAATGAAACCAACCGATATGCTGACCAATACATCAAAGCAAGTGAGCGTACATTTTCGATGAAATCAAGAGTTTTATCGTGGAAACCAGTTACCGTGGAGGAAATGTACACTGTTTTGGGAATTTTTATGTTGATGGGAATTGTGCAGAAGCCCACGCTTCGTTCCTATTTTTCGACGAAAAGAGTTCTATCCACACCAGGCTTCGGCGATGTCATCACTAGGGATCGATTTGAGCTTATTTGCAAATGTTTGCATTTCAATAATAACGAAGAAAAGAATAATTACCGTGGTCCTCCAAAGCTACAAAAAATATTTCCGATTACTGAACATCTGAACGAAAAATTCAAGGAATTTTTTTACCGAAACGGGAAATTTCAATAGACGAGTCCCTAACATTGTGGAAGGGCCGTCTATCCTTCAAGCAGTATCTCCCTCTGAAGTCCTCCAAGTTCGGAATCAAGACCTTCGAGCTCTGTGATGCAAGTACTGGCTACTTATGGTCATTTCTTGTATACACGGGGAAGGATACTGTGTTTCATTCGCCCCTTGTCTCAGCTAATGTAAACAAGACCACGGCAATAGTTTTGAATAGGTAGGCCAAAGGTTCCTCTTTTAAAATGATGAAGGTTACCCATATTTAAGAAAATTTACTCTGTCAAAAAAATAAAGAAAGCTAGCAATCTCCGCGGCGTACCCAGTACACAGGACGGCGCTGAGGGGTAAGAATCCTTATTTGAAGGTTTTTTTTCTGAAAAACTTACGGGGAAGAAGTTGAAATCCAAGATAAAACAGTAGATGTGAAGTACTCTGTAAACTATGAATAAAGAAAAACTGAGTAAATGGCTTCCGTGATTGAGTGAAAGAATTCATAGAGGTATTTCACGCGAATAATAATAACTAAGACGGTGTGAAAAACATAGGTAAATATACATAGTTTTACGTAAAACCTCAAAAGATTTCAGACAAATTCCATAAATATCTAATAAGTTACGAATTTTTATATGATTTCGCGCAAAAACTGCGAATTTCCCTAAATCTCTTCCGACCTGCGTGACGTATTATATTTAAATGTCCTGCGCGCTTAGGGGTTAAAGAGAGGATTAGCGACCTTCACTCGGACTCGAGGCTCGGCCCCTAGCTCGGTGTAGTCTACCCTAACAGCGGGTGGTGAAATTACCGATCTATCATTGCAAAATTGCAATACTTTTTGCAAATAAGACGATTGAAAGTTACATCATTGCATTGCGGTGAAAATGCTGATTACACAGTCCAGAAAATGAAAAGTTTTTTTTGTTTCCTTTGCTAAAATAGGTGTTTCTTATAGACATTTTTGTGCTGAATACTAATCTGTTTTTAAAAGTTTTGTATCACGTATACTTTTTGAGAAATGAACATATTTGTGTTTACCATAAGAAAGTGAAATATGCCTTCTCTTACCTAAAATATTTTGGCTGATGACTTCGTCTTGTAGGATGACTGTGGAATTTCTCGGATGAGACACCAACAATAATCAGCTAACATGGAAGAACTCCACTTTCCTTTATATCATTACTGCCACAATATTTTCGTAATTTGAAGACTTCACTTTTCCCAAACAATTTTCTGTAACCTGCTTAAATCCAGTCCAGTCTGGTTTAAAGATTCTTCAAATTTTGTGTCTGAAAGTAGTTGCCTAATTTGAGGGCCAACAAAAATGCCTTCTTTCAGTTTGGACTCGCTAATCTTCGGAAATTTACTATGGAGGTACTGAAAACCTGGACCATCACGATTCATTGCCTTCACGAAGTTTTTCATAAGCCCAAGCTTTATGTGTAATGGTGGCAAGTATACTTTTTGTGGGTTCACCAATGGTTTATTTTTAAAATTTTTTTCTCCTGGCGTTAAACATTCACGATCAGGTCACTGCTTAACCACGTAATGATCCTTTTTCGCTCTACTATCCCATTCACAGAGAAAACAACAGTATTTTGTATATCCACTTTGTAATCCAAGAAGAATTCCTATTACCTTAAGGTCACCACATATATTCCATTTATACTTATCATAATTAATTTTTTCTAAGAGGGACTTCATATCTTTATAAGTTTCTTTCATATTGACTGAATGTGCAAGTGGGATGGATGGCTTAGTGTTACCATTGTGAAGAAGTCCAGCTTTCAAACTTATTTTTGATGAGTCAATGAAAAGTCGTCATTCTTCTGGTTTATGATCTTGTCCCAGGCATTTCATTAATCCGTTTACATCGTTACAGAAAGTTAGTTCGCCGCATTCTGAGAAAAAGTTAATTTGGCCGTTTTGGCGGTTCCGAAAAGCAGTTACTTTGGTTTCCTTTTCAAGAAGATTCCATCCTTGAATGCGAGAGGCTAAAAGCTCTGCCTGAATTTTTGATAGATTGAGATCTCTGACAAGATCGTTCAACTCTGATTGAGTAACTAAATGGGGGCTTTTTGAATCATCAGCTTCAAAATCTGTATCATAACTATTTTTTTCTACAAACATCGGCTCTTCATCTCTGCTCTCCAAATCTGAATTTGTTGGTGGTCTTGGCACTGGTAAGTCAACAGAATGTGGAACTGGTCGAATAGTTGATGCGAGATTAGGCACAATTTCACCATCATCACGGAGTAAATACAACTACTCTCATTTCTCGAAATCTATACGTGATACAAAAATTTTTAAAGTAGATTCGGATTCAGCGTAAAAAAACTCAGAATCCTAAGATTTTTAAGGAAACAAAAATTGCGTTTAACAGTGTTATTTTTACGCGTCGGACACGGAAACATTTTTCGATTAAAAAAGCAAAGAAACAGTCGCGAACGCGACATCGCTCTTTTAATCAAAGTAAGATATATCGGTGTAAGATTATGATTCTACTAGAGAGATTTACCTTATTTTATTCTACGTTATAATATTGAAATATTTTCGATGTTAGAATATTAACCTTTATTATATTTTATAGAATTGTCGTTATCGAACTCAGTGATGCAGTTTATATAATTATCCTGGCAATAAACATCGTGTACACCTATTACAACATTTCTTTGAGGAATAAAAATCTACTTTTGTCTTCGATGTGCAAAAATAATTTTAATACTTAAAAGAATATTTGATGAAGAATAATTCACTGGACAACAGAAAAACACTTTTTTTTATTATTTGTTGAAAAGTTATTGCATTTGATGCGGCACAATGCGTGAGCTGAGAAGACTACGGATAGATTGCGTCGCAGCCTAGCGGTGGTTATAGCGGCGACGAATCTAACCGTGGACTCTTCGAGCCATGCGCATCTCGGTGCTTCAAATGCCAATAACTTTTTAACAAATAATCGTAATTCAGTTCTTGAAAAAGTGACTTAAAGTAGGGAAAATCAGCTTCAAATTTACGCTTACCAAAATGTTTTACGATTTCTTTTCGGGGAGTTATGTCATTTTCAATTTCAAAAATTTCCGTTTTTCCCCTTTTTTCACAAAAATGTCAGAGGTTTGTGCTTGTGACTTCTACAGTATTTTTTTGAACTCATCCATTATTTTATTCATAGTAGCAACCTTTTTGAGTAATATGCCGCAAATCAGATTGCGTTGTCATTTTTTGTTGCCATCTGAGAATTTTCCAGAAAAAAACGACCGAAAAAATAGATTTTTGCAATTTAAAAAAAATGGAGGGTGATGGAAAAAAACGGATTGCGGATTTTTTTTCAGCGTGCCGAAATCATAAATAATCACCCTTCAAAGTTCAGGAAACAAAAATGCTGTCGAACAGTGTTATTGGCGTTTTTTAAACGAAATTCTATGATACATATCATCGGAGTTAGAAAACGAGCGAGTTAGATGGTTGGGGAGGAAGGGAACTGAAGGGAGAGGTACCAACATAAGTGCTTCGACTTGCTTTAAGCTTTTTAGGAGGGAAATTTGAAATCGACATTGCCTTTCCGAATTACAACACGTACAGCGACTCTGTCCTTTCAGCTATCCCTTTCAAATAGTCTACAGGTTCTAGAAAATATTAAACATAAAGTAACGACGATGAAAATATGATTGTTTTCATGGTCATTGGTCTATGTTACATGATTTTCTCGGGATTTCAAACCCAGCACCCCTACCTTCTACCTTCTTCCAAAAATCCACAAACCTAATATCCCCGGCCGTCCCATAGTTGCCAGCTACAACTCTCCCACGGAACGCATCTCTGCCTTTGTCGACTCCCACCTACAACCCCTCGTTCGTCAAATCCCATCTTTCCTCCAAGATACCAACCACTTCCTTCAACGCCTAAAATCTCTCCCCTCCCACCTAACACCATCATGACAACAATAGACGTCTGCTCCCTTTATACTAGGGTTACCAGACACTGAAGGGTAGAAGGAAGGACAATAATGGCAAAAAAGGAGGACACAAAAGAAAAAAGCGGGACAAACAATATTAGGGAATAATTAACGTGCTTTTTTGGAATAATGAGTGTGTATAATTATTTATATAAGTTTTAGGATATTCTTTTGGTTATTTGCTCCTTCAGATAGTTTCCATATATATTTATTAAAAGAAAATGTATCCATTTCTCTAAATAATCAGTACATTCTTGATACACAAGCTGCGTCTCCTCAAGAAAACTCTGGCATTCTTTACCCATCCCCTTTGCTTGTAGTTTTTCCATGAGCTGTCTAACTGATAATGAGATAAAATTTTCCCTAAGTCGTAATTTCAATGAATTTACCACAGTTTTAAGGAAGTTCACAATTTCTAAAACAGAATTATTTTCTCTTTCAACTGCCTCAATTTTGTTCTTGAAAATAATGTCAGCGAGAGTAAGAACCACAGGTATAATTCGGACATTTCACTTTCAAAAACAATTTTGATCAGTGTTGGTGAGTGAGTAAGGGATAGAAAATACTGTTTTAAAGCAGGGAACAACTTCAAAAGTCTCTCTACAGCTGGTGCCAAACATAGCCATCTGGTCTTACAATTAGTTGAAGATAACAAGTTGTAATACTCAATTTCTATGCACTCGCAAATGTCTTTCAGAGCCTCCGTTCGAACAGTATATATTGAAAAATAATTGATGATCTTCAAAATAAGGGACTCCACATCAACACTTAATACGTCTGCATGCAGTTGTGGAGAATGTGAGCTGGACACCCAATACCTACAATTTCTCTATTTAGAGCCTCCCTTAACTGAGAGAGCACATTATTACCCTTATTTCTATTAATGCCTCCGAAATTTCTTCAGCAGCGCGTGCTTTTTTATCACACGAGTTGTTTTGGAGACGAAATTCGCACCATTTTTCTGTTTTTGACTTTTTATATGACTCTCTAAATCATAAGATCCCTTATTTGCTACTGATATGTAACAATCACAAATTTACACTACGTCTCATATTCATTCCTCCCGATGTCTAAACAAGGATACTTCGCCTTCAGATTATTGGAGAATTTGCACTTCCTTTTAGGTGATGCCATTTTCATGGAATGGAGTTCCTTGAGTAGGTATTCTATAGCAACCACTAGCCACAAATAAAATAAATCATTAGTTTCATTAATTAATTATAATTATATATAAATATATATAGATCATCATCATCAGCCCTTTTCAGTCCACTGACGGACGAAGGCCTCCCCCAGACTCTTCCAGTTTTCCCTGTCAACTGCCTCCCTCCTCCAAGTTTGCCCCAAGAACTTAACAAGCTCTCTGTCCCACCTGTCTTTCGGTCTTCTTTTCTGCCTCTTGATGTATCTTGGGATCCATTCGATGACACTGGACGTCCAACGCTGGTCATTTCTTCTAGCAATGTGGCCCGCCCACTGCCATTTTAACACCTTCAACTCTTCTAATCACGTCACAGACTCCCGTCTTCTTTCTTACCCAGTCGTTCCTCTTGGGGTCTCTTCGGGTGATCCCTAAGATGCATCTCTCCATGCCCCTCTGTGTTGTTTGCAGGCGTTGTATCATTCTGGCATTCATGGTCCATGTTTCACAACCATATGTCAGAACAGGCAGAACACATTGGTCATACAGTCTCCTTTTTAGGAAGACTGGAATATTTGATTTAAAAATGTTCGCATTCTTGCCAAAAGCACTCCATGCCATCTTCACTCTCCGGTTGATTTCTCCAAGAAGCGAACCATCAGTAGTGATGAGTTGACATAAGTAAACATAGCTGGTTACTTCTCCAAGTTCTGCTCCGTTGATATGTATCTTCTCAGAATTTGTGAAGGAGTTGTACATAACCTTTGTTTTATTAAGATTCATCTTAAGTCCAGCTTCTCGGCTTGCTTGCTCAAGCTCTTCAGTTCTTCTAAGGAGCTCTTCTGGGCTTCCTGCGAACAGTATGATATCATCTGCAAAACGCAGGTGACTCAGATATTCTCCATTAACCTTTATGCCTTTTTCCTCCCAGTCTAGCCTTTTGAATACTTCCTCTAGAGCTGCTGTAAATAACTTAGGGGACATAGTATCTCCTTGTCTCACTCCCTTTTTGGACTTAAAGGCACTCGTCTCTTCATGCAGCTGGACAGATGTCGCATTTTCGTAGATATTGTTGATCAAGGTTATGTACGTTTCTTCTACTCCTTGTTTCTTTAGTGCACGTAACACTGACGAAGTTCGGACAGAGTCGAATGCTTTCTCGTAGTCGATAAAGCACATACATAGAGGTAATTCATACTCGTTAGTCCGACTGATTACTTCTCTCACGACTTGGATGTGGTCCATCGTGCTATACCCACTGCGAAATCCAGCTTGCTCTCTGGGTTGGGCAGAATCAAGATGGTTTTGAAGGCGCATAGTGAGTATTTTGGTGAATATTTTGTAGACTGTTGGGAGTAGGCTGATCGGTCTGTAGTTATTCAAGTCTTCTTTGGAACCTTTCTTGTGCAGAAGGATAATACATGCGTGGTTCCATGTTTCTGGTATCTTTTTCTTCCTCAGACAGGAATTAAAAATCTTAGCGAGAATTGTTTCCGTATGATTCCCCATTGCTTTGAATACTTCCGCTGTGATACTATCCATTCCAGATGCCTTTCCATTCTTCATACTTCTGATTGCGTGTCTCACCTCTTCCGGAAGGATACCTGGGACCTCTTCGGTGGGCATGTTTGCATCATCATTTACTTTATCATTTCCTAGAGGATCCTCATACAGCTTGGTGTAAATTCTTGTACCCGTTTCAGGATTAGTTTCCTACTATGGGTTATGGAGCCGTCTTCTAGCATCAAGGCCACCAGCTGTCTCTTTCCGATCGAGAGATGTTGCTTCGTTTTCTTGTAACTTCGATTGTTTTCTATGGCTTTCTCGATTAGCTCATAATTATATTTTTTCACATCTTCCTTGATGCATTTCCTTATAGTTTTGTTTAGTTCTGCAAAATGGATCATTTCTTTAGGATCTTTAGTAATTATCATTTTCCTTCTTTTTTCCATCAGCAGTCTTGTTTTTTCGGTCAAGTTTTTCTCTGGCTTTGTTTTAACTGTTCCGCCTATTTCTTCAGCAGTTTCCTTGAGTATCTCTATAAATTGGGATTCAACTTCTTGGTCTTCCAGTGCACTGAATCGATTTTTCACTTGGGGCTGAAATTTTTCTTTTCGTTCTTTTAGCACCTGCGTGTTGATAATAGACTTAGGCTTCTTTATAAGCTTCTGTCTTTCTAACTTTGAGTTGAATTTTATTCTGCATCTTACCAAGCGATGGTCGCTTCCAGTTTTAAACTGGTTGAGGACGGAACAGTCTTCAGCCAATTGCTTCTTATTGACTAGTATGTAGTCAATTTCGTTTCTGGTACCACTGGGTCCTTTCTAGGTCCATTTTCTATTGGGACTCTTTTTGAAGAAAGTGTTCATTATATATAGACTAGTACATTCAGCAAAGTCTACAAGTCGGTCCCCTCGTTCATTTCTGTCTCCATAGCCCCATTTTCCAACTGTGCTGTCGTCTTCCTTTTGTTCTCCTACCTTGGCATTGAAATCACCCATGACCACTTTTAGATGGCAGCTTCCTTTGTCGTGCAGTTCTCCAACTTCTTGGTAAAAATCTTCCACTTCCTCATCCGAGTATGATGATGTTGGCGCATAAACTTGGACTATTTGAAGTTGATATCTTTTATTATTTGAAGCACTAGTCTAGCTGCCCGCTCGGATGAACTTTCCATTTCCACGATATTATTCTTCAATTTTTTTTATGATGAATCCAACTCCTCCTGTTCTTCCTGTGTCAGTTCTCCTGTAATAAAAAATATGTCCACTCTTCAACTCCAATAGGCTTTCACCTTTTCTTCTCACCTCACTAAGCCCTAAAATGTCCAATTTGATCTTTTGCAGTTGTTCTTGGATCTCTTGAAGTTTATCTTCACTGGACAAAGTCCGGCCGTTAAAGGTAGTTAGGTTGAGGTTAAAGGAATTGGCTAAGGATGAGAAAGAGTGGCAGTGGGCGTTTAACCTCTGGGTATTCTTAGCACCCTCTGCCTTCATGCCTTGTTCCTGACCACTGCAACGGTCAGAGGCAATCCAGCCTCCGGAGAATGAGGGCCGTTTTTTATGGGTGTACATTAGGGTGTGCCAAAAATGAAAAATTTCCGAAAATTAACCGCGACAACCCGTAAAAAGTTTCCTTTTGATACAAAAACACTCCTTGCAAAATTTGGTAGAAATCCGATTACTTTTAGAGGTCGCCATTTTGTTTCAAAGTTTCGGTTTTTATGTGAGAATACCATTGTCACATATTCCTTCATATCTCGTCACCAATATGACCTACAGAAAATGTTTGAGAAGGTAAATTGTTAGTTTTGAGGTGTTCTATCGATTTTAGCCCATACTGGTTTTGAGGGACGTATTTTATATTTTTAGATTGCCTACCTCAAACAGTACCATTATTCAATACATGAGTTTTGGATTGGTAAGAAATGAAACTCAATACATGCTTTATGCTAGTTAATGTCAAGAAGTACAAAAATATAACACAAAATGTAAGGAAAACTTGTGAAACATGTCACATAATACACCAAATATTTTGCAAATTTTCACGACTGTTTAGCATTAGTACACTTTGGAAAGGTCTTCCTGTGCTCTGCTACAGTCTGAAGAAGAGCCTGTTTATCCTCTTCTCCATTTGTAAGAATGGTATTGTACATTTCCATCAGACCCACACCTCTTTCTGCGCTGTCGTTCATGACGCGCAAATGCTGCACTTTGCGAAGAGCTTCCTTAAAGCTATCATGTGACTCCCATTCTGTCGGCTCAGTGTCCATAAATGCAGGAGAAATACGAAGGCGTACAAAGAAAACAAGTGATGGCTTGCTGGCAAAATCGTGGAACTCCATACAATCCACATCCACATCGCCTTCCCTTATGAAAGCTCTCTTTGGTGGATTTTCCAGGCCATCCCTCTCCCAAAAAGCCTCCACTATCTTCTTTTTCGCTTCGTTTGTCACCATGAGGTCAAACAATGCAAGGGGAACCATTTTAGCACTCAGGTACCATAGATGGTTCGAAAATTTGTCATAAGCTGCCTTCCACAAGCGTGACCGCCCGGCTTCCTTCTTTAATTGTTTCAGCATACGTAGATCACTGTCCAGAGCCCGCACAGCCGCAGCAGACGTATCGTCTTCATGTTGGTTGTCTTCCTCACTACTTCCCTCCAATTCCACTTTAAGTTCAGAGCTTCTGCGACGAGAGGCTTCCTTCTCTAATCTTGCTGTCTCTCTTTCTGATCTAGTTAATGATCTCTTCTCCTTCAATGCCAGTTTCACATCTGCTGATCCCATAACACCTCCTCAATCATGCTCCCTCTGCGCAAGGAGAAATTCCTGGTCTTCTTTAACAGTCATCAGTGTCAAGGCATTTTCATGAACAATATAAAATATGCAGTCCACATCTTTAGTGAAATCCTCTCTATGAGCTCTCTGAGTTTCAGACTGATTGTTTCGGTTTTTCTTTAGTCCATCGTTTGTGGACTATGAGCAGCTTGTCGGTTGCACGACTCACCGCCCGCGTTGGTATACTGGCCTTATTCCAGAAGTTGACAGCTTCTTCGACGGCATGCGTAGCACTGTGCCTTAGTGTCCCTTTCAGTGTGTTGTGGCGATGGAAGAACAACTGCAATACTTGACGGGTTGATGGAAGCTTACATCCTAATATTTTATCATTCAGCTGGCCTATGAGCCAAACTTTGGTGTCACTCCTCCGCTGCATATTGAGCGCGACTGCAGAAATGCGCACGAGATACTACTAGCATGAGGGATATTTCCAGGAAGCAGCGAGAGCAAGCGCTGGAGAGGCACAGACGCAGCTCGGACGGACGGAAAGCGGCGGGCGTGGGAGGAGCAGAAGGAGAGGGGTGGGGAAGGGGAGAGGTAGGGGGTGGGGGAGCGGTCAGCAATATCCCTACCGCACTGAACACGTTAAACAAAATTTTCTGTAGGTCTTACAGGTGACGAGATATGAAGGAATATGTGACAATGATATTCTCGCATAAAAATTGAAACAAAATAGCGACCTCTAAAAGTAATTGGATTTCCACCAAATTCTGCAAGGAGTTTTTTGCATCAAAAGGAAACTTTTTACGGGTTGTCGCGATAAATTTTCAATTTTTTTTCATTTTTGGCACACCCTAGTGTACATGTCATGGGGGGATTGTGGGCCTTCAAACACCACGCTGGCCCAGAGCGGATTGGTGAGTACCTCTTTCATTTTAGCCGGAGATATTGCAGAAAGACTTCACAGCATGGTTGACCCTACCAGTGTCCGAGGACACCACTGTTCTCGCCATTTAGCCTCCGTTTACACCCTTCCGCCGACTTTGAGGCAGTGAACTGAGGTAGTTGGAAGGGAAATATATATATATATATATGTTACGCAAGCGAGGACGACCGCCCCGGGAAGTGCTGCCAGAGGCAGGACGGTGAAGGGGAGGACTGGGAGATCACGTGACGCGAGAGAGAAGAGTGTGTGTCGGGACTCGTGGTAGCGTGGGCCGTGTGTTGGCTCGTGGAAGAGCTTCTGCTGGAGGGCAGAATGCTGGTGTAATTCGGGTTTAAATAAAGTTGGAGTCCCTTGGACGTGTTGTGTTATTTTCGGGTGTGCCTCCCCGAGGAGGAAGCTGGAGAGTGGTGCAGTGTTTTCTGACAGAGCAGCGGCGGGATCGGGATCAGATAAGGATAAGAAGATCAAAAACCAGTTTTCGGAAAAGAGCACGTCGTGAGAGAGCCGACTGTTTGCCGATGAAGACTGTACTCCCCCGTAAGTACGTGAAAGAAAAGTGATTCCCGAGTGAACAATACCCCAAGTATAACTAGGGTTGTGAGCGTCGAAACAGACCTGAAAAAGCGAAATTAGCGAAAAAAAAGCGACCGCATGGCGTTTAGTGGGGAACCGGAAATGACGTATCCAGTGGCGGGAACAGGAGTAAGCGAGGCGTTCTTGCGCGAGCAGCGAGCTTTCCTGAGCTACCGAGAGCGATGTCGACGCCCTCTGTGACCCCACCAAAGAACCACTTAGCGCCTAGGGCGAGCGATAACGACCTTGAACGTGAGATTCTACGACGAGAAAGACAGTTGCTGGAGAGAGAGCGCGCGTTGTTAGACCGCGAAAGAGAAATAATGGAAGCGGGACATTGTAGTACGATGGCGACAACTGTAGTTGCTCACCGAGACATTGCGGAAAGATTGTTGCCCGAGTTTGACGCGTCGACGACCTTAGGATTTACCGCCGAACAGTGGGTGCGGCGAGTGGAAGGGGTCGCTTCCGCGTATTCGTGGGACAATTCCGTATTGCTTACTCACGCGGTGAATAAGCTGAGAGGAGTAGCTAAATTGTGGTTAAATAGTGTCGCGGAAGAAGTGTATTCTTGGGAGACTTTTAAAGAAAGGTTACTTTATAGCTTCCCATCAACAGCTGATCAGGCCGATGTCCACATGAGTCCCACGAAGAGGAAGAAGCAACACGACGAAACCTATGAGTCATACGTGTATGCCATGAAAGCGATAGCGCGACGAGGTAACATAGATAAAGAATCCTTGATTAAATACATTTTGAACGGTTTAGGTGACAAGGAATTAGTAAGGTCGCTGGCTTTGTGCGAGTTCAAAGATGTTGAAGGGTTACTGCTCAAGATAAAGCGCTATGAAAGTATTACAGAAAGAGCGAGATTAGGTGAAAGACAGTTTTTAGCTAACCGTTATATTGTCCCAATTGAACCGAAAAACGAAGGTAACGTGGTGAGGAGAAATAAGCAGACAACGCAGGCGAGGTGTTGTAATTGTAATGGCCTGGGACACATGGCTAAGGATTGCCCGGAACGACAGCAGAGCAGGCGATGTTTCCGATGCAATAAAGAGGGACACATGAAGAAGGAATGCCCTCAGGGAACCCAAGTTAATAGACAGAATTTGGAAATGAAAAGGCGAGTCCAAAGAATTTCGGTGCCGAACGACCAAATTAAAGACGAATATTATAAATGGATAAAGGTTAATGATGAACAAGTTGTTGGGTTCATTGATTTAGGGAGCGATGTTGTGACCATGAGGCAAGATGTCGCTGAACAGCTAGGTGTAGAATACTTTGCGAGTCAAAAAAGTCTGATTGGATTCGGCTGTGGGAAAAGTAACGTAATAGGCTCCAAACAGTTAACCCTTGTTGTGGACGACGTAAGCATTGAGGTAGAAGTGCTTGTGGTCCCAAACTGTTCGCAAGACGATGCCATAATTCTAGGACGAAGCGCCCTAGACCAATCGGGGATTCGAGTTGAGAAGAGCTATCAGAAACTAGAAATTAGGAGAGAGACTGATGGGCAGGAGGAAGAAAGTAACTTGGAAGCCAAAGTTCGAAATGTCAAAGAGAGGACCGGGATAGAAATGGAAGAAATAAATTGGAATAACGACCTGTCTGAAGGGGAGAAGGATGCAGTACACGAAATGGTGAATGAGTATCGAGAATGTTTTGCGAAGAATTTGAGTGAACTGGGTACAGTAGAGTCTGCCAGTTTCGAGATAGAATTGTTGGATAACCACCCTGTGAATTTAAGACCGTATCGCCTACCGTACGCCCAAAGAGCGACTATGCAAAAGGCAGTCGATGAGTTAATGAAAATGAGTATCGTGCAGGAGTCGACATCAGAATACGCAAGCCCAGCATTGTTAGTGAAGAAAGCTAACGGAGAAGACCGGCTGTGCGTCGATTACAGAGCACTGAATTTGAAGACGAAAAAAATAAAATTCCCCATGCCAGCCATTGAGGAACAATTAGACGCGCTTGCAGGGAACAGTTATTTTACCATTTTAGACTTGGCGTCAGGATGCTATCAAATCCCTGTGGCCCCAGAGACGAGACCCTTGACAGCTTTTGTCACCTCAAGTGGACTGTACGAGTTCACAGAAATGCCTTTCGGAGTAGTAAACGCACCTGCAGTGTTTAATCAAATGATGAAAAGGGTAGTGCGAATGACAAAACCAGGAGAGGTCCTAGTCTATATGGATGATCTGTTGATACCAAGCAAAACGTTGAAGGAAGGGTTAGAGAGATTAGAAAGACTGTTGCAAGTACTGAAGAAATTGGGGCTAGCGCTAAAAGTATCAAAATGTGAATTTTTCAAAACCAGAGTAGACTATTTGGGCTTTGAGATAACCAAAGATGGGATCCGACCAGGCGAGAGAAAAATTCAGGCAGTTAAAGAATTTCGAAGGCCGGAGAATGTTCACGAAGTGCGACAATTTATTGGTTTGACGAGCTTCTTTAGAAGATTTGTACTAGGATTCGCTACGTTAAGCAAGCCATTAACGCTCTTGACGAAGAGAGATACGGCATTCGAGTGGACAGAGAAACAAGAAAACGCATTTCAAGAGCTGAAGAAAAGATTAATCGAGCGTCCGGCACTTGCGTTGTTTGATGTAAATGCCGAACATGAAGTTCACACTGACGCCAGTAAGAATGGACTAGCGGGGATTATCTTACAGCGCCGAGAAGGAGAATCGCAAAAACCTGTGGCATATTATAGCCGACAGATCTAGAGAAGAACTACCACAGTTATGAGCTAGAAGCGTTGGCAGTAGTTGAAGCCGTAGACAAATTTCGAATGTATTTATTGAACAGACCCTTCAAAGTTGTTGCTGACTGTAATGCTTTAAAGACCACCATGTCCAAGAAAGAATTGTTACCGCGGATAGCGAGGTGGTGGCTTCGATTACAAGAGTATGATTTCACGATCGAGTACCGACCGGGGCGCAACATGAGTCACGTTGATGCCCTCAGTCGAAATCCCGTGGGAGGTTCCGAGGAACCGGATACAGCAGACTTGAAAATCTTCACGTTGCGAATAAATCAGGATGATTGGTTACTAACGATGCAGCTGCAAGACGTAGCTATCCAGAAAATACATCGCACCTTACAGCAACCTGCGGTCGCCAATGAGGATAGGCAGATCCACACAGACTATGTGCTGAAAGACAACCGTGTCTGTAGAAGGGTAGACAGTGGGGTCCGTTGGGTTGTGCCTAAGAACTCTATTTGGCGCATTCTAAAGGGAAGTCATGATGACATGGGACATTACGCAGAAGAGAAAACCCTAGAACACGTGAAGAGATATTTTTGGTTTCTGAAGATGAGAAGAAGGGTAAAGAAATATATTGCAGCTTGCATTGAGTGTGCTTATCATAAGAGACCGGGAGGTAAAAGAGAGGGGCAGTTGCACAGTTTGGAGCGTGTAGCTATCCCATTTCACACAGTTCACGTGGACCACTTAGGGCCATTCCCAAGAAGTAAAAGGGGCAACGAGTATGTTCTCGTGTATCAAGACAACTTTACAAAGTTCATCCTACTAAAGGCAGTGAAAACCACAAAAACCAAGCCAGTGTGTGAAGCTATCAGTGAGATTACGAGTTTATTTGGGTGTCCTGAGCGTTTAATTACAGTTCGAGGTACGGCATTTACAGCGAAGGAATTTGAAGAATTATGTGAAAGAAACCAGATAAAGCATATAAAGAATGCGACTGCTACCCCTCGAGCAAATGGACAAGTAGAGCGATCAAACGCATCCATTACAAACGTCATATCCTCTATGTATGCACAAGAGGATGGAGGCGACTGGGACACAAATTTGAGAAACATCCAATTCGCCATGAATTCTATGTCGAATAAAACTACTGAGAAGAGCGCTTATGAGCTCTTCTTTGCTTATAACCCAAGGAATTCATTGCAAAACCGTGTTATACTGGCGTTGCAAGAAAGCGAACTCGATGAGACTAAAGACACCTTAGGCGAAGCGAGTGAAAAAGCGTTAGTAAAGATATCAGAGACGCAGAAAAAACAGAAGGAGCGTTACCACCAAAGACATAAGGTGCCGAGAGTGTACCAAAAGGGAGATTTAGTCATCGTAGAACGAGAAGCTCAAGCGACAGGGTGTTCGCGAAAATTAGATCCGAAATTTAAGGGTCCGTATCTTGTCTCAGAAGTGCTAGCTCGAGATAGGTATTCTCTCATGGATATACCAGGGGCAAAGAGGACACAGCGAGCGTTCAATTCCGTGTTTAGTGCAGACCGAATGAAACCCTGGTGTAAGCCCCCCCAAGGCGAAGTAGGAGATGACGACCAGGCCGCGGACAGCCGAGGGAAAGAAGACGAGAAGCGGATGGAGAACGGCGCAAGCGCAAGAGGAGCAGTTCAACTGGAGGCAGACCGGACCGGGACCGAGGACGGCCCCGATGTCAGGAAAGGCCGACTGTTACGCAAGCGAGGACGACCGCCCCGAGAAGTGCTGCCAGAGGCAGGACGGTGAAGGAGAGGACAGGGAGATCACGTGACGCGAGAGAGAAGAGTGTGTGTCGGGACTCGTGGTAGCGTGGGCCGTGTGTTGGCTCGTGGAAGAGCTTCTGCTGGAGGGCAGAATGCTGGTGTAATTCGGGTTTAAATAAAGTTGGAGTCCCTTGGACGTGTTGTGTTATTTTCGGGTGTGCCTCCCCGAGGAGGAAGTTGGAGAGTGGTGTAGTGTTTTCTGACATATATATATATATATAAATACTACGGAAGAGGAAAGGTAAGTAAGGATATTTAGGGCAACTAGGTGTTGAAGGAAACCCAGTGAACACTTACCGGAAGTAGAGCCGCTGGGGTGTTGGAGAGACACATTTGTAGAGGTTAGAGCTTTCGGGATGATCCCTTCGTCAGCACAAGAGAGACACAACTGATATGGCAGTGACATTGGGGTGAAGGTGTGGGGGTGGAAGGGAAGGGAGCGTGGAAAGGTCGGGGATTGGAGGATGTAGAAGGGGGGAGGGGGAGAGGGGAAAGAGAGGGTGGAAAGAAGGGAATATTAATGGATATTGAGGCCGGGAGGAGAGAAAGAGTTTAAGATTTGGATATGGGCCAATTCGCATTGACGGAGTTGGGGGGGGGGAAGCGTCGTCCGGGAGGGCGCGGATGGCCCTCACCGTGAAACAAACATTGAAACTGAGATTGTGGTTATTCGCATGCACGGCCACGGGTAGCTGTCGTTTAAGACTAACGCTGTTGCGATGGCCGTTCATGCGAATGTTGAGGGAATTGCTGGTGAGTCCGAGGTAAAAGGCGGGGCATTGGGTGCAGGTTAGTAGGTAGATGACGTTGCGGGTGGTACGGTTGGTAGGGGATGTTATGGGGTAGGTGATGTTGGTGGTGGGGTTTGAGAATGAGTTGGAGGGTGGGTTTATAGGGCATGTTTGGCATCGTGGTCTGCGGCAGGGGTGGGACCCTGCAGGGTGCAGAGGAGTGGGTGATGGGGGTTCTTTTCCCCACAGGATGTTGGCAAGGTTGGGAGGTCTGCGGAAGGAGAGGATTGGGGGTGTGGGGAAGGAGACCTGGTTGGGGGAGGAAGTGAGGATTGGGTGGGCTGCCTTTAGGATACTTTTTAGGGTATCGTGGATGCCGGGATAGAAGGTGGTGATTAGGGTGAGTTGGGGGGTAGAGTCGGGGGTTGCGGGGCGGTTGCAGTGTAGGTTAGGGGTGCTGGGTGCGACAGCCCGTCGGATTTGTTCCCGAATCAGGTCCGGCGGGTATCCGCGTTGGAGGAGAGCATTTTTTCAGGACAGAGCAGTACTCGGAAAGGGAGTCTCTGTCCAAGCAGATTCTCCGTCCTCGGCGGGCTAGGGCGTAGGGGATTGAGGCTTTGGTGTGGAGGGGGTGGCAGCTGTGGAAGTGGAGATATTGAAGGCGGTTGGAAGGTTTTAAATGCACTTTGGTGTGGATTGGGTTCTCTCGGATGGAGAGGTCCACATCCAAGAAGGTGATGCTGGTGGGGGAGGAGTGGTAGGTGAAGGAAAGGGTGGGGTGGGAAGAGAGGCGCTGTAAAAAGGATTAGAGTGAGGCGGGTCCATGTGTCCAAAGCTCTAACCTCTACAAATGTGTCTCTCCAACACCCCAGCGGCTCTACTTCCGGTAAGTGTTCACTGGGTTTCCTTCAACACCTAGTTGCCCTAAATATATATATATGTGTGTGTGTGTGTAAGAAGCGTCTATATAGTATAGATATAAACTTATGGAAGAGGAAAGGTAATGAGGATATTTAGGGCAACTCTCTCTCTCTCTTGTACTGATGAAGGGATCATCCCGAAAGCTCAAATAACTTCTAAAAATGTCTCTCCAACACCCCAGCAGCTCTCCTCCCGGTAAGTGCTCACTGGGTTTCCTTCAACACCTAGTTACCCTAAACATATATATATAAATACTACGGAAGAGGAAAGGTAAGTAAGGGTATTCAGGGCAACTAGGTGTTGACGGAAACCCAGTGAGCACTTACTGGAAGTAGAGCTGCTGGGGTGTTGTAGAGACACATTTGTAGACACACGCACACAGGGCCTTGCCCAGACATTTTGCCACCTGAGGCGGGATATAATATGGCACTCGCTGGCTTTATGAATTTATTTTGATAGGTTTTCATTTTTGTCAAATTTGGCGCCCCCCTTCAAGAGGCGGCTGCTCCAACCAACTTGTATATATATATATATAATGCTTTGGTGGGAAATCTTTAATTTGAAATGCAACAATCCTGTTACTATGTAGTAACAACCTGAATACTCGTTATGACACTGCAGACTCCTGTAAAACATATGTATTGAGCATGTACGGTGCCATTCTCAGTACGTCTTATCAGTAAAATATTAGACATGTAACTATTGATGTAAGCCAATATATTTATGTTTTAAGTAATTTAAATTTGCAAAAGAATTAAAGCGTGCATGTCAAGCAATCGATTTTTTGCGTTATCTTATGGAAAAATGTAAATCCCCTGTATCGGCAGCACTGACTTATCCCAGTTGACCATTCACAAAGTTAAGATATAAGAACCTCCCCAAATTTAATTGTACTAGGTCTTATAGTTTGGGCGTGCATAATGAGACAAACTTTCGGAAGTATAAGATATTATTATGTATAATATATTTTGTATGGCATTATTTTCTAATTGTGTTGATTTTAAGTTTCCATAATATACTTGGCCAAGTATCAACACAATCTCTCTATATAATGAGCTAATAAATCCGGTTAGTTGGGAGAATATGGAAAATCGCACATAACTCAAAAGCTTTTCAATCTTTTTCGATCAAACGTTCAGGAATCACTTGGCTTTTCAACTTGAAACTGCTCACCATGTGCAAAGTAGTCCTGGGTTTGACTCCAACAGTGTATCCTTTCTCCAATTGAATAACATGGGCACAGCTGGAATGAAGCGAGCAAGCCTTTTCTCTTTAGCATTTTAGCACTTAGTGGTCCTGCGAGTCTTCTGTGCCTTGACACGTAAGTACCGCCTTTACGGTGATTTGGGGTTTGTTATTTTTCCTATTCTGTTCATATTGTTTGTTTAAATTTTCCAAAAAATTGGAAATGTTGTCTTTAGATGTGTCAAAAACGGTAAAAATATCATCAACATATCTAAACCAAGTATTTGGAAAGTAGGAGAAGGTGTCTTTACATTGTTGTTCAAAATATGTCATAAAAAGATTTGCTAAAAATGGGGAAAGGGGGTTACCCATGGTTGTGCCATGGGTTTGTTGGTAAATATGATTATTAACTTTAAAAAAGTTCTGTTTCATGCAAAGGCGAGTCAGGTGTATATAATCCCTGACTGTTGCTTGGGGAAGGTATTGTTCCTTGAGCCATGTTTCTAAAAATTTCATAGTTTCTTCTAAAGGAACATTGGGAAAAAGGGAAACAACATCAAAAGAGACTAAAATCTTGTGGTCATTGAGGTTTAAATCTTTAATTAAATTAATAAATTGAATGTTGTTCTTAATGTTAGAGTTCTGAATAAGGGGCCAGAATTTATATTGTTTATTTAGCCAAATGGATATTTTATATGTTGGGGAATTTATAGAAGAAACAATAGGTCTTTCTTATGTATTTTGGGGAGACAATACATCCTTGGAATAGTGGGATTGGAGATGTTTAATTGAAACCGAAGTTTTTTGGTAATCACAGAAGTACAAGTTTTAAGGGTGTTTTTTGTATCTGTAATCATTTTGTTTAAAGAAAACTTAGTGGTTTTTGTGTAAGGTCCCTCTTCTAGCATTAGTTCAACTTTATCATAATACTGTTGTTTTTCCAAAACAACTAGAGTTGCCTTTGTCTGAATTTAAATAAAAACAACCTTTGTTATTAAGTGTTTTAACGGTGTTATAGTCCTGAAAACTGCGCCGTTTTTCTGAAAAGTTGTGGGAAAGATTCTCTTTAATTTGTGCCAAGGTAGTGTTTCTAATTATGTTTTTTGTGTTTACGGGTAATGATTGAATAGCCGACTAACTCTTCTGTTGGCAGTTAAAACGCACACGACTTTCACTAATATTTCTGCAACCAAATTAAAATACATGAAAATTCCGTTTTCCCCAGGTACAACAAGCAAACTATGCAAAATTTTTTCCAAACACGGTTTTGTAACTGTACAAGTTAACCGAAATAAGCTTATTAACCTCCTCCACAATCCGAAAGACACCATTCCTTTGTTACAGAAATCAGGTATTTATAAAATTTCATGAGAGGGTTGTGACAAAATTTATATTGGGCAGACAAAACTAAAACTGGAAACTCGTTTTAAGGAACATTTGTCACATTTTAAATTCGGGAGGTTTGTTAATTCCAGTGTAGCATCTCACATACAGGAATACAATCATCTCATTACCATTGATAACTTATCACTTCTGAAATCTGTACACAACGATTTTAAACTGGACGCCTACGAAAGTATGCTCATCGCTAAATACAAAGGAACTGTTATGAACAGCGATTTTGGACCTCTCCCCCACTCCCCTCTTTATAGTCTAACGGTTCATTCATCCTTCCCCCCCCCCCCCTCCTTTTACTTTCACGTAAACACTTTTCCATCGACACTTTTAAACCACACACCAGAACTTCATTCAACATTTTTCTCTGATGATGGCTGCTTCGCGTCCGAAATACGTATCAGTGTTTTGTGAATATTTAGAGATTCCCCGTTTTGCGAGAATGTACATATAAATGTGTTTTTTTTTAAAAAAACTTGTTTTCTTTAGGAGTGAATGTGTAATAGGTTTCCCGTTTTTTTTTCTCTTCTTTCCCCCTCCCTTGTTTGAGTGCATGTTTGAATGATTTTTCTCCCGAAAGAAAAAGGTTTGTTTTTTTCCTTTGGGGAACGATATGTGTGCATGAACGGGTGACACCAGGCGAGGATTTTTTTCCCCCCGAAAAACCTGTAAGTGTTACTTTGTGTTTCCTTTCATTGTTTCCTTTCTTATCAGTTTTTTTTTAAAGCCCTATTTTATTGTTTTGTCTCTAAATATTTTCACTTTGTACGGTTAAGGAGTATTTATTTTTTAATTCAACCAGTAAAGTGATTGGCGTACGTGATTCATTTTTATGATTTTCTTATTATATTTTATCATAAGTCCTTAACATCAAATTTCATGAAAATCTGATTGGTAGAAGCCAAGAACGAACATGCAGATGGACGGACAGACAGATGAACAGACGGGCAGACAGACCGACGATAATAGGTGCTCATGCTGGAAGCGAAACACGCCTAAAAAGTGCATCTTGTATGTGGGTATATATGGTATTTTCTTTTTGATTTACTGTGAAAACTCGTTAAATTTCTAGTCCCGGGGATTCCTGGGATTTCTCAGAAAGTATGTCTCGAGTCTAGGGAAATGGAAAAAGGTAAAAAATCTGAATCCCTAGTCATCACCAAGAAGATTGACTAATGAGATAAAATGCTGCAAATAAAAACATAACTGGGTAACCAGTAAAGTATGGTGTTGATTTATGGTGTACAGGAAGCAAAAGTAAAAATCTTCGCTAGCTAAATTGGAAACGTTTTATACATTTACTGTCCATATAGATGCCTTTATTGTACAAGGATAAGACAACTTACATTGTATACATTTATAAAAATAAAACATCACCAAAAGTAGTCCATAATTTACATATCTAAGAACATACAGTTAAAAGCAAGAGGAAAATGGTTAACAGTCCTTTTATATACTATTAAGTTAGGAAAGACTTTCACAAATGATTTCCAAAAACTAGCTAAACTGTGTAAATTACTTTTATGCCATAAACGCTACAGGACTCTAAAGTCACCAATTTCTTCAGCAAAACTTGAAAATATAAATAAAACAAGTTTAAAGCACTCAGTAAAATGAAATTTATAAATTGTCAATATTTTTACAAATTAAAAAACAATCATGCCAAAGAATTACACCTTGGGCTTCACATAGCAAACGAACAAAAAACTCCTGGATCTAGCCAAACAACCACATTCATTCAGGGAAATGTATTTAAAGGGATGTTTGGCCACAAAGATCAACAAATATATATCCAACTCCTCTTATTTTGAAGTCCAGACCGTCCCTGTAAAGCATTGCGCTCTCACATTTATCCTTACCGAATGCTACGCTTGAGTATATTCGTGACCGAGGAGGAAGACGAACTCGATGTAGAGTGAACTTTTTTGAGGGCAGATAGGTCAGGTTCAAAGCATTTCCACATGCGAAGCGTCTCATCTGCTCCAGCCGAGAGAACCGTGCTACCATCAGGAGAGAGCGCAACGTGAAGAACACGCGCTGAATGCCCTGTCAATTCGGCCACCTGCAAATTATACCACATGACTAATGATATTGTTTTACAAATTTAAACAAGCTACAATAATTACATTGTAAAATTTTATTTCCACCAAATGAAAGAATGACAGTTTGAAATTTCAGTTCATTAGTTGCAATAATCAGTGGCATAGCAAACTTTTATGAGGCCCCCATACAAAATTCGATTTTGGGCCCCTGTCATTAATTTTATCATGAAAGATATAGGATGTCAGGGTCATTTGCCCCCCCCTTGGCTGGGGACTCCCATGCATTGCACCAGTTTGCTACGCCACTGGTCATAATGCAGAATTATAGAATGTGAATAAAAAATTTGTAAAACTGTTCATGGCACATAAAACTTGTTCACTGGTCAAAATAATTTAATAATAATAAAAGAATCTTTGATACATGTATCAGTACCTATTAATTTTTTTAGGTTTGAAGATTAATCTTACATCCCTAGTTACCTTTATTGCCATTGGATTCCAGCCATATGCAAAATGTTTTAAAAAATCACAAAAATGAAGAACCGGCAAAGCATTTCTTTCTCTTTGATCTCTTAAACTAATTGTAGAAATTACACAGCTACGAGAATAAATACTGTATTTACCTAACCTTGAATACAAGACAATTCTCCTGTTTCAGAAGATAATTTGAATGAAGAGTTTTTATAATTAATTCAGAGACAACTAAATTAAACAAAATAATTAGTTACTTTTGTCATCTCAAAACTTTTCATTAGCATGTACAGTGCAAAGATGCTATTTAAACCATGCCAGATGAATCATAATCACTGCTTTTTATTTCTTTGTTCATGAGAACAAAAAATCTCATCTTATAGCTGGATAAATACAATATATCTTACCTTATTCATTGTTGGGTACTTCCAAATGACGATTTGATTATTGGCAAAACCATGGCCTGAAACCAGCTCCTTGTATGTAGTGGACCACAGTAACGAACAAACCTATGTAATGGTAATTAGTACAGTAATTTATATAACCAAATTAATTGGCTTTGTTTAGTTAACACATTCATGTCAGGGTGAGCAACATTCAAACAGCCTATAGCCATCAACAAAACAAACAAAAACAATACCATTAACAAATAGGCAGCCATACTATGCATAATGACAATTCACTCCATGAGAAAGCCCTGATGTGCAAATGTTAAGTTCTCACTGGAAAAAATGACAGTGGTTTAACTGGTACAGGCAGTCCTCAACATCCATACATTCGACATCCATACAATTTGCTCTTTCGTACATTATAAATTCTCGCCCTAAACCGCCTTTCGTACTCCAAATTCGGACTTTTGTACATCAGTTGATGAACAAACATTTTGAGCTATCTCATAATGGCGCTGTCTGTCAGCCAAGCCAACACTATTAATAAATTACCAAATTAAAGTATGCTATGTAATAATATACGTATTATATGTAATGTTTTTTAATATTGTACTGAAATTTGACAAGATTAATACCACTGTAAAGTCGGTTAATAATCAACATATTATTATTATTCAGTCTCGGCAACGTTACCATCTTTGTTTGTACGTTTCATTGTTTGTGCATTTTACACCTATTATTTTATA
Source organism: Uropetala carovei (assembly GCA_036926305.1). Lineage (NCBI taxonomy): Eukaryota > Metazoa > Arthropoda > Insecta > Odonata > Petaluridae > Uropetala > Uropetala carovei. Next base: position 8,340,928 of record JAXCHB010000084.1, on the reverse strand, counting down.
AACATGAGTGAGAAACAGAAAACTGAAAGTGCTAATACAAGTGAAAAGAAACATAGGACTCATAAACTGAACACGATTGAGACAAAGATAGAAATAATTAGGCGTGCCAAAAGCGGCGAATCTTCAGCTTCAATCGGACGCTCATTGGACTTAAGCCGGTCGAGTGTGTGTTCAATTGTGAAGGAGAAGAACAAATATAATAATACAATACGTACTGTGGTGTTCTGAATAAATGCCACATTTTATTAAAGAGCAAGGAACTGATCTAAACACGCTTCGATGACGTTGGCGATTTCCCGTTAGCAGACCGCGAAACAATTTGAGACATAATGATTGTGCAGTAGCTTGGCTTTCTCGTGAATGATAAGTGAACTCAGCGGGACTTTCTTGTGAGTTTGGGTCTCAATTCACAGGTTTAAAGCCTTCTCTGTCCTCTCTACATACAGATTCCTAGGTACAAAAGACATTTTTGTACTCGTTGAAGTAACACTTGCAACACTAGCTCTAATCGCTTCTTCACTTTCCTTATCGATTTTATTGTGGACTCGGTCACACCAAGTAATTTACCAACTGATGAAGCAGATTCATTATGCGCAAGCCTATCTAAAACTTCAGTTTTCTTCGCCAAACTCATCACTTTTTTCGCCCTTTTTACTGACTTTTCTTGCATTTCAATCATCACTCTCTTTGGGGTTGTGATTAGGCAATATTACAAAAAACTACGAAAATTGCAAAATGCTTAAATGAAAAAAACTCGAACTTTCATTCATAATACATTTACGCCCCTAAACCACCTTCCGTACACCGAATTCTGACTTTCGTGCATCAGCGAAATGACAAACGAGTGCTGCTGGTTGCCAGCCACCAGGCCACCAGTTTCCGCTGTGCCGGCATCTTTGTCAGTAGAGAAGTGTTTATTTGTGCAATTATTTAAATATTTTATTGCTTTTTACCCTATCTTTCTAAATTATAAAATCGACGATTGTGTCTAAAAGGTCCCTGCTCAAAAAACTAAACTTTTATACCATAATTAGAGATTTTATAATATATTTTGGCCCTCTGGGAACGGAACCCCCCCTATAACATGTAAATCTATGTTCAACATCCGTACATTCCATTTCCATACATGTTTTCAGGAACGCATTATGTACGAAAGTCAAGGACCGCCTGTATCTTGACTTTAAATTCACACACAAAAGCAAAAAATCTGATGTGTCAGCACATGACTTTTTCCATACAGAATAATGAGTATGATTGCTCTCAACATCCGAGTCCTCAAGAATAGTATTGGCAATTACACTTGTAAATAATTTATAAATATTTTCAGTAATATTTATTTTGAACAAACAATATGTAAACAAGATTGTTAGCTGTTTCTATAGATTACAGAATATCGATGCGCAATTAAAATTACCCTTGGCAGCATACGCATTGTTATCAACAATTAGAAAATTTTATCAAAGCAACAGAAACAATGGTATCACTTAAGGCCCATACACACGTCAGTTAATGGCCGGACGGCGGCCTGATCCGTTCAGATCCTAGCATACACACGTGATGCCGTTTCCTTTGGGCGGCCTCAGGGCGGCCTGTGGTAGGATTTCCTCACAACAAAGGGTTTAGCGAATAACGGGGTGGGAAATTTATCCGAAAAACGATCATCCTAAATATTAGGGTTAGGGTATAGTTTTTCAACTTTTGAGATTTTTACTTGAATGACTGATTTGAACTTGCAAGTTATTATAGGAATCGTCAATAACATAGGGGTCATTATGACAAGGCGAAAATGCCGACATCGGCTAATATTAATAATACTAATTATTCCGAGAAATATCACAATACACCGAGAAATAATTGAAGTAAATCTCTCGAAATAAGTCAGATTACTAAAAGAAGTTTAATATAAACAGTAACAATTCGTTACATTCAATGGAAGACTGACAATGTTGTGAGTGATGATGTCCCACGTAAATCCCATAAAATGTAATAAAATAAGTTTTAATTAAGATTTTCCTTAAATTTACGAATTCAATGTAATTTTTTTCATAATGCGGCCCGCGGACTCGGAAAAAATGTGAAATACGGCCCTTTGATAGAAAAAGGTTGTGCACCACTGCTTTATAGTACAAAAAAGTACCGGGGCGATCTTCACAAAAGGGAAACGTGAACAACAATGCGAAACTACCATGCATCACCCAAATCCACGTGTTCTCTGAGAGCATGTGTAGCTAGGAGAGGGGGTTGAAAGGTCTACTGCGCATGCGCAAGATTTGGCCGGACGAAGTCCGGATGGAAAAACACTATCCATCCAGAGGTTCTATCCGGCGGCCCGAAGGCCGCCAGCGAGTGTACACACGTCGGTTTTTCGTCCGGATTTCGTCCGTTCAGGCCGCCTTGAGGCCGCCGTCCGGCCATTAACTGACGTGTGTATGGGTCTTTACACATAAACTCAGAATAATAACTGAAATATCTCTTAACCAAACAGTCTTATTAAAAATTATATTCTCTATAACTTTGATAATGATAATACACCTTTCCCTCGCATTGCATGGGGGATGCATTCTCGGAAAACCTTGTACAAAGTGAAACCGTGCAAAGCGAGACTAATACAGTAAAACCTCCGATTAACAAAATTCAAGGGACCCAATTTTTCATCTATTCATTATTCTGAAGTTCACTGATCGGAAGTTAATGGGTGTTGCATAAGTTCAGGGGTCGATTGCCTGTTAGATTATACGGAAGCAGCAGGGTTATCCAAAATGAAGGCAAATGCACAGAAATGGCATAATCTAACAGAACTACTCGTATATACTAAAATACGCCATTATAGCTTTTCAGGAAAAAACCACATAAAAGTGAATGATATTCAAAATGGTGTCCGCAAGGTTTAATTTGCTTTGCCGCCAACCATGTTGATTTTGTGCACCGATGACACCGTTACAATACTTTCTTATGGTAAAAAGATCAATTTCATCTCCTTTTGCAATGTTTATCGGTAGCAAGCACCAATTACAAATCTAAAATATTATTTTTCTTGCATTGATTGGCAGGTTTCATATGAAAACATCCTCTGCTACTTTTTATTACATGAGTTCTTTGAGGTTGCAACCCACACACACTATTTTATTACGTCATCAATATTTTTCAATAAAATTCTTAACCACCCTCCAACTCCGTCTCTGAAAGCATGAGGACATTGAGCCATCAGCTGCAAACTTAACTCGAATAGCAGCAAATGAAGATCAGTGAGTGAAGAACTGAAGGTTCGCGTCGTGATATACCATAAACTACTAAAATACTACGAGCAATTGATATTTAACATCTGTTTTTCACACAGGAACACCTTATCATAATTTTACACCTCCAATCTTGAACACACTGGTTAATGGCACGAGAGCAGTGCTTGAAATGAGCCGGAATGCACCAGAATGCCATTCCGGCTCACCACACGTGCCGATGATACTGTTCCATTTTGTCCCTTATAAAAAGCGCTCCATTTCATAACATCTTCCATTTTGAGCACTGTGCGAGAGCGCTGGAAACACAGGATACAGGCGACTCTCGAGATTCGACCAACATGAGAATTCGACTGGTCGAATCGACCTAGCCGATCGATTGGTTGAATCAGAAACTAGTTTACGCAAAGTAATTTTTGGCCCGCCTGACTATGAGAGGTTTAGTTTCAATCTAGACATCGTTATTTCTGCTCTAATTGTTTGAATTTGTGCTGATTCGACATTCAACGGTTGGAGATTCGACCACGTTTTCAGGAAGACATCCCCGTCGAATCTCGGGAGTCGCCTGTATAAGAAATATCTCATCATTCTAGAAGTGCTATGATTGGCTTGTTGAAAGCTTGATGCTAATTAGTGCACTGTATTTTTAATCTTTCTACACGTGTATGCAACCGAAAAAAATTTGGCAAGTGAAGTTTCATTGAAGAGAGGAAAATACGAGTAGAAGTGACATTTTTTCCTTCGTTGCTTGGAAGTTTTCGTAGTACAGGAGTTAGTAGTAGAGAGGCCGTAACTAGGTATTTTAGATAAGAGTTTGGTGGGACCATGGGCATTGTTTGTTATCCGGAAGTCTACACTGCATAGGGGTTTGTAAGATAGAGGTTTTACTGTATATGGAAATAATAGAGATGCATTCTATGCACCTTCCAAAGTGCTAACCCTGCCATTAACAAAAGAAATACACATCAATTTTGTAGAAATGGATGAAAGAAGAGGTGGTGGTGTTGAGTGAGGGTGGAGTATTAGCAGGATGGGGTAGTAGATCGTGGAGGATCATCTGGGTCCGTCTCCACTTCCTCTCCTCTTGTAGCTGTTTGTGGCAATGTAGAATGCTCTACTTGGCCACTAGTTTTCATAAGGTTTTCAGAATTTTCCATGTAGCCCGGTGTTCTAACTGTTGAGGAGAGCTGAAAATATTGTTGTAAGGTGGACTGCTTTGCACTGCACTGCTTCTCCCTGTAGATCTCTTTGTAACTAGCCATGAGAGAAGTCAAACCTATACCAAACTGTAGACTCAGCTTGAGATTATGATCCAAATCCACTTGGGTAAACTTGTTACCTCCGAGTCTTCCACAGACAATTCCTCTTCATGTGACTTTATAAGATCCACAACATTTACTTCTTCCAAATCGCTGAACCCTTCCATTCCTACATTTCAGCTCACTATCTCGGTTACATTCAGAGGTGGCATTCACTAATCCTGTGACATTCTTTACACTATCTCCACAATTTTCTCCAAACTCCATTCATGATGCTTGACTGCACTTGGGCCCACACACTCTTGATGTTGTTAATTGCGTCCGTGATATTATAATTTTTCCAGAATTCACAAACTGTGTTCATAATGGGACCATCTGTAGCATCCGATAACTGGAATGTCGTCTGCCTCAGATAATAAATTTTAAATGCTGATATGACACCCTGATCCATGGACTGGATTAATGAAGTGGTGTTTGGTGGAAGGAACGTCACTTTAATATGAGGGTGGAGGTAAGATTAGTTCACAGAATGGCATAGGGCATTATCAATAAAGAGCAAAGATTTGAAAGCAATATTAGACTCAATGCAGTATTTTTCCACTTTGTGACAGAAGGTGTTTATAAACCAATCTACAAATAATGTTGAAGTTATCCAGGCCTCCTTATCCATCACCCGTGAGTATTCAGATTAAGACCTTTTATAGCTCATGGATTTTGGGACTGGTAAACGAGCAATGGTTTACAAATTTAAAATCACCTGCAGTATTGCCACAAAACAATAGAGTCAGCCTATCTTTTGCTGCTTTTAAGTCAAAGAGTTTTTTCTTCTTTGGAAATAGCATTAAAAACAAAATTCTATAACCGTTGCATCAATCAATTCCTTTCTCGATATCTTTTTGAATGAAACTCAAATGCAGACATGAAAAGTAGACAGCTTACAACAATTTCATAACATCTACATCACAGGTTTATGTGGCAGAGTGGATAGAGCGTCTGCCGTCCATCCTTCCGTCGCTTCTAATCTCATATGCAGGGATTCAATCCTCGGTGGGCTTAATTTTTTTTATTTGTTGCAATTACCACACCTACTTAGTAGTAAATGAATTTTATGAAGCGATTCATTGATTACATATTATCGCTATTTTCTTGGAATAAGGGAATGGTGACAAAGTTTGTGCGAGTATTCATTGAGTTATAATTAGAAGCCAGGAAGTGCCAGATTAAATTAATAGAATGTGCGACTCAAATGAAAGAAGCGGAATCAAAGAATGAATATTCATATTTGATACGTCACTTTAGTAATTAGATCTTTGGTTACAGTGATTCGCTTGCCCTGCAATGAATTCCATAAATAAGCTCAACAGTGACTTCTATTAGCTCTTATTCATTCTTGTTATTGTCGCTCACTGCTGCTGTTTGATAATTTCCACTTTCGTTTGCAATGACATAATTACCTTTGGTTTCTTCATTGAGTATCTTGGGGTACAGGACAAATTTTACCACGTCTTGGGGATGCCATGATTGAAGGGTGTTATCCACTAACAAGAGGAAGATCAGGTTTACGGGTCACCGATCTAGCTGAAATTTGGTAGGTATATAGCCCGCAACACCACGATAATGAATAACCCCCCTTTTGCGGTTATGTGAGCAATAGTTTAGCAATAAAATGCTTTTGTAGTTTGGATTTTCAGAGATGTCCGTCTGTCTCCGCTACACATGTAAGGTATGGCGTGGCGGAGGGGTAACGTGGTGGGCTACGGAGGTGAAGGTACAGAGTTCGCGTCCAGTTGCTTTTTTTTTCGCTTGTTATTGACATTAATTTTTGTTTCATTTATGCGACGATGCTACATTATTATGAAAACCATACTTTTTACATTGTTTCTGGAATTTTTAATTTTTGTTTTGTTTTGATTTTTTCGTTTTTTGGGGGCTTTTCTAAATTTTTATCTCTTCTTTTGGTATTTCATTCATCTTGATCCTATTCCATCTCATTCTCATAAAAACAGTATGTGGGGTGATACAAATCAAAAAAACAACGGAAGCACCAATATTTTCTGCAGTGGGAACACCTGGCAAAGCACTGCTCCCCACAGCTGCATTTCTTCTTCAATACTTCCTCAGGGAAAATTATTTGGTTCACGTTATAAAAAAATTCCCTGCTTTTCGTCAGCCGAGATGCAAACCATGCGTATCGTATCATCGGTTTAAATACAGCAGAAGATGATGAATCAGGGAATGGATCCTCATCGTGTCCATCCTGCTCGTAATGTCGCGATTTTCATGCAATAATATCGCAGCATTCTGCAGACGGGAAACAAAATTCTTCACCTGCCTATAGAAGTAGACGTCACAAGGTTGGCAAATGGGCGTGCATTTTGGCGGGATCACTTTCAATGTGCATGTTGGTTCATTTGTTTCATTTATGAATTGTTCATCGTATAGGGCCTGGTTTGTTTGGCCAGACCAAGAATCTATGATTAAAAGAAATTTTTTGTCCCTTACGTACGGCTTAAGAACATTGTCCAAATACATGTGTTTGTCTGCATTTTCCCAGACTTTGTACATGTCACATATAGATTTGAAAATCGAGCCACTGCTTCCTCTACTTCGCCCTTTACCCTTGGCCCGAACTTTCCAGTTGGTTCTTGAGGGCATATGAATACCAATGGAAGTAGTTCCCTGGAAAACACTAATCCATATTGAGCTTTATATGAATGTGTCATCTTATTTAGCTGACTGACATACACCTCCGTACTTTTTTCACCTCTGTGCGACAGCGTCCTTTTGATGTGTGCCCTGTACTCACAGCCCGTTTGGTCCGTATTGATAACCAATGCAGCCTCAAATTGTGGTATCAAATCATTCCCAACGAAAAGTTCATCATCTTCCTCGATGGACATTTCCTCCATCATGTTAATAATGCGCATGTACATTTCATGTCCCACTGCAATCGCCTGTTCAGACATCCCTGGATTGGCACGATCCGAAATAATGTCTGTTTCACGTAAAAGATCGGCACAAAAGTGCAAACCATCGGCGAATAATTCACGCTTATCGGGATCATTTGCGCCGATGGCTGGCAAAACTTCTATGACTCTGGTGATTTTTTCCATAATTCCAATGAAACTTTCTTCCTGAAAATTTCCAAATTTCAAGATATGAAATACTAGCTCTGTTAATTGACAAATTGTGTGACGGAAAAAGCAAAATTACACATAGTATTTTATCGGCAAAGCCATGTAAATTATGAAAGATAACTTACCCCTACAGTGAAATGAATGAAAGGAGTCAATCCGCAGACAGGTTTTCGACCAAAGAATCTCCTTTCTTACATCCAAATCGTAAGTTATTAAAAGCAAAGAGACCAGCTCGTTTCAAAAGTAACAAGCAGAATGGCTTTGCCTACCCTTGCTCTTCTACACAATTTGTGAAACCATTTGTCTACAATGTCATTCGAGTCCTATCTCCCTAACCTTCGACCTTTACATTGTCATCAATTGTATGAAGACGCTATCAAAGGGACAAACATGCAACCGAGGAAAATACGAATGTGCACAACAACATATGACTCACATATGTCACCAGGGGTGCCCATTACGTCGCCCTTTAGGAAGATTAGAGTAGCCCACAGAGGCAGCGAGCTGCTACACTGTAGAAAATATTGGTGCTTCCGTTGTTTTTTTGATTTGTATCACCCCACATACTGTTGTTATGAGAATGAGATGGAATAGGATCAAGATGAATGAAATACCAAAAGAAGAGATAAAAATTTAGAAAAGCCCCCAAAAAACGAAAAAATCGAAAAAAAACAAAAATTAAAAATTCCAGAAACAATGTAAAAAGTATGGTTTTCATAATAATGTAGCATCGTCGCATAAATGAAACAAAAATTAATGTCAATAACAAGCGAAAAAAAAGCAACTGGACGCGAACTCTGTACCTTCACCTCCGTAGCCCACCACGTTACCCCTCCGCCACGCCATACCTTACATGTGTAGCGGAGACAGACGGACATCTCTGAAAATCCAAACTACAAAAGCATTTTATTGCTAAACTATTGCTCACATAACCGCAAAAGGGGGGTTATTCATTATCGTGGTGTTGCGGGCTATATACCTACCAAATTTCAGCTAGATCAGTGACCCGTAAACCTGATCTTCCCCTTGTAAGTGCGTAAAACACAATATATCCGAGTGTATCATAAGAGTGGCATATGATGGTGTGAATGATACTGAAGTCATCATAAGTGCTAAAGGCATGGGTCCTTTGTCTGGCTCGAGCAAATCCCCCCACCAGACCTTGCCCGCATTCCTTCAGAACAATAGTATATCTTTCATGCAACTGTGCCTTAATAAGGATGGGCTATTTAACTGCATAAGGGAATAAGTTATTCAACCTGATATTAAAGCTAGCTAAGTTCTGTTTATAAACATTTCAAGAGGCATGATATTAACTAGAGTAGAGTCAGATCCATTCACCATGACAGTCCGAGGATTGGGCTGCACTATATCAAACCCCACTCAACACCGTACAAATAAAAGCATTGAGTTCATTGCCATGGTAGTTAACTATTTCCTTTGTTGAAACCAAGAAATATTCCCACTTATTTTTGATAAAAACTAAAAATTTACGCTAAATCTACAGAGATTAGAATTCTGTCATCAAAAATAGGAAACCAAAATTTCTAAGCTTTCCAATAGCTCAAGTCCCGAGTTAAAAACTTTACGGGAAACAATTTTAAAAACAAATATATAAACCTCGGCACCGATTTACATCCTTTTTTTATGTAGCAAGAATGGGGCAAAAACAACCTCTAATAATTGGAACTTAAACAATTTTCGATCTTTTCCTTCGGTTGTGACCAAAAACCTATACTCTTGCCAAATTTCAAGTACACACACACCCATATACATCATCGCTAAAATACTCAAAACGTACTCTCAGAGGGGACCTCAAAACTTGTACAGGTGACTCCTGAGATTCAACAGTTTGAGATTCGACAAATTTGAGATTTCGACGCAGCTGATGGAATTTGGAACTCGTTTATGCGAAGTAATTTTTGTCCCGACCAACCACGCGAGGTTTAGTTTCAGTGTAGACATAGTTATTTCTGCTCTGTTTGAATGTGTGCTGATTTCACTCTTTTTTCTGTTAATCTTTTATTTAAATTTTCTTATTTTATTGATTTATTTATTAATTTATCACTTGACATCATATCTAAAAGGAAATGTAATATTGATAATGCAAGTGAATCAAATAAAAGAGTGTCGTTCAACTATTAGCACTTATGTGAAACAGAAGGAGAAAATTCTAGAACATGATAAATTCATGTAATTTGATGACTGGTTTGACAGATTTAAGAGAAGGGCAGGTTTGCATAATCTTAAATTAACTGGTGAGGCTGCAAGTTATTTTGTGCTTTTTAATAACTTTATATTAATTTCGCTGCGATATATATTTGTATGTATAGATAGATGTATGCAGGTTTGTGCTGCAGACGGCCCGGTCCGGCTTGCGCGAGTCAAGATGCGGCAATGTATCCCCCAATTATAACGTGCAAGTCTATGGAAAAACAGCGTTCGACATTCAACAATTCGAGATTCGACCACGTTTTCAGGAACGCATCCCTGTCGAATCTCAGGAGTTGCCTGTATTTCCATTTAAACCTTGAATTCGATTTTTTCACAAATGCAATGCTTTCTCCTACACTATGTATGGAGAAAGTAACACGGGATGGCTGTAGAGCAGCTGCCACTTATTGTTGTAAGCCGCATATTAAGATCATATATCAAATTCCAAAACCAAATGTAATATAAGGCATGTAATTTCCTTTGCCTAACATGTTCACATCCACCATTTTATTATTATAAATTTTATTTATCTGGAATGGAAAATCATTATGGCCAGAAACTCAGAAGCGGGGATAGCTGTAATGATGTCAAACTCATTGCAAATTTGTTTAGCTCATCCATAATAGGGTATAGATATCTATGCCCATGCTTTTCTTATGTAGTAGTCGTAGAGATGAAAAATTCTGACATTGCTCTAACTGTTCATGAGGTAGATCCTACCATGCCAGATGATATTTTAAAATAAATATACAGTAATTTTCCCATTATAATACGCATTTTTTTCTCAAAATAGTCGACAAAAAGTTAGGGTGCATACAGGGCCGGCTTCAGACATTTGGCTGCCCTGAGGCAGGAAAGATATTGCCGCCCCTCCCTCCCCCCACGCAAACTTTGTGGGTCAACAATTCATCATTATCTAGGAATTTGATGTGTACAGTTTATATAAGGATTTTTTGAATCTCAGAAAATATATTGTAGATTATTTTTATTTACTTGATAAATATAAGTATTTTATGGAAAAATATAAATCTAAGTAATATATATTAAGAATATAACATCAAAATGCCGTCAAGAATACAGTAAAACCTCTTTATAACGAAATTGAAAGGACCCAATTTTTGGCACTTTGTTGTAAGGAGGTTCTTTGTATGGAGGTTTTTTCAGATTCATTGTATATACATATTAGTGTATTATTGTTGGTTATAATTTAGTTCAACACGAATATTTTAGTTAAAGAATGTTTCCAAAATAGTCACTTTATGATAAAAAGCAATATATTATTTTTTAATTCCTGTAACATAGATCAATTTTCATAGTAAAAACAATCTATACGATGTGGCAATTTCTGATGTAGAGCTACTGAGCTTTATCATTATTATTTATCAAGACTTGGATTACTTTATACTAAATTTACTTTTTCAGTATTCAGAATATTTAAATGGCCAATTTTGCTATGTTTAACACTGTGTACATTAGAGACGATAGTATATCAACAAACAGAAAAATAAAGTAAATGAAAATGTAGCACAAAAAATATTAATGAAAAAATATTTTTAAGTCCTTTATTTAAATAAAAGTTACGTATTCAGTTGGTTTTCAACGTTTATCACAAAGAGCTACTTACGAGAACCTATCTAGAGAAAAATTTATTCATTAAAAAGAATTCATATTTTATTACGTGTTTATAATAAATTTTCATACTTAATTATAGTTACGGCCGACCTCGTCTTTCGCAGGGGTTACGTTCCTGAAAGTACCACGAAAGACAAAATCGTGAAAGAGAAGTAATTAAGGCAATAGGAAATACAGGGTTTAGTTCCCATCCCAGCAAGAACGGATCATTTGTCCTCTATATTGGTGACCGCAAAGAAATACTGAAAGAGACGGAAAAATGAACTTCAATGAAAGAGACTTAAACAAGACAAAAGAAGACGAAAAAAGTATAAGAAAATAAAATCTTACTTAAGTTCCGTAGTAGAATTGAGAAAAATGAACGGAGGTTGCCTAACTTGAAGGGACTAATTTCCAAATACGGCAGACCTCTTCTTTTTCGGGGTGTTACGTTCCTGAAAAACTCCGCGAAACTCCACCAATAATAAATGATGCGTAAAATGGAAAGTTTAAGCATTTGAAGTATGTCAAACCTGAGCAAATACCCCAATGATCCTGAATAGGAAGGGTTAAGAGTTGAAGGTTGAGTTTTTCCCCTCGAGACTTCCCTGCCGTCAAAAACATAAGAATAAGATAGTATAGAGCTTTAGCCATCGAATAAAGCAAAAAAGAAGAAAATCGGTCCATATTTACGTATTTTAATGAATGAAGGAAAAAACCTAACACTGAAAAATCAAAAATCCCATGTAAACTTATCGAAAAATATAATTGTCTCCTGGATTCGAACCCGGGACACTTCAGCAAATGAAAATATTTTTCCAGGCACCTCATAGCCATGCAGCGATTTTTCCCGCACCTATGCACTTAATGAAGCACTTGTCGAAAAAACACGACGAATAACGCCCCCCTTCGTCATCGTCATCATTCATAATCGCCGAACAGAAACACTAAAGACTCTCCTCGCTTCTGGCTAGGCCCTATGGCTACTTGCCTTATATAGCGTGAATTTCATCCCTATTTCCCATTCCTCCCTTTTTCCTATGGTTAGATAATCCACTCAAGCAATTAACCAATACAAAATCAAGGAGTCGCCCGTTCAAACTACTGCCGAACCTCCCCTCACCTGCTGACGTCACATGATCGCCGCATTCACAGGAGCGACACAGTTTTTCACACGAGATACTCTGAGAGACAGAGAGCTGAACGAGCGTCAGTCTACACTATGCATTTGCTGTTTGTCGCAGAGAGAGAAGAAACCACCACCACGACATGAAGAGTTTTCCTCATAAACCGTGTGTGCTGAACTATTCCTGTGGACATCTTGTAACTATAAACAATACCCATGAATTGTTTTACGTTACGAGACAAGTTTTACATCTCAAGTCTTTCGTTCTGACATGTATACCTAATTATAATACAGTAAAACCTCTATCTAGTGAACCTCCGTTTATCGTAAACCTCCGTATTTCGTAATATCTTTTGGGTCCCGCCAAAACTGTATGTTACGGTATAGACAAACCTCTTAATATAGTACCTCCGTATTTTCGTAATTCTCCGTATATCGGAAAATGCACCCCTGATAAAAAACAACCTCCCTATAGTAAAATAACGTATTCCTGTTTACGGATAAAATAATTAAGCTAGTTTGCAATGAAAATTTGCATGTGAATAACCAAAAGAAATCAGTCGATGGTATATGCATATGTACGTACAAGGTTATCCTGTTGAAGCAACCACCGTAGTGGCCTCTCGAAAAAGTCGCCAAAATATTATCATAATGCAACAAATATGCACAATTTAAGTTGAAGTTAGGTTGCGTAGTTTATTACCTATGCCAGGCCCTACGAGTTCAACTCGCTCAGATTTACGGTCCCCTTCTAAAAGGAAACAACGGCAAGCACCAATAATCAATTCTTCCGTGATTCTCAAGTTACACATCACTGCTACTTATGTACGTATCAATTTTAATCACTCGTGAAAAGTGTCACGAGAATATTATTACAATGTTGCAAACGTAAATTAATTCTCGATCCTCAGCTAACACACCATTGCTACGTATTTATTAATTTTCACGGCCTTTGAAAAGAGCCCAGAAAATATGACTACAGTGTTGCAAAGGCATTTAATTGTCAATTCTTTCGTGATTCTCATGTTACTTTTACTGCCTCTGAAAAACCCACGAATATATAACTGTAACATTGCAAAGACAATATTTAAGTCAATTCTTTCGCGGTCCTGAGGTTAACAACGCACCACTGCTACGTACGTATCACTTTTTACCACATCTGAAAAGAACCGTGAATACATGACTATAATGTTAATAGACATAATATTTAAGATAGGTACTGCTTCTGCTGCGAAGATTTCTCGCCTGGTGAATCCCCTCACACGTCCCGGTTTATCCCCTCATGCAGGCGTCCAGCTATACGCCGGTATGCATCAAGTTTCTATGAACGTGTAGTGCTTATGTTTGCCTAATATGAGGAGCTTGTCAAAATTACTGGTTATACCACATTGATTTGTTTCATTAAGCTATAGTGGATACATATTCTACAAATACGTGTTTTTTAACGTTAATTTTGTCCTTAATCACGTGAGTGTATTATTTATTATATCACAACTTTCATGTAATTATTAATGCATTAATTTTCCGATTATAATTAAAGTTTGTTAGGTGTATAACAATATACTTCAGTATGCCTTGTATAATATTAAGTGCAATATTTACAAATAATACACAAGTAATTAATGAATATGTTTATGAATAAATTAATTTTAGACCCATAATGGACATGGTAAATCATAGAAAAAGACGGCTGCTGAAAATAGAAATGAAGTTAGCAATTTTCCAAGCCATTGATGAGGGGAAAAGAAAAATGGATGTGGCAGAAACCTTTGGCATACCACCGTCGACTCTAACATCTATTTTAAATAAACGTAAAGAAACTGAAGTAGCAGCACATCAAGGTTTCATCAATAAAAGATCTCGGGCAGTGAAAAATGAAGAATTAGATAAATGTGTGTTTGATTGGTTGATGGAAGCTAGAGTCAGAAGCATACCTATATCTGGGCCTATTCTACAACAGAAGGCTAGGGAAATGGCATTGAAAATGGGAATAGATGACTTTCAAGGGTCAAATGGATGGCTACAGAAGTTTAAAGTGCACTGAAACCTAAGAACTTTAAAAATGTGTGGGGAAGAAGCTTCTGTAAGTACAATTGTGGTAGAAGAGTGGAAAAACACTGCAAACAATTTTTGTGAGTTATGATCCTAAAGACATTTTCAATGCAGATGAAGCTGGATTTTTTTATAACTTACTCCCAGATAGAACTATTGCAGTTAAAGGAGAACCCTGCCATGGAGGGAAAAAAAGCAAGGAGAGATTTATGGTGCTTTTCTGTACCAATGCAGATGGCACTGAGAAATTAGAGCCACTTGTGATTGGGAAATATAAAAAACCCAGATGTTTTAAGAATATAAAAAAACTTCCCTGTTTATACAGAAATTCTAAAAAGTTATGGATAACTGCAGCTTTATTTAGTGAGTGGCTAAGCATGCTTGATGCAAAGATGGGCATAAAGAACAGAAAAATAGTTCTTTTTCTGGATCAGTGCACTGCTCATAAAGTTGAGGGGATCGTGTTGCGACATGTTAAAATAATGTATTTTCCTCCAAATACCACAAGTAAACTGCAACCATTAGATCAGGGCATAATTTCTAGTGTTAAGAGAAATTACAGACAGCAGTTGGTGCTCTATATTTTAAGAAATGTGGATGAAACAAATGATCTTACAAAATGTAAATGGAATATATTGCAGGCCATGCATAGGCTCTGCCTATCATGGAATTATGTTCAATCAGCCTCTATTAATAAATGCTTCATAAAGGCAGGATTTATGAGGACAACATATGAGGAAGATGAAGTATCAGTTGATGAACCTTTAGAATGGGATGAAATCAATAAAATAATTCATCTTCAAACATCATTTAATGATTTTGTTAATGTTGACATTTCCCTATTAACTTGTAAACCAACTGAGGGAGAAATGGTAGAAGAAGTGGAGATAGAAGTTGAAAGGGAGACTATAGCAGAGACTAATAAGGAAGAAGAAGAAAATGATGAAGAGGAAATAATTCCATCTCTAAAAAAGAGTGAAGTGCAAGAGGCTTTGAGTGTGCTAGAAAGATTTTTTATGAATATGGAGGATTGCAGTGGTGATAATCTCTTGCTACTAAATAAAATAGAAAATGTTGTATCCAATGAATTTTGGAAAAAGATGACACAGACTGAAATTACCAGCTTTTTTTCCAGTAAACAACAGGTAGAGTACATATTCATTTTTTGTTCAGTTAGGTTGGTATTTATATTATAAATATATTAAATTTATGTTGTGTATATATAAATATACTAATATAGTAATTAAAAAGACAATAGTACTTTTAATTACCAGTTTGTGCATTTATGAATAA